>VZRO01000195.1:0-41189 GCA_013397915.1 Daphoenositta chrysoptera | reverse complement strand
GTCACAGGGCTGTGTCACAGGGCTGTGTTACAGGAGTGTGTCACAGGTGTGTCACAGGGCTGTGTCACAGGGCTGTGTCACAGGGGTGTCACAGGGGTGTCACAGGGTGGTGTCACAGGTGTGTCACAGGTGTGTCACAGGGGGGTGTCACAGGTGTGCCACAGGGCTGTGTCACAGGTGTGTCACAGGGCTGTGTCACCGGGCTGTGTCACAGGGGGGTGTCACAGGGGTGTCACGGGTGTGTCACAGGGCTGGGCAGGGCCGGTGAGAGGCAGCCAACAGCAATAACTGCAAGACAAGCACAGTTCCTACATGTGCTGCATTGGCTGAAGGAAGAAGATATTTAATTGTGGGGTTTTTTTCACTGTGTAGTTGTAAATTAGTGTAATATGGCAGTGCTGACCAGGCAGATGTAGTCAGTAGGTTTTACCAGATTGAGGCAAACTTCATTATTTAGGCAATGAAGTATATTCTAATTAAAGCTGGTTTTCTATACTGGTATGTTAACCCCACATTAATGTGATCAATATTTTTTCTAAATATGAAAACATCTTCAGAGGTTAGTTATGTACAATTCAGGCAACTTGTAGGATACACAGAAAGGTAAAAAGCCTGCACCACTTTATCCAGGTCTCAGCAGCTGTTTCAGGTCTTACTTTGTATAAAATTGAATACATGACTACTGTCTAGATGGTAAGACAGTGGACCAGACATGAGCTGCTCTTACAGGTGAAGAATAATTCTTAAGATTGCCAAATGGTTTGGGTTTGAAAACATTTGGGGATGTACTGTATAAAGTACAATTCCATAAGGTAGCTTAAACTAAGCTATTTCTGCACATAGAGAAATGACTGTGACTGGGGAAAGCAAACATTTTACCTCCACAAGAGAGGAGCAGGGAAATGGGGAGCACTTCAGCTATTGGACTGCATTGGAGGTGCTCACCCCACACCTTCTGGGCTCTGGCAGAACCCTTGGATCTACCACACAATTGGAATATTTTCACCTCTAAAACAGACCGTTGGATGTCTGCCTGCACACAAGGGTCGTACCAATGCCAGGTTTGTTTCTGCACACATAACAACTGACAAACTTTCTCTCTCTGTCCTGTGGCTTTCCTCTGAATGTTAGCTCTGAATCTTAATGATGACACCCCCTGTAAAAACAAATAAAATAACTGTAGCACAAATACTTTCCTAATGAACTTTATTATTAATCCAATCATGCTGATAAAGAGCATTCAGCGTGAATATCTTGCCAAGCTAATTAAGGTTTGAGGGTTTGTTTTTCCTTATCTTCATTAAATCAGAAAAACAGAGAAGATCCAAGAATTGAAAAGATCTCTGAGGAGAAGAGCAGAAGAGATGAATCACAAAAAGAGAAGACAGCAAAAAGAATTTTGGAAGGACAGGAAGGTAAAGGAAACCTTTAACAAAATAATTTTTGTTGAAAAGATAGGAAGAATTTTTCAGTGGAACCATACGTATTTATCGTTCACTGTGCATTTTTCTAGTTTGGTTTGCATTAATTTACTTAAACATTATTGTACATATTTTGACTGCATGCTTTCTAAATAAGTTTGAGGAACATGTGGGAAAATTCAGTTAGGTAACAACATCCTGTAAAACTTCTAATCATCCAAGTGATCAACATGCAGAAGGTCAAGATAAATACATAGAGAAACATACAAAAATTTGCCATAAACATGGAATAATTTGTGATGAACGGTAATAATGTTGTGTCATCACATTACAGTTATGGAGGATGTGCCACCAAAGTCTGGGAACTAACTCATTTTAAGCCTCAGCGGGAAAGAGGAAAGTTCCTCTACCCAACCACATACTGTGTCCAGTTCTACCTTTTCTGCTTTGCACAGGCCACTGTGACAATTTATTTCATGCATGCTACACATAGAAAGCTTACTTTGAAAATATATTTATGGGTTATAAAAATTAACTTTTAATGGAACACCGATGTTAATCTTCTCTAAATGGTTACAGAATTCTGTGGTAAAAAGAAAATTTAAAAGTAGAGGATAATAAGTGAAGGTTAAATTTCTACCATTCTCCTGCTATATTCCACTTGTTCTTTTCATTTCCTTAACACAATTATTTTGTAACAGACTCTGATAAAGTTTTACACCTAAAGCATTGTCATAAAATATTCAGAAGTTACTATATTTTATTACTGCTGAGTAAGTAGTTTGCTTTTATTCTCTGGTGGTTACAGTATGGAGTGTATTGCTGTATGAAAGGCTAAACAATAGTAAAAGAATACAGAATTTATACTTAAAGTTTGGCAACAACATGCACACACACTTTTAAGGGCATGTAAGGCTTGAAAGGCCAGGTACTGCCAGCAGGTACTCTGGCAGGTTGAGGTCTCCAGGGAACAGCCCACTGCAGAACAGAGAGAGTGTAAAAATGCATGGCTCTGCCACTTTATAATGAGAAGTGCTGTGTGTATTCCCTCAGGAAAGAGTTGCTCTTGCTGATTTCCTCCTTAATATCGTCACTGCATTAGACCTCAGCTGTGGGTCCTGTCCCTTCCATATACAAAAGACACTGACTGGTCAGGAGGATGACATTATGCTTTATATTTGTATAGGCCCTTTTAAACACTGATCTGCAGGAGCACTGTCTCTGCAGAGGAGCATAAGGTGGGAATTGCCTGCTAGTTTTCCAGAGATTTGCACAACTCCCAGAAATCCATTTCTCTCTTCTTTTTATGCCTCTGAATTGTGCTGCCTGGAGGATATTTTCAGACCTTTGCTTTATTTGTGACTAATATAATATAATGGCTAATCCTTTTCTGGCAGTAAACAAAGAATCCCTTGTTATACAACAATTATTACTTACAGTTTTTGTCTGTGGCATGTTGCACCAGTTATAGAGAAAAGAATCCACTTCCAATGCCCAGGCTTTGGAAAGCACAAAGTGGCTTCAGTTTGATGTGCCTTGTCTGGCTAATGCCATCTGTGATTGTGCTCATATGAAACGAAGCTGAGATCCGTTTTTTTAAGACAATCATATATGAAAATAAATTAATGAAGGAGTTCTCACCCCAAGATCTTGGTGATACACAAATTTCTAAGCAGAAACTCTTCCTTCCATCAGGACAAATCTGGAAAATTGAGTGCTTCTACCCCTTAGTCAATGAGGAGGACACAACACTATTAGCTCTTATGCATGGGAACAGGGAAGCTCCCAACTGCTTCAGACAATGATGCCATCTCCAAACTGCCATGGGGGACATAAGGCTCAAGAAGATGCTTCAAACTGTAGACACTAGGAGAGAGAAGCATAATAAATCATAATGGAAGAAAGCAAGCAGATTTGAGGTATTAACAGGACAATTGAGAGCTAAAAGATCACACAACCTCTCTCACCCAAGTCCCCTCTGGTTCTTATGGCTGGTATTGAACTTCTCATTCTTGAGGGATGTTCTGGTTCCCACAAAATTTCAAATGACAACTAAATATTCTGGATGGATGGCTTAATGAAATACTTTCACATGGTTCTCAAGAATAAATTCCAGATCAGCTTTAAACAGACTAATTTTCCACAGTCCACCGAATCCTAGGAAAAAACACCAAAATCTGTCCTGACGAGAGGTAAGGATTGCAGCAGAACACCACACAACTGTGTAGTTCTTCATCTTTCCATTACCCTAATATTAAGGGGAGAGACATCTGCAGCCCTTCCTTTCTAACTTGCCTCTCACCATGCTCTGTTACCACTCCACAGGCCTTTCATTTCATTATCATAAAATCATTATCCACCTGCATCTTGATTGTTATTAAATGTGGTTATTATTATGTTTTTTCAGTGAGAAAAGGCTTTTACAGTGGCAAAGACACCTCTCCCAAATCATATTTTGATTACATATCATTATATACTTAAGTAATTATGGTTATTTGAAATGAACCCTAATCCTAACCCTAACCCTAACCCTTAACCCTAACCTAGGTAGTTTACCTGTGGTAAGTACCTTTGAATGAAATCATTACTTAACATGATTTTACATGTCAATCAAAATGTGGATGAGTGTAAACTAATTTGTGTGTGTGTATAGCTAAAATTTTTCCACTTAACTTAGTCACCTCCAACAGTTAAAACCAAAAATCAGATAATACTCTTGGTGAAACTGTATTTTGAAGTGAAGCAAACAATAGATCAAAAGAACCTCCAGACACAAAAAATTGCAAATTATTTTCTGTAGAGCTACATATGAGAGAGACTGTGTTTATTTTGTGGAAAGCTCTAATTTGGATTACTGCTCTATTGTATTCGGCCATAGAGAAATAAGAGAAGGTAAAAAATAGATAACAATTTTAAAAAGGAATTTTTAATAGACACAAGATGACAAAAACTAATGGATTAGCACAATATAATGTGCCTTATTACAAGTTATCATGAATAAATAATTTGTAAATATATTGGACAAACAGACTAATGTTCCATAGACAAGTTCCAGGTTCCAGGTGAGAGATCCACATAGAAATGGTGCAGGACTGGTGCCTCAAGCAATTCTTGGTGATGAAATGGGACTTTCCTGCAGTAAAAGAACAATATGCATCTGAGGGCTTCAGGCATTCCCGGTGTAAGGGAACTCCTCTGTTAATTCCCCAAGAAGGCTGTGCACATGGATACAGATCAGCATTTGCACTTGTTAGAGGCTTGCAACTATGAGTAACACGGATGAGCTACGGCCCTTTGAAACTTGCTTTTTGGTTATGTGCTCTTGGGCAAAGTAATGCAACTGAGCCAAGGGCAAGGCCAGTCCAGCAGCTGGGATTATTATGGTGAAGTTTCCTAGGAAGGTTAAAAGTTGGAGTTTTCTATGGCAATTAAAATGTGTGATACCCCGCAAATACTTCTCTTTTCAAAATGGTTTTATTTTTCTTAAACCACTCTACATCTTTCTTCCAAGTGCAGCTTTGCAAATACATTGTCCAGAACTTCCTTCTCTGATCTTAATTATCCATCAGCCAGCTTCCCTCTTATTAATTAGTACTCAAATTTTAGCAGCAGCTTGAACCGGGTCACTGTTCACATGTTGAAACAACAGATGCAAAGGGGTTTGTGAGTGACAGGATAAAAATTAGGCACCATCTTGGCATGAAGTTTGAGAAAGATTTTAAGAAATATCTCTGTATTTCATATTGGAATCTATTCCACATCTCTGAGTGCTGTATATACTGTACAAATGCTTCATTTTAAGTCTGCCAACATTGCCTCTCCAATTTGTCAATCCTGGAATTCTTTTTAGTAAGTGTTACAAATGTACGGCTCATCATTGTTATTATGTTCCATTAGAACATTTGCCAGTTTTGAGTTCTGTCAGATGTACGTGATAGCATTTGATGAATCATTGCTGAAATGATCCACTACAAACAACATCCAATTTTTTGGAGTGCTTTCTACCAGTATTGATAAGTATCTGGGGTTTAAATGCAATGCTGCTTCTACACACTTAATCACATTGCTTGTTGCAAACATTTAAGGATGAGTTTGATATTGACTACTTAATTAATTGTCTTGGCTCCTACCTTTTTCTGTCAGTCAAGGATTGCACTAGTCTACTGTTACAATGATACTTTGTTAGAGAAAAGGTAGCACATTCAGTTGCATGACTGATTTGGTAGCCTGTTTCCAACATTGGGGTGCTACAACTACAGCAAAACTTCATTTGTCCTCGAGGCTTGCATTTCTTTCATTTGTAGGGTATGTTCAGCATCTAGATTGCTGCAGCAGACAGGTCAAGACTGTAAATATGCACACAAACTCCCCAGAGCAAGTCATTGATCCAGAAAATGTCCTGTAGAGCAAAATCTGTGAAGCAGAATGCCTCACCCTGTAAACATACCTCCTCAGATACAGCCTCGCTTAAGTCTTGGGATAGGGAAAAAATCCAAAAGTTAAAAAAAATAAGTAGGGAAGGTATGGTATTGGTAAAACCGGGATATCTCTGTATTCTACTTGTCAGTAGAGATGAAATTATTTCAACTAAAAATCAACAGGATTCTTGGAAGGATTTCCATAAATCACATAATCTCAATCATAAAAATTTAATTGAGTGGCAAACAGAAAGCAATTAGAGCCTGGTGAGATACATAAGAAAGGAAGTCAATAAAGAGTTATATTCTACAATATATTCCAAAAGCAATGTTTACACCTGGTTGTACTTATAGTTACACAGTCAATGCATTTTTTGCCACTTCCCTGTTACTAGAGAGTATATACCTCTTATTTCCACTGACCATTTACTCATTTGAATTTATTTCCCTTCCCTGTGGACTAGAAGAAGACCTTAGACTTATGATGTTAATTTACTCTATTACCAATGTGCCTAGGAAACCCAGTGAAGGACCAGTCTACCACCTGGTGAGGCCCTGCCCACGAACAGGTGAAAAAAATGGACTCTGACCCAAAAGACTTACTACGTGAATTTAAGGCAGCATCAGGGCAAGAACATGAGAAGAGGACAGACAGAGGAATCAGCTTTATTTTCTGTAACAGAGAGGGAGGAACCAATCAAGGGATGAATAAGAATCACTTTTCACATTTCTTCAGGAGGCAGACGTTAGAGAGGTAGGAGAACCATGAGAGGTTCAAGAGGTCAAGAAAGATGGCATTTTAAGAGCATGATCAAGTGTGCTGAGAGATGATCAACTGTGCTGAGAGAGCCTCAGCTCATACAGAATAAAAACAGACTTAAAAAATAAAATACAGAGACTAACACCGCACTGTTTTGTAGTGAGTGTGTTAATTCAGTATATCTTCAAGCATGTTAGGGCTAAAAAATATAAAAAATAATAGGATAGCAGCCACATCCAGAAAACTCAGATTTTTTTCCTTAATATTGATTATGAAAATATTTGATAAACTTGCTTGTTTTAAATCCCAGTTATTTGGACAGCTGAAAATACCACAAAATGAGATATATTTGACTTAGATATTGAGGAAATTACAGATCTTTGTAAAAAATTAAACATGCTTCTGCCCATTCTTTACTTAAAACAATAAAGTAAAACTCTGTTAAATCTCTAAGCTGTATTATTACTCTTTCTGTCATTAATTCTTCCTACCACCCATCATTGTGCTAAGTAATAAGCCTTCCATGAGCAATCTCATTTTTTCCACCATCATATTACCTCTTTTCTAGGAACAAAACTATTTAGTTTTCTGCATTAGGAAGGAACTACTTCTGTTTTAAAGGTCTTGAATTTATATAAATAAATTTGCCATATGTCTGTAGGGCAATTCATAACAGAATCAGGAACACCTCTTCTTAAAACCATTTTTCCCCCAGTCCCGAGCTTTAAACCCATAAGCTTTTCACTTTTTTTCTTTTTAACCAAGAAGTACTCACAATTCTTTTCAAGGCCTGCCTAGCAAGGGTATGAAATAGAAATATAGACTGCAAAGAATATGTCTTCAAAGAAGTAATAATGATTCCCCTGTACAGCTACCTTGGACAATTAAAATATACCACTGGCTTCCCCAAATAGTTCTGCCAGATTTTAAAGCTACTACCTCCTGCAATTCAACTTTTAGAAATTTCCCTTCAGCAATCAAATTATACCTCCTCTCTCCTTTATACACGAGGTATAATCTTTACCCCTATTTCCTGATAAAACTTAGTCATGCTGTGTAGTCATCCAAATCACATCTGAAGTGCTGTAGGTTTTTGAAACATGATGCAAAAGTAAGAGTTCTTACCCACTGGTAGAGTGTCTCAAGGCATCCTGTGAAGTTCTTCAGTTTTTTCCTTTCTCCACATCCCTTGCTGGCTAGGGCTCTCTCATGATAAATGGCATGTTTAAAACAGGCACAGACACTGCAGTCACCTAACAGCCCATCCAATTGATGTTCCATCTCTCAGCTAAATATTTCTGATTTTACTTGCAGCTTAGCCTTCTGCTATTTGTTTTCTCTTCATTCCTTGAATCATCTTTTACCCACTTCTCCTACTTTTCCCAATTTTTTCCTCATATTTTCTGGGCTGCTGCCCAACAGCTCATTACTGGGTATGAGTCTGTTATGACACAAGTGTGATGCCATCAGTAATGTCAGCAATAGAGGCAGCCTTGGAAATTAGAATAACTGGGCTCCGACTCTGCCTCCTGGCCTGATCTAATCCAGACGATTCGTCATTCCCTGGGACCTTTGAGTCAGCCACAGCTACCTGACTGTAGGTTTTGATTTCACGCACTTTCACTCAGCATGTGCTACACTCTCTTTCTTCCTTTAGCTTTTTCCCTGTGTTAACCAAGACAGCCAATGTTGTTTCAAATCCACAGAGACAAATGCACTTTCCATCTGCTTATAATTATGGCAGGGGGAAGAGAAAGTATATTACATGCAATGAGTGCAATGTGAAATATAGCAGACGTGCAGGTAAGAGTGCAGCATTTTTGGTAAATGTAGTAATATTGTCAAATCTGCACAAAGTCAAAAAGGTGTAGAAGATTGTGGACCATATCTTAGAAAAAAACCCAGGAGTTATAGCTGAAGTATCATCTTCCCCTGCCTTGCATAGCCTGTCAGCGTTGTAGAGACTTGACACAGCAGCCCAAATTAGTATTTTGAAAAAGGTCTTAATATCCTTCTGCATCTGACTGAGTTTTTGGACCTGTCTGCCTCTTTAGCTTTTGCAAGAAAACCTCACAACCTGGAAACACACCTTATGCTAGCAAAAGACCACTTATACCATTCCGGTGGCAGTAAAACACACTGCAGTTCCCTCTCAAAGTGTGAAAAGATCACATACTTCACCAATACAAGATCTTCAAAACTTTCAAGCACAGATAAAAGCTTGGGGAAAAAAAAATATACTCTTTGAGCAGGGTGAAGGAATGATCAAAGTTCCCTGAACATAGAAATGGTTCTGTCATAACCTCAATCTCAGGCTGAAAAGATCTGAAGGTAACAATCACCTGTATCTGCACATGGATTTACATGGTATGCTCCATACAAATATGGTATCTTCAAAGAACACTGAGCAGTAAGGCAGAGCATTTGAGAACCAGATAATGTCAATATAGTAGAATTTTTATTGTAAACCTTCAGAAGATAAAGCTTCTATTAAATAATTCATGCAATAATGAAATTAGTTGAGGGAGTAAAGTTGTCTCTGATAGCATATTAAATAGCCTGCAAGCAAGTAACCTTATCTTGCCGAAATGTGACCACAATTTAAAATTCTGCCAAAGGTGATATGTGGAATGTGCCTGGGAAAAATAAAAAAAAGGCAATTACCACAAGGTCAGTAACTGCTTTTTTTTTTTTAGTATGGTAACAAAGACAAACCACAAAAGAATAGGCATAAGACCATCCAGGAAATATTTCCATCAGAAAAAGCTTTAGATCGCAACCCCCCAAGGAGGAACCAACACCTTGTGAAAGATAAAATGAGATGAGAAATTACCTTTTGAAATACAAATCTGTTGCTAAAATGTAAACAAACAAAGTGCTCTTCCAATTTTATAACCCAAAAGAAAGGAAAAGAAAAAATAAAATCTGAAAGGTAATTTGAAATGTGCCTAAGAATGAAGTAGCTGCTTGCTGGTATCTGAATATGATGTACACTGAAGCTAATGCCTTTCTAACAGCATGCTTTACAAACAGAGCAGTTTGCAATAAAAATATATCTTCATCTTTATGTTCCCTTTGATTCATCTTCAAAAATATTAATTTTTCATTATAGACCAGTATTTCACTGAAAAAATCTCAGGTGGAAGAAAAGAGTCTTCCATTCATAATGCTTGACTCGGATTAATATTCACCAAGTTTTTCACCTATGCAGCTTTGGTTCTTCATGGGGCATTAAGCTGGACACCACTGATATTTTAAAGGATTTCCCAAGGTTTTTATAACTATCTCAAAGTTTAAAGAATCTGTTTTTCTCTCTCTAACTACATTTAATATCCTATAAAATTTCTTGCATAATCAGAGTAGATTGTTTGCTAATTGCAGTACAGTTGCAGTTGCAAAATGTGGTGCAGATGAGTGATATATGGATGATTAAAGTCCACAGACATTTTTTCTGTTTACAATCTATTTCTTTCAGAGCCAAATACAGAACCTAGGCATTTAATGTAATAGATGGGACAAATACTCTTGCCCATCTTCAAATGCCGAAGACCAAATAACAACAAAAAATCCTCACAAAACTTGGATTGGTTGGAAAAATATCTAATGTGTTGAACATTTTGAGATTGAAACTTGATCACACTATATTTCCTTTTACCCCACTGGTATTCAGCACTGTAGTAATCTTACTTTAAAGAATTTAAGGTTTGTAGCAACAGCAGCCCATCTTCTGCAGTCAGGAAACAGGGAACAGTCTGTCTCTATTTCAAGAAAGAAAGGCACGGGAAGAATTAACTGTATTTAACTGAATTCTATTATTAGCCAGTTTATCACATTTAGAGAAGACATTGTTCTATTTGTGAGACACAAATAGAACAGGGTAATTTATTTATATTTTGGGAAAAGGAATTTATTCTTTTTCTGGGTCTGAGACACACACAAATGAGGTGTATGTTTAATTAATAGTTTCTATCAAAAGCAATAAAAAAAAATTCCTATGTCAGAAAAGTTCACCTCGATATTTCTTAAATTCTTAAGGGCTAAGAATTGGATGTATATTTTGGTGCAAAGCAAGAAAGAGAAAGGGCCTTTCCACCATTAAATAAAAGAATACATTGCTTCAGGGATGAAAATATGGCTGCTTTGCCTCCCTCAGTGTGGTTTTATCCAGAAGTTTTAAAGCCAACATTTACTGTCTTTTTAAGCCATTGACTATTTCACAAGATATTCAAAGCAGAAAACTTTAAGAGAGTACCTGCAGTGAGGAAGATCTCAGAATAAGTCTCTTCTTCCTCAAGTGTGTGTCCTGAGTATTTGGAGTATCTAAATTATGATAGTACTTGGGCTCTAGTGTTAAATTTTGGCTTACTGAAATTAAGTACAACAGGTAACCTTTGGCAGACATATTAAGATTTCAGTAGCACCAGTAAACTGAAAAAGCCTGAAAAATGCAAATGACTAGAAGTCCAAATATATTTGATCTAGTATGATTATAAGCAAAATTAATTTGTTCATTAAGTCTTGTTTTATACTCTGCCAGACATCTATTATTGAAGAACTGCTGTCATACTCATGTAGTTGTTTAAATCCTTTCTTAAACTCAGGCATTTATTTTAAAATCATGTAAACTGTGGGATCCACAATTTATATTTAAAAAGAAATTAGTTTCTGGGGACTTGTCTGAGCTGAAATGTAGATGATTAGCTTGAAATTATTAATATTATAATGTAAAGGTAATATATTTTTGTTGTTAGAGCATGTTTCCTCAGCAACAGCTGTTACTTGTTGTCAGTGTTTCTCAAGAAAATTTAAAAGTTTTATTAATCAAGAATACTGTTTACCATTGAGTTATATTATGCCTTTATGCACAAGTGATGACAATTTCTACAGTGACAAAATAAATGTTTGTTTTCTTCAAGTAAAGGGACAAATGTAGCCCTAAATTGTCAGGCCTTTTATAAGCAAAGCAACTCCAAACTTCTATTTGTTTGCATCAGAAATTAGTACAGCTTTGTAATATATTTTACCATGTCAACTAATGTATTAAAATATCCTGCAAGCTATCCAGAATAGAAAAGCTAACTGTAAACTTTAAAAAAAAATATTTCCTGAAATTAATTGTAGCATATTTTAGGCAACATCTAGTATACCTGAAAATAATATAAGTCATTGTTTAATCCCAGCTACCATGAACTGAGTACTGGAAAAATCACCAATAGTTAATGTTCCTTGATTCAAACACTTGAGTTTTAACATAATTTATACCTGCATGGTTGTTTAGGATAATTGTAACTTAAACTGTTAAAACTGTTAAAATTATTTCAATCTGTTGTAATTTGAGCAGAGTTTGCTTCTATTCAGATCTTTTTATAGTGGAATACCTGTTGGTTTACTTGTCATGTATGCTTGCTTCCTGCCTGCTTCAGGCTGCAATTTTTCCAGTAATGCCAAGACTCATATGTTTTCCTCACACTCCCTTATCCTTTCATTCTCTACCTTGTTTTCATACCTGTGTTCTGCTTTTCCATACCTGACGCATATTTTAGATCCTGCTCTGACTCTGCAAAAACCAGAGCCAAGGAAACCACTGATCACGGAGACTGTACCTGCAACAAATATCCTCAGGAACAGCCTGGTACAGCTCTGCCTTCCCTTTTCAATTGCAGATAAAAATAAAGCCAGTTGGAGGATACCTGCACCTTCTATAAACACAGTGGCTGTGGTTCCTCTGAGCTTCACCCTTGCGACCCTGCAGCAAAGGAGGAGCTGCTGCCGTTCTCCATCCCAGGCAGGGCTGCTGAGGAAAGGGCCCCTGAGAAACCTGCTTCAAGGATCTGCATGCCTCAGGGCTTCCGCAGGAATACAGCTCCTGGATGTCTGTGCTAGAGCTTTCAGGTGCTTTCATTGGCACCAGTCCTTCTGCAAACGGGAGTGTTTTCTTTGTTTGTCATTTCTTTTTTAAAAAGCCCATTCAAATCAGTCATAACAATTTGGTATTTTCACTCTGCCTTCAAGTTTAACATCAACCACTTCTGCACTTTGGAAGTAAAAGCCAAGACAGAAAGATTTTCACAATGCTCTCAGGAGTTTGATGGGAGGTTGGATTGATTGCGGGTTTTTTTTCTGCCTAATCATGTTTTTTTAATACCTGAAGTGCTCCTAACACAGAAGATTATGTTTAAGCCAGAGGACGTGGAAGAATGTTTGGAAAGCCCCATGGAAACATAAAAGAAGATTGTTCAATGAGCAAGAGGGGAAGGCATAAAAAAGCTTGGTAGAGGCATGAATTCCTGACCAAATGAGGCCATGTGTCTGGTATGTACGGAATGCTTAATATCCAATACACTGGGCAACTGCTGCTGAGGGAAACATCTAAAACTGTGAACATCTTTATTACAATAAGTGACCTTCCTCCAGATTCTAGTAGAACGGTACACAGAAAAGAGAGTTCTGATGTTTATTTCTATATTTATATTCCTAATGTTTTTATAGTGCTTGTGTTTAGAAGTAAAAGCATATCTTGAAAATTCTTTTTATTTTACAGTGCAGATATTTCATATTCTCTTAAGGTATGTTCAAGGGATTATCTGTACATTTACTGGAACCTCAGTGGTGCTGTTTTATCATATGCAATGTGTGTGTATGCAGTAGAAATACATTCAGCTACTTAGTATTATGTAAGGTGCATAGTTGGCTAATACGCTCTTGCTCTATTTAAACATTAATAACAAACACACACACTATGGGTCCAATATCAAATATGGCTGTTTTAATGGAATGTCTAAATCTCAGACACGAATGCTCAAATCAGCACTTAGATACACAGAGTGGGCATTTACACATCTAAGTGTCCATCTAAGCACCCAAATGTGCAATTTGGATATCTTATTAAGATGCCCATATTTGAAAATTAGGCTGACTTCCCAGCATTTTTGGCAACATGTAGTGCAGGGATTCAGGCAAAAATGCAGGGTTTTAATTCTACTACACTAAGGAGTGTTTGATTGTTTGTTAGGTAAAAAAACAAACAAACAACAAAAAGGAACAACAAAAAAAAAAACTTTTAAAAAATTGCAGTTCCAGAAATAGATTTTGCTCTACTTTTACTTTCAGTGTTTTATACAGTCTTGTGATTGGGTACTGAGACACCAACTGAATACAGCTGCCTGAAGTCCAGTATCGTCAAGAAATAGAAGTTCTAATGTCTCAGGGCATATATTGAGGTTTGTCATATTTTAATATGGAGAATTATAAAATGCACTATCACAGGGTGCTGCAAGTTCAGTACCCACTGAAGCAAAGGAGTTAAATAAGCGCTCTGTTTTATGGACCCTTAAATGGTAAGTGATGATCTGGGTTGCACGTTATCTGTACAGCTATGAAACAATATATACAACATTTTTCTAATTCTCTATAGAATCTGAGTCGAAACATGAAAGTTCAGTAACTTCATTGGAGCAACAGCACCATAAAAGCCCCTGACAGACAACTGAAGTCAAAGTAGGTGCGTTAAGATTATTCACCACTTTGGAATATTTACAGGAATGATCACAAAAGTATTGTGAGCCATTTTAAAATCGTCTCCCAGCTTTATCATTTTATAAGGAAATATAGCCTTTTGGGGCCATGAAGTCTAAAGCTTTTTTAAGATAAGGAAAATTACTCAAAATAAATAATTTGAAGTCAAAACAGAAGTCATAAAGAAAACAAAGTCAGATAGTTTCTAATGAAAAGTACTTTTTGCTTCCATTTTATTTATGAACACAGAAGTACCTGCTCTGCAGCAGCCATGCCAAGACTTACTTAGGTTTCAGGTACTCTTAAAGCAAACCTGAGACAATTGCCATTTTGGGTCTTGACATTTTTAACACAAGCCACCAACTTATTACTACAAGCTACTGTTTTAAGCCTCTGTTCCAGTTCTGGTGATGTACTTACAAGCTTGAAAAAGGTTATTTCTTTTTCCCCATATTATAAGGTATTAAAATATATTAGTCCTCCCACAAACCTTGCTTGCACTAGAACTGTGCATTTCACAGCTTCTGTCTTGTCAGTCTAAGAGGCATTTGTAAGATAAAGCCTGTATCTTAGATTTTGCATGTTTTTCTATACTTTATGTTCTATGCAGTCTTTATCAGGCTCCCTGTGTTTTAATCTCTCATTAACAAGATCATGTAATGCCTTTCATAAGAGAATAGTGGCTTTACCATTTATTTTGTTTTAGATAGAATTTCCCTTTGCAATTGAAAAGCCATTCTCTCCCTCTCAAAGCAGCTGTACTCCCAGCATTTGTTAGATGTCTTACCTTTCCTTCCTTATCGTGCACTACATGTGTGAGGATGAACAAATCTGAAGGGCTCCTGCACCTCTCTGAAGCTTACAGACCCAGGTGAGTTTGAGCGTGAGTTTGTGCTGTGGTTTTGCCAGACTTGGCAAGATACGTGGGATCACACCCCATCAAGGTCCGAACAGGACCACTCCTGTGGCACAAACGTGTGAGTCCTTTTAAAGCCATGGTGAGCAAAAATCCAAGTCCTTCAGCTGCCTTTGACAATGATAGTGGTGCCCTTTGTGCTGGATGAGCTGCAAAACCAAGTTCACTCGCTTGGAGCCGCTAATGATCCTAAGCATTTTCCAGTGGGCACTCACAGTTTCCATCCCACATTATGGGCTCCGTCCATTTCAGTGCCCTGCAGTTCACTTTAAGGTTGGTATTGCTCACTTTAATATAGGTATGTGCTTTACAGATACAATAAAGATGCCATTTAAAACATTACATTTTGAATGAAAAGTCTGCATTAGGAATTGTCTCCATCTTAGTGCAAAGCAGAGTAACATACCATAGAGAGGAATGATGAAACATGCAAACATTTGACCTAAGGAAAGCCTTCATGTTGCAACAAAATGTCCTCAAATCCCCCAGAGGGGGGATTTGGAAGGTTCCTTTTTCCCAGTCAAACAATTAGGCAAAAATAACCTTGAATAACTTCAGTTAATTACAATACAGTTATGATGAATGTGCCCCATTATGAAGAAAGAATTAGTAAATGAAAATTACTTCTGCCTAAAATTTTCTGTAAAAGATTATTTATTAGTTTTTCCACAAATACTATCGAAGAGAAAAAAGTCATACCCTTTTCTCTACAACCTTTCATGTCTGTTTCCTGGTTCTTCAGTTTTGTTGTTTGAGTGTGTGCACATATGTATGTCTATATAGAAGTCAAAATCAGAACAACCTTTTGCAACTTCCGTGCTTAGTCTATTGTGCTCATGTGGTCCATGAAAGCCTTTAGAACTAAACTGGCTGAGGAAATCTTACATTCAAGTCTGCCCTCTATCTACATTCAAAGGGTTTTCTATGCAGTTTTGAACAGTTCTTTTTAAAAGCCTGGTTGGAATTTTGTCAAAATATTTCTGCAGTACTTTAACCTCTTTTCACTCAATAAAGCTGTTAATAATGTTACCTCATATTTTAATTTCCTGATATAAAATGGGAACTTCTGCAACTAGAATTCTATATCAGAGATGATCGAATAATCTCTCATATTGCTACCTTTCCTCTGTGTGGCACCATCATGAGGCAACTCCTGACTGAAATTCTACATCATAATTAAGAACTGGATTGACACACTTGAATCTTTTTTGCACATACCATTTAAGACTTATGTTTATTGATACCTATTTCTCCTAGCCAAACATACTCCATGTAGGTTTTATTCTCCACTGCATATGTCTTTAAATCTTACACTGATCAATTGAAGTTCAATGTCATACTGTATGACCTACACCTTATAAATGTGGGGTTTACATACCATCAGATTTAGGGGATGAAAGCTCATTTCATTACTAAGTTCAGTGCAGTAGGTGAGAGGAACATCTCACGTAGTTGTTCAGTCCATTAATCTCCTGCATGAGTTTCAGACTCATAGTGAACTGCAAAAAAAAATCCAGAAATGCCTATATAAATAACAGTGATCTACCCCAAGAAATACATAACTATGTGCTCATAGATTTCTGTGAGAAGTGAACAACCCCTAATAAATGAGAATTAAACTGAACATTCCCTAATATGTTAAGGCCAGTGTAGAATGACACAAAATAATTTTGGTAATTCTTGGTCCACTGCATTGTAGCCCCATACCCCACATTTGCAACTCCACATACCTCTGATTTTTGAGCTTGTTTCTTCCTTCTGCCTACATTCACTACAGTGTGTAATAACAGAGAGGAGAAAGGTAAAAGCTATTATGTAAAGCAACATTCTAAAAATAGAACCAGTTTCTAGTAATTTTGAACATTTTCCTAAGGTGTAAAATAATTCAGTATTTATTGTATTTTGTTTAGCAAAATGTCAGAATAATTGCTTTGAAAAAGAAAAAAAAACATTAGAATTAAGCACTAGAGAAATATTTCCTCCTTAAGAAAAAAACGCAGCTTGCACCTCCCTCTGTGGTTTATACATGCTTTTCCCTCCTCACAGACCATTTCTTTTTCCCATTCTACCTCACTGCCTGAAGAAACTGAGAGTAGGAGAGAAAGGACATTTTGCAGAGCAGGATATTATGAAGGGAATCCCCAATGCTTACAGGATTACCAGAAGTGTGACAACTGTCTTTGTTTCCTTAAAATTTTCCCCCTGAAGTAATCTGTAAGTTTTTTCCCTTTATCAATATGCTGTTTTCTCCCACTGCACTGAATACAGATGTAGCTAGAATACTTTCAACAAATATGGTCACTACCTCTCTGAAGTCTCTGCAGGCAAATATTAAATTGCCCCTAGTGAAAAAAGATCCACTCTTTGTTTCTGCTTTCCTTAAACATGGCAGTGGGAAAAACTGGGGAAATAGAGCAGAAAAGCAGCCTAGAAGAGAAGAAGCAGGGAACAGTGTAATTGGGTAAGGTGTCATGGGAAAAAAGGAGAAGGACAACATGTGGTAAAAGAACTGAAGGATAATGAAGGATGTCGTGAATAAGTAAGAAATTTGGAAGCAAGGAAGAAGAGAGATAAACACTGGAATGCAAGAGGGTGAGGGGGTATGTGGGATGGAAATACCAAGTCCTAAATTTACTGTAGAGAGGTTGATGTGTAGATTTTTGTGGGGTTTTTGACAGCCAGAGGGACTCTTGACTTTTAAGTCAGTTTAAGACTAAACTTAATAGTACTAGAAGATGAGATTCAGAAAGTCCAAGTACCATCAAAGAGCAAGACTTACACTTCCTTTTATACCCAAAGCTAATATTAAAGAAAATTGGGAAGGACAAAAAATTTAGACACGAAGATACAGTGAAATCAATATTAAAACTAAGAAAGTTCTGTACAAAACACATTATAGGCTGAAAAATCAATTTTGGAACTTTCAAATGCACTGTAATGAAATATTGCAGACAAATGGAAGAATACTCCCAACCATGAAAGTGTGAAATACCTCCATTATATATATAAAGAGCTACAGTATTCCAATAACTGAGAAATACTTACTTTATCAACTAACATTAGGGAGACAATAAAATATCTCTATACCATATCAAGTAATATTACAGAGAGTGGTAAATATGTGCTTAGAGAGTATTCGATGGAATAACTACTGGAGAAAGAGAAACAAAATTGCCTGAACTGGCAAAAAACCCCATATACTTGTTTAGCTAACACTAGGAAAACTGTGAAATACAGTAGTACACTTATGGAAACACAATGAACTGAAAGACATACAAAACCTAATCTTGCTTTCCCTTAAACTGAAGAGATACAATTCAAGAGAATGCAGTTATTCTGGATCCACTCACTGGTAAGCAAAAGAAGAATTTCTCTCATTTAATAGATATTATTTAGTCTCCCAGAAACAATAAAAATAATTTTGGAAGCTAAAAATACCTGCTATGCATACAATAGAGTTCACTTTTGACATATTAAATTTTAATGGCCTCTCCATGAATCTCCCTCTGACAGCTAGATTGTGGAAGGTCCATGGAGTGGCTGAACTTCCTCCAAACAGCAATTGTTTTTCTTAAGCAAAAGTTACTGTTGTAGACCAAATACAGTCATTGTGAGACTGTCTTGTGCGATCCTTACAATGAATTAAAGTGTCATATTTTGTGGCAGTGCAAATGGAAGTGACAATAAATAGTTCTCTTGTCCTAGTTAGGAAAGAATGCATTCAAGGGGGATTATTCTGTATGCTGGATCTGAACTCTGGATGTTCTATGAGGATAGAAACCTGCAGTGAAAAAAATTATAATTTGGATGTTATATTGTCAGCTCTGGCGATTTTTATTGAGGGCTTTGTGCTGTGTGATTTTCCTAGATCTCCTCTCCTGAATTGAGGGTTTATGTGAAATTTTTTTCTTTGTCCTTTTAAAAAAATGCCTTGTCCATACCATTACACAAAATATTTTAAACACAAATCCTAATACACAAAAACCAGAGACAAATATGAAAAATAGCCAAATGTACTCTTTTTAAGATGATGTCATGATTTTGTGGGAACAAACTAATAATAATCCTGACTACCTATTTTTGGCATCACGCTTTCCTTCCCTCATTTTGTTATAAAAATTCTTACTCAGGGAACTTCTTATGATTGATAACTGGATTCAAATTATAGGAAGCACTTTTGTGGAAGGGAAGTTGTACTAGTTTCTGTAACACATTATTTTTTATTAAATACAGGGTTTTTTCTACTTGCAGTCATTGGCAAAACTGCATGTTTCTGCCTATGTATAAATAATACGATCTTTTAATAATATATTTGCCTGTTGTTCTACATGGTCCAATCATGGGGAAAAATTATAAAACAAGAAGTGGCAAAACGTTTCTGCTCACGAAACATTGTCTAGTCAGACATGGATGTAGGCAAATCTATCTGACCTTAAAGAAAGACAAAGTTCAGTATTAGACGTGCTTTCCGTCTCCTTATCCCTGAGTAGTTGTGATTGAGAAATTTTGTGTCACAGTTCAGTTCTCCAATCAGGCTGAAGGAGAGCTGAGACTACAAGGGCAGCAATGTTCATTTGAATATATATTAGGCTTAACACAATCCACAAAATTCAACTGTGTTTGAAAAGACTTTTTAAAACCTTTATTTTTGCCATATTCATGAGACCCTTATAGAGAGGAAAGAAGCAGCAGCAATCTGGACAAAGGGGAAAAGATTTTCCAAAGAGAGTAGTGATATCAATACATTAAGAGACAAAGTAGTTTTTCAGGAGCTAACAGAAGAAATGAAAAACTAATGGTTTGTTATAAAAAGAAAGCTGCAAGGAACAGTGCAGGCAATGTTTAAATTTTTTAAAAGTGCCCATAATCTAGAATTGAAGCCTGGGCTTCCTAATGTTGATTCTGACAATAGAACTCAGCTGTCCTAAGAGCACTCACATACATATTTCTTCCTCTCAGGACATCCTGATCCAAGGGACTAACACAGCTTTCAGAAAGAAATGTTTCCTTTCTGGCACAGGCAGCAACAGGTTGGTTCTCACCTGAAGCATTCCCTCACAGGCCTGGTAATGCGGAATACCCAGATTTCTCAGAGAATATATCTTATGGTAGAGCTCAGGAGCAAATAGCTGCTTGTTAACTGGATGCTGGAAAAAAATAGAGACGTGATGAGGAATAACCAGGAGTGGGAAACTTCCCCTTCTATCTCTTTGGCTGGAGAGGGAAAGAAGATGGAAAGGAACACAATGGGCTCACCTGGACGTGGCAGCTCCTCACTCTGCTGTTCCCAGTTAATGCAGATGAATGCCTGAGTCCTCATTGCTCAGCCTCCTCACTGGAGTTGCTCCTTTTCGGGCAGCTCAGCAGCCAGTGTGCCAGCGCAATGGGAAACCGCTCTGTAACACAGTGGAGGAAAAGTCACCAGGGGCTTGGAATAACAGGCCTCAGGTCCCTGCTTCACACTGTTTTAATGGCACAGAAAATAACAGCTCCCCTGAAGTAGAAAGAGACCCCTCCAGGGAAAATTCAAGATATGCAAGGGGTAATTGGAAGGTCAGGATCTGAGTCTTGAGTCTGAACCAGTCCAGGTGTTTTGATAAACTCCCTTGCCATAGCAGTGTTGACCATCTTTGTAGCTTTTGTCATTATTTCTATCCTGAGCCTGCAAAACCTTTCTTGAAAAGGTAGGATGAAAGAGAAAGTTTCCACTGAAAGTTTTAGGCTTGATGAATCATTCTGCTATGATGAAAAGCCATTTTGTCACAAAATTCCTGGCTAGCTCCAGTGGTGATACTATTGTCTAGCATATCTGTCAGGCAACCCTCCTAATTAAGCTATTTTTGCAGAAGACTTTGGGTATAGTTTGTGAATCACAAAGCTTGTGACTCTAGTTCCATATCAACACTGGGAAATTCTCCCAGAGGGAAATCATAATACTGTGTTCTACAACCCAAAATTGCTATATAAAGCATCTACTCTTCCATACTGGAACAGACTGTTCTACTATCATAGCAGCCTTTCAATTCTCTGAAAATATGGAATAAAAAGGAGAGGTCTTTGTATGATCAGAGAGGCATTTGATCAAAGCTTTTCATGTGTTGCTGGACATAGAAGTATTTCATAGCATAGCAGTTAGACATATTCATGTAAAACTTCAGAAAAGGTAAAATGAACAGTAAAGAAGTCTGATGTTTATTTGAAGTGCAGACAAGGAATGTAAAACCATGCCAAACCATCATGTCAGCACTGCCTGGGGGGTTCAGTTGGTCCTGACTTCTGCATAAGTTTTGCTCCATTAACAACACTTGAGTGATAAAGTGGAAGAAGGGTTTTGGGTGAAATTAATGTTACCCTCTAACTCTGGTGCACATCATCAGGAACAAGTGTTGGTTTGCCCTAATACCACCTTCTCTGAATTTGTGTCTTGTCTCAGGTTTGTTCCTGCTTTCAAAGTGGCTGGCAAAAATAATTTTAAAGTATTACTTCATTTTTTTATCATTATCCTTATTGTCTTTGCCCTCCCAACTAATTTCCAGGTTCTCCTTCAGCCACTGGGAATAGGTCACGCATTTGTTCATGGTTTACAGCACAAAATTCATGGGACCATTTCTTTTTTTTTGCTCTGTTGTTTCTTTCTTTTTAAAGGATGGAATGCACCTCAAAGAGATAAATGAAGCTCGGAAGAGAAGAAAAACAATTTAATGGACCTCCGAACAGTATGTCTGCACTGTTTTTGTCCCTCTCTACATCTTTTTGAGTTCTGTTTAACTGTCCAGCCATGCCAGTACAAGGCACACAATCAACAGCTTGGTGTAAGCATGTGTGTCACAGCAACAAGCCCTTTCATGTGTTGTGCCTGAAGACTGCTCAGGAATCAATCAAAATCAAGACAAATAATTTGATTAGTATTCATTACTCTCTCTTTTTCAGTCTTTCAAATCCTGCCCTACTGGACAAAATAACACAATTATAGCTAATAATCTGAGATGCCAAACCTGTCATGCAGAAAATCATGCCTTGAAAATACTTGTAGCTTCCACCAAACCTCTTATTTCCTCTTCCTCAGAGAGCTACCAAGTCAGAAGGAAGTGATGAGAGCAAATTGTTAAAAAGGGAACAGCACACCGCCTGGCATCCTGTGTGCTGAGCTTGGCATTCACAGAGGAGGAGAAAAATACACACAATCCCAACATGTATTTCCAAGTGATGATACATAATGTTTTATCGAAACTGCTCATAAGAAGATATTCATGCATGATACCTAGCTTCTAATTAAATAAAAGTGTTTGAAATCCATAGCCCAAAAACTTGAACTTTAAAACAAAATATATTCAAGTGTGGGAACCTGAAGTTAAGAACTGAGCAGATCTTTAGATGTTCAGCATCTCAGAGGGTCTCTTTCCTAAAGAAAAAACTGAGAATACTAGTGAAGACAGAGGGCACCAATCAAGCTCTTTTGTTGTCAGTTTCTGCCACTTATTTTTCTTCCCCTAACAAGAAATTTACTTTTCAAATATGTATATGATATTTCAGTTCTATACCTGAAAAAAATGTATGTATTTATTGAAAGCTACCTCTGAGTTAGAGCTGTCCTGGGCTCTGTGTTTGAATACATAGATTAATTTTGCATTTTTAAGGATCTCCATTACTATTTGTTCCCATTATAAGGAAAAAACCTAGTTTTTCAACACGTGCTACTGCTATGCAGTTCCTGAAACTGTTACAAGTATACAACAAATATCTGAATAATTTAGAAATTGAAGCAGTTAAATTTGGAGCTGAAATTTAAAACTCCTTAAAAATGAAAGAAAAATTTCCCAGAAGTTCAGAATCATGTATAAGGTTGGCAATATAACTTGGTTCTAGGTCTCTGTCTGGATAGTATTTTCTCCCACATACAGGCTTCTCTGGATGTGGGTCTGTGATATGATAATAACATTATCAGCAATTTCCTTTTTGATTCCATACAGATTTCTCTTCTGTATATCTTTTCAAAGGAACTTACATTGACACCTTACATTCAATACCTTACAGGCATACCAGGTTGCAAATTCTGCTTTCAGATTTTGTCTCTACAATCAACCATATTTTGAAAGAAAATAAGAAGAGATTAATACAAAATGCAGTATTATCACCATTTGAAGCACTTTTCCATAAATGTTACCTAATTATCTCCTACCAGCAAATTTTAACTCAGAAGCATTGCTCGCCTCAGAAGACCAAAGTGAAACCTGAAATCAGAAAACTTGGCTGCTTTCAGATGTTACTATAATAATAAAATTCATAGGAATGTGCTTTCAGAGAATCATCAGAGGCCATAAAACTTAAAAAGCAGCCTGGGCCTCTTTTTAACTTGCACTGAAGCAATGCACGTAATCAGTGACATTGTACTTAGTGGTGGTACCAGGAGAATTCTGGCTGCTTTGACTGAGAGGCTTTTCTTTTTTTTTGCTTTTATTTTTTTAGAATTGGTGCTCATTCCTCGATGAATCTCAGGAGGAGGAGCGAGATGCAGATTCACGCAGGCTACAGATACACATATATAAATTTGTACATGTACTTGCAAATGTAAAATCTCAAAGTTTTTGCAATACCACAAGTAAAGCTTACTTCACAGATTTCCCTAAAGTATGGTCTGATGTAAATCCCAGCTGCTACAGAATATAAGCCAATCAAGTTCCTTCCTTAATACAGTTGACATTACTTATTGGTGTGCTTGTTTGGCCAAAATTTGAAGGAGAAATTAGGAGACATTTCGTCTCCTGCATCATCTTCCTCCCTGCAGCACTGTGCTTCTACAAACTTTGTGCTGTTGGAGCATTTCAGCTCCAAGTCTCTAATTCGTTTATGCAGATTCCTTCAATCAGTGTCGTGCAACTTCTGCAGCACAGCTCTCTAAGCTAGGCTTTGCAAGCCTGCCTCCCATAGCTGGTGCCACTTAGCCTGCTGCAAATTGATGTGGATGGCTCTCTCGCTTTGGAGACCGAACATTTCACCTTCACAGTACACTCAGCTTTCCCTGGCCTGGGGCTTAGGAACCTGAGATAAATTCTTAACTAGGAAATTCCACTTTGCATTGCAACATGCTATAATCATACTAGTGGACTGAAATTTCAAGTATCCTAGAAAATTCCACCTTGTGACTCTTCAGAAGGGCATTGGTTCCAAGAATTAGCACATTTCCCTCATCCCCAATTCATATTAACACTTGAAACTAAGAACAGATTCTTGCTCAACTGATGAAAGTCAAACAAGTCAAGTACAGGAGTAGCTTGTGCATGTTTTCTCTTATTAATTATATGCATAGTAATACTGTATTTATGCAATCATTTTCACACACCCCTTTGACACTGATGAATGCTTATCAATGTTAACATCATGACAAAAATGACAAATGCCAGAAGTTCAGTGGTAGGAGTGGAACTTTGCATTTGCCTTGTGCTACTGCAAAGAAAAACACAAGGCTGTGTCCTAGGTGACATCTTCAGCCTCTTGGATTTTGTCAGTTGATATTACAATCTTCTAAAACGTCGTTTTTATCTGTGGATTCTTTTGATTTTTCTCTTCACGACAGTCAAATTTCTGGTGAAAAGATGACACCATTCAATGTTTTGAGAGATGCTAAGACAGAATGATCAGACACCTTATATATCTGTTAGTTCCTCTGGGGTACTTTATGACCTTTTAGTAAAAATATATGTTTATCATTAACCTAGGGTCATTTATTGACCCCCTTAACCTACAAATGTTGCTTTGTACACAGTTGATCAATGCAGCATAAATAACTGAAGCCTCTCCCTGAAGGATTTGTAAATGGCATCAATTCTTTCACTATCTAGATGCCAGCTATCAGGGGGAAATTCATGTGAGAGTTAAAAAACATGAGGTTAATTGAAATTAGCCCTCAACTGAAAAAGGAATCTTAAAGGAATTTTGGAGTTCCATTAAGTATGAAAATAATATTTATTCCCATGTGAGAGGCAGAAATTAATCTCAAATAAAGAACTGCAACTGTATTTCTGTTTCCACTTATCTTCCCATCTTGGTTTTTCTTCAACACCCTTGCCATGTCCTGGGAATTGTTTCTGTGCTGCTTTCCAGTATATTTCCTTTTTTCACCTTCTTTTGTGGTGGATTCCTTGCACTGCTCCATAAAGGAGATTTTTGTTCTGACAATCTCATCCAACAGCCTTTCTGGAGTGGATGTTGCTAGCTGCTCAGTGAGCAAAAAAATGCCTCAGTCTTCTGCTGGGCAAAAAGCTTGTTTTACTGTCATCACATGCATATAAATTCACACTTGCCTTTCTAAAGCAAACTCTGAAATTTATGGGTTATGTTTTAAAAACCTATATGGAAGAAGTTTACATACTGTAAGATCAAGATCCAGGACAGCTGACAGGCAGCGCTACAAAATGCCTGAGATTAGAGATTTCTGTGGAGAAATTCAGCTATGGGAGAGCAGGAATTGGTATTCACTAGAGTTCTGCCACCAGCTTTGCTTCTGAAATAAAAATCTAAATTCCTCATGGAGCTTTACGTCCAAGAGCAGCCACAGACAACACATTTCTGTTTATAGTGCTCACTCCTAGAGGGTGGTTCCCAAATTGATTTCCGAGGACCAAAGTAACACATGCTGTTGCCATCAAGACGGTGGCAAATTGCCAGTTGGCTTTTCCTCTTTCTCACTGTTAAACTACATTTGGTGACAGGGAAATAAAATAAAATAAAATAAAATAAAATAAAATAAAATAAAATGTTCTTCCTTAACAGTATGCTTCCATATAACCAACTGCAGTACCCACTGAGATGCTTCCCAGTCAGCAAAGAAAGGAAAAGACAATCCATGAAATCTTCTGTCTTTTAACATGCAAACAAATCCATTGAAATATTTGAAAACACCAGTAACAAGAGTTCACTGTAGGCAATCTGGTTTTCACAAGGGCTTGGGTACCAGGGTGACAGGCACCTCATGCCCATTTGGTGGAACAAGTCATCTGCAGTAATGCTACAAACCTCAGTTCTCCACAGGCACACAAAACTCACTTGCACTGCCATGTGATATTTTAAAATAAACTAAAGATTGTGTTTTATATTATCCTTCCTTTTGGATTTACTAACAGTGTTGTCCATGATTAACAGATCCAAAAAGACAAACTAGATGTGAAAAGGCATAATTACAGATGGGAGACATATTTTTTTGTGGGGGAAAGAGCACTAAATTGCACTATCATGAACAATCAGTTAGGCCACTGTAATGTTAGAAACAAAGATGGTATAAATACCAACACTGCATTAATGCCTTCTTGACATAACCTTTGAGTACATTTCAGGGAAACCTGTCCCTGGGATTTCTGATAGGAAGGGAAAAACAAATAATGGTCAAACAAAATTGTACTTAGATCCCTTTAAACTATTTTTAAGCAGGTTAAGGTTGTTACAGTATTTTTAGTCTGTTTACTGGAGGTGACTTAATGGAGATTTTATACTCTTGTATGGAGCTATCTTCTCTTTTCCTTATAACATAACTTTTTTTCACCACCTCTGCTCCGGTACAGAACTGTACTGTCAGTTCTCTCTTCATCCTTTTATGTCATCGTCTCTGTCTCTTGCTATATATACATCCTGATCTGTCTCCTGCTCAGTAACCTACCTCTTTGTTTCCACCCTTTGTTCCATTTATCTTTTTGATGGCTGACAACATAGAATTTGACAAGACTGACATAAGCCACAGCGGGATTCATCTTAATATTATAAAAAAATTCCAAGTGAAATATACATTCCCAGACTATTTTAATCACAATATTTTAATTGATGTGTTGCTCTGAAGGCATAACATTTAAGGCTGTAAGAGTTCATATACTTAGTCTTAAATTACATTAACAATTAGTACCATAAGCAGATAAGAAAATGGCACAGTATCGCAAAAATGAGTAATTGGTTCCCGTTAAAAATAATCCTTCCCTTCAGCAAAAATATACAGGACAGTATAACCTCCATGGGGTTGCTTCACTGCTGTGCTGTACTTTTTATCCTCCAGCCACAGTAGCTCTGGTCTTACAGCATTTGTAATCCTGCAGCCAACACACCTTCACCTGTATGCCAAGGTGGGAAATGTCTTCTCATCATTTGTGCAACTGGCCTACCATCTTTTGATCTCCAATCAAAATTTTCTGATAGCTTAAATCAAAGGCTTTTGATACTCAGAATTCAGCAGTACTTCTGCACAGACGTATGGACGGGTGGACCAATGTAGTGAGAGGAATGACTTTTATACCATTGCAAGGTATGTGGGACTAATTAATTTTGCTTATGGTTCTTGAGCTTGGGTTTATGAATGCTTCAAAGGTGAGCTGCCACGTATGTTTTCTTACCATGAGAGAGACAGGGAACATGAAACCTCTGAAGGAATTTTGGTAATGCCAATATGGACTTTTCAAGCTACCAAGGCAGTGTAGTTTGGAGGAAAAAAGCATTGAACAGAAGAATTTTAGTCTAAGAAAAACATTGCAGTTAGATATAGAAAGTGTGTTTATTTTTTCTGCCCTGTTTGCACAGTATTCACTGTAACCAACAAAAATATTAATAGCAAAAAACTAAGTAATGTAACTCTTCCATCAATAGACTAACAGATTGCTATGTCCCTACTAGTCCTCCTGATTTTCTCAGGATCAGATTTGTTACAAAGCAAAATTAGAAACTTAAAAAATCACTAGTTATGAGATGGCTTAATGGATGCAGAATTATGAAACAGCTGATGCTGTTCCTGCTTGAGACAACAGTTTCAGAAAGCATTCACCTGAAAAACAGAGCAATACCCCATCCCACAGTTCAACAAAACACATACTTCCTGAAATTCAAATGCATCATTAATCTCTATGAAATCCCATTGAATCTATCAGTACTCAAGTTCACAGACACCCATTTTGAGAAACAACGCTTAAGTTTGTGCCAAAGTTCTGTAACAGTTGTTACCACAAAGTCATTACATTTTCTATTCATCTTATGTAAATAAGATAGATATGCCTAAATTTGATAGATATTTTATGGTAGATATTAATATTTCCGTAAGGAATATAATGATTAAATCAAAACAACACAATTGTCAAAACGCCTTAAACACATTTGTCTGTGACAGAGAACAAGAAGAATGCAGACTTTGTTTGCTTTCTATTAGAAGCAGTCGTTTTGTAATCTTTTTTATTAATGGTTTCCAGATTTTATAGTATGTTTTATTAGCAAAGCATGTGATTTCCTACAAATCAATGTGTTCTGATAAGCACAAGAATTGCATTGGCAATACTGAAGAAGTAAAAGCAAAAAATATGTTTTTAAACTTGAGTATTATCTCTACTTTCTGAGCAACTTTCATACAGACACAACAGACATAACACTTGAAAGGAAAAATTATAGACAAGAAGTGAAACAGGATTTAAAAATATTTCCAGCTCCCACGCATAATCCCCCACAACTATAAATATAACTACCAAATTAAACTAATTTGATGACAATGGCTCCTTTTATCATTATTCTTCTCACAATCTCCTCACCTAGTACTCAGTTCTCAAAATCCTATCTTTAATCTGCTGGATTTAAGTGTTAAAGGAGATTTCAAACAATGAATAGCTGCTGTAATCCTTCAACAGAGTGGAGGGGGTTAAGTAGCACCACTTTAGTCATGCCTGAATTCTGTGATTTTTGAGCTTAAGTAAAACCTTTTAACATTATTTGACTATACCAGGTTGATTTTTTTTTTGGTTAAATTGCTAACCAACTTGCTGAATCTCAAATTGCTCCCATTTTTACAGGAACCGTGCCAGGGTATTACAGACAAAATGGCTAAATTGGTTCTAGGGGGAACCATAAGCTGTTTAAAATAAGATTACATTAATTTTTTTAAACATCTTGTTTGTATGTATGTATGCATGCATGATTTAGAGCGTTGGTATTCTATAATTTAACTGTATGATTTTATGCCTGCTGAACTTTAGGATGCTCATGAAAATTAGGTTCTTGTTTCTCTTGTTTCTCTGATGAATGAAATTTCAGTAAGTATTGTCTTAGCTCCTTTTTGCCTGCCTTGTGTTTTCATGTTAACCATTTTCAATCATGCCCTACTATCTTATTTTTTCCTGTTTAATTCTCCTATTTGCGTGCATCTTTACATCCTTTCTTGCAGCATGCTCTCTTTTCTTAATCTCTGCATTATATTGCCAGTTTCTCTCCCCCTACCTATTTTCTATGTGATATCACTTAGAACACCCTTAACCTTTATTCTTTCTATCAGCATCTCCACAAACGGCTGCAAAGCACATTCAAATATTGCAGAGGAAAGCATAATTCCTAAGGAACAGCGGGCAGGTATTTGTGAGACTCCAGGAAGGACTGGAAAACAAGCTCTTCACCGTGGACCTCGTTTACATCTGGAAAGTGCCTGCTGGTGAAGATTTCTCTTTTACATCACTGTGCATGTTCGAGGGAAAGCAGAACCAGCTCAGCAGCCCTTGTCTGCTCAGCTTTAAAGACAAGCGAGATCAGGTAACACCTCTTAGAGCACAAACACAACAGCACCTGCCAGAATTACACTGCACCACATCTGTGTTTAACTTGGGAACTGCATTTATCTACAGAAATTTTAGGCCATATAAGACATGAAACAGGAAACAGTGAAATCAGAGATGATAGCTAGTAATCTTGTCCTTCCTGCCTAGCATTACAATGTTGAAAATATTGTGGTTACAGACAGAAAAACATTATTTTAACAGCAAGGTAGCAAAAAGCCCCTCTCTCTAAACATCTTAACTTAGCTTTCTAATTCTGACAAGCAAATGGAGGGTATGTTTTATTTGATCTCTAAAATGAAAAGGAGGAAAAAATACCTTTCCCAAGCAATTGGAAAATTCCTTTAGTTGTGGCAATAGAATACCCAGTTATTTTACATACAAGCCAACTTTTCCCCTGATATAATTATGTATTTAAGACACATAATTAACCAGTTTCTAAACTGATGTCTCAGCTGAAGATCACACTCACTGAATTCACATCCTTGTTTTGATATACAGTTTAAATGGGAACACTGATATGTCTTCTACAAATTCAAAATACACGCAATTCCTTCTCAAGCATTTTATTTGAGAACCAAGGTCTGTAAATTCAATGCCATGAGTAATTAAAGACTGTTTGAAAAACCCCTGCACTCATTTACACAAGCTTATGTACATCGGCATACCTGTCACATGGAATTAATTCTGCCAGACTAGAACAGAAAAACTCATAGTTATTGACAAGTAAAAAACCCAACAAACCTATAATCATTGATAAGTGAAAAAACAAACAAACAAACGAATAAACACAACCAGCAGTAAACTGTGTATAGAGTCTCTTCACTAATTCTCTCCATACTGTCACTGTGGTGGGTTGACCCTGGCTGGATGCCAGACACCCACCAAAAGTCTTTCTATACCTCCCCTCCACTGGACAGGGGAGAGAAAAAATAGCAAAAGGCCATAAGTTAAGGACAGGGAGAGATCACCCACTGATTACCATCACGGGCAAAACAGACTGAACCTGGGGATAGTAACTGAATTTATTACCAACAAAATTAGAGTGGAATAATGAGAACTAAAGTAAATCTTAAAAACAACTTCTTCCCACCCCTCTCTTCTTCGCAGCTCTACCTCCTGCCCCTCGGCAGCGCCGTGAGACAAGGAATGGGGGTTGCAGTCAGTTCAGCACAGGTTGTTCCTCCTCTGCTCAGGGAGAGGAGTCCCTCCCCTGCTCCAGCATAGGGTCCCTCCCATGGGAGATGGTTCTCCATGAACTTCTCCAACGTGAGTCCATCCCAGGAGCAGCAGTCCTCCCCAAACTGCTGCACTGTGGGTCACTCCTCCATGGGATGCAGTCCTTCAGGCACAGCCTGCTCCAGCCTGGGTTCTCCACAGGGTCACAAGGCCCTCCAAGAATCCTGCTCTAGAGTGGACTTCTCTCTCCACAGGTCTGCAGGTCTCTGCCAGGACCCTGCTCCAGCCCGGGCCTTTCACGGGGTCACAGCCTCTTCTCAGGCATCCACCTGCTCCAGCCTGAATCTCCTTGGACTGGAGGGGGATCTCTGCACTCCCTCTTGACTCCATGGACTGCAGGGGGACAGCTGCTTCCCCATGTGTGAGAAACTCAAATGTTATTAGTTAATGACTCAAACTATTGGCCATTTGCAAAAGCAGCAGGTGTTTTACTCACGATGTGCAAGGTGACCACCGAGGCGCAGAGGGGGTGCACAGCCACCACTGAAGGCTAAAAGCTGGGGTTTGAGCCAGATAAGGGAAGAGGTCGGTAATAAGCAGATCCTGTGGACAAAATATAAATGGAGATAGTGGTGATCTTATCCTAAGAAAAAGGGTGGTTTTTCACCTTACTCAGGATTTTTTTTTAAAATTACACTATTATTTAGAACTAATTAAAATTGTCTTGGACTAAAGCAGTAAATAAAAAGCCCAGATACTTATTTACCAAAACACCAGCAGTTTAGCCTTCTAAATTCCAGTTTTCTTCAGAAAGATATTTCAATACAAAATCATGGTTTTCACAATTTATTCTGTCTAAACACTTCCTTTCATGTTTTTTACATGCCCAGTCACCCTGATTTTCATTTTTGTATTGATATATATTGTATCATATGCATATTTCAAAGTACCCAGGAATCTCTTAAATGTATCAGAAAACCCCACCTAATCCTCATCTATACGGATAAACATCACCAAATGCCAATGAGATCAGTCAATAAAAAAGTATCTGAAGATATAAGAACATAGATTAAAACAAAGATGCATGCAAAATATACCACCAAATTATTTCTCCAACTAGGTTTGTTGTTGGTTATAATTAAGACTAGTAAAGTTATAAAAGCAGAAAGGCTTGTTTGTAATCCTCCTTATCACTACCTGGCAGAACATGAAGACGCTCAGTGCATCACTAAATTAACTTTCTCACTGCTGTTATGATAGGGGTGTTTCAGCTTATTTCAGATCATCATCCCATCCAGCTTTCACACAACCTTCAAACAAAGACAGCATTGTCCAGAATGACTAAAAATCATGACATTTATGCCCCATCTGTCTGCAAAATAGACACCTTGAGGCATTAACAAAACTAAGTCCTAAATTTGAGGAGTCCCTTGAGAGGTATCATACACCACAATGCCAGTAGACTCTTTGATCTCTGGTGGCTGAGAAGTCAATAACTCTTTCTGGTGGTGGTTCTCCACCACCCCAGCAGACATGCACAGAGGGGGCAGCAGATGTAAACCTAGAAAGCGACTGAGAAAATATGTCAGGAGAATGGGCCTCTCAGCTTACCCACCATGGCCAGCAAGTCATGTTTGCAGCATCTCTATCAAATTGTCAGAATCATTTATTAGGGCTGGAAACAAAAACACATCTGACTATTTTTCACTCACTGACCATTTTTTTATGCTGATGTTTTTTATTCCATGTTATATGTGTTTTCTTAGAATCTTTCTTTTTGCTGTTGCGTGAGTAGTCCAGTATTTTACACACTTACTGATGACTTCCATTCATGTAGCTCAGTAAATGGTAGGCTCAATGATCTTAGAGATCTTTTCCAACCTAAATGATTATATGATTTCCAGTTTCCTTTGTGAAAATTACTTTTCTTTGTTGAGTATTAAAGTATGAGGAATGGATTTGATCAAAGAAACCAGAAGATCTTTATCCTTTGACAGTGTAACAAATCCCTTATTCTCAAATTACTCAGCAGACCTATCTTTTTATCATACTTCCACCTGCTGCCCCATAACATACTGAATAGATGTGAGGACCATCTTCATTTTTAACAAGATTCCTTTGTCCTGTTTTAGTGTGCTCAGTAACAAACAGCTTGGTGAGATCCTAAACTTTTCAGTGAACTTCAAAGTGAAAAATGCTCAGGCACACCTTATCTAGCACTGAATACTGTAAGTCTGATCGGCATTTGTAGCAGAACTTTGTTGGCAACTGATCCCATGACCTTTCAGGGGTCTAAGAAACACTGTGAAATATCACTGGTGTGATAACTCCATGCATAACATATCAATAGAAAGTGAGAAAATTATCAATGCTTGTGTGAACCAAACTGAGTTTTTCACAGCTCAAACAATCCATAAAGCTTTCTCTTTGATGTTTTAAGAACTTTTCACCTCTTTAGTAAAATAAAGGCTCAAAATGGAAGAAATTGAATTCCCTCTCTTTCTATCTTCATATTTTTACACCTATGTGCTCTGCCAAAGCATTTTTGCACTAAGTGATATAGTGCTGAACTTTCTCACACTTTCTGCCTACCTCATACCTCTGCCTACGCTTCCATCTTGTTTTCTGTTCACAGACAACATAGTAGATCAAAAAAGCAATTCTTTTATCTGGAATTGTCTGAAAAAATACCACTATCTCATTGGACATCACTGTGGTGATTTTTTTTTTTCTGTGAATGTGTGTGTGTGTGTGTGCTATATACATGTGTACAAGTCTTGTACACACATCTGCATCTGAGCAAGTGCCATAGCATGTGCCTCATGCATGCTCCCACCTCTCTGAAATCACCAGCACTTCCATCACATAGTTTGGTGAGTTAAAAATATGTTAGTATTGATGTCCTTCTGATCTACAACTACCATTTCTGCTTAGCTCAATTGTTTTTCTCTTTCTGTCAGCCCATCTAACTAAGAGAACAGCTAGAGAGAAAGCAGATGAAAATGGGGTGGACGAACCCTGCTTGAAGGCCAGCAAACCCTTAACTCACAGGAGTCTGCTCAAAAACTCACAAGGTTCTTTATCAGTTTCTTTATAGCTTTTGTAACAGGACATCTGATAATTTGCTTCTCTGCCTAAACAGAGTGAGATGTGTGATCCTTCTCAGTCTTTTCAAGTGATCTTAGTCTGTGAGGATCCCCATCCTCATCCACAAAGGGATTTACTTTCTCAGCACTCTAGGGCTGAAGTGGGGGTGGGGTGAGGGGGAAAGAGAGAGCACAGGTAGTATCTTTTCTTCTGCCACACATTGGGAAACAAATGGAGGGGGAAACTAGAAGCACAGCCCTATCCTCCAATGGTAACCAGAAATGGGTCAATACAGAGAGATTTAGTCCTGTACATAACCCTTCCTGCTTCACAGGGCATCTCTATTAATCTTTAAAAAATGAAGTATCTTTAACTATCAGATCCTCTTTCCAGCTCTGACTTCTCTAATCTCTTTCTCTCTCTACCCATAAGTTTGTGTATGTTGTTGATATTTAACTAAATCTCTGGGCTACTTGAGACAGGACTGCCTGTCCTGTGGCCTGTTGGTCACTGGGTTGCAGAAAATGATAAATGGAAAAGTAATGATACTCACATACTGACCAGGATCTTTGGGTCTTTGGGCAGCACCAAGGAACCAAACTTCAGGTCAGTTTCAGCAACATTAATTGGTTGTTACTAACTTCACAATGAACAGCAGAGGTTAATGGCAAGGGATAGGAACAATTTCCTAAAATTAAAAGTGAAACAATGGAAGGAATGGTTGCAAAATAATGGCAAGCTATACAATCAGACCAAAGCGTAACTTAAATTCATAGAATATCCTCATTTGGAAGGGACCTTCAAGGCCACCTCCTGACTCTACACAGAAAAGCCCCAAGAACAACACTATGTGCCTGAGAGCACTTAACAAAAGGTTTCTTGGGTGCTCACAGGCTTGGTGTCATGGCCATTTCGCTGGGCAGCCTGTTTTAGTGCCCAACCACACTCTGGGAGAAAAACTTCTTCCTAATATCCAACCTAAACCTCCCCTGACACAGCTTCAGGCCATTCCCCCAGGTCCTGTCACTGGGCACCAGCAAGATCAGTTCCTGCTCCTTCGTTTCCCCTCATGAGGAAGCTCTAGACTGCAACAAGGTCTCCCCTCAGTCTCCTCCTGGCTGAACAAGACAAGTGACCTCAGTGGGCTATATGGCTTCCTTTCTAGACCTTTCACCATTTTGTTCACCCTCCTCTGGACACACCCAAATAGCTTTATAAATTTCTTATACTGTGGCAGCCAAAACTGCACATAATATCCAAAGTGAGGCCGCCCCAGAGCAGAGCAGAGCAGGACAATCCCCTCCCTTGCCCGGCTGGTGCTGCTGTGCCTGATGCCCCCAGGACACGCTTGGCCCCCCTGGCTGCCAGGGCACTGCTGACTCCTGTTCCACCTGCCATCAACCAGGACCCCCAGGTCCTTTCTGCAGCGCTGGTCCCCAGCCCCTCATTCCCCAGTCTGTACCTACATCCAGGGCTTGCCCTGTCCCAGGTGCAGAATCTGGCACATGTCCTTGTTAAACTTCATATGGTTGGTGATTGCCCAGCCTTCTAATATGACAAGATCCCTATGCAGGGCCTCTCTGCCTGGGAACTTGTTCTGGGATTTTTTTTTCCTTCGCATTTGCCTCCATTTATTTGAACAGTAATCCTCTATTTAGCATCAAACATAGAATTGTGAGCATATGAACTTATCTTGGTCTGTTTCAGTATCTGACAGACAGGTTCTGTTATAACAAAAGCTGTTCAGTGCTTTGCAGTCTCGAAAAAACTGCAAAAGCCCCTTCCACATCTGAGCTGCAAAGGACAACCCATCTGCCTGGTTGTATGAACACTAATTGCTATCTGACACTCTTTCCTTATTGCCTTGTGGGGTGACTCTGAGCTCTTCCTCAGCTCCTGACAGAACTCATTTATAAAAATGCACTGCTGGTATGGATGTTTTAATTGTCTTGTTATGCCAGGCGACTTGTTTCTGTGCAAGTGATTTTTTGGATGTTTATTCCCTGCCCATTTCCAATCCTACGGGCTTTATAAGAATCTAGGGAATTTGAACTTGTCCTGGTCAGTATTTAGTCATCCTGTTCCTCAGCCTGGAGTTGTGAGTCTCAAAGCCACTGAGTGAAAATATAACAGAGAAATAATTTCCTGGAGTCTAAGGCACAGGAGAGGTCAAGAGCTACAGCCACCAGCAGATTCAAGGATTTTGCCCTGGGGAGTTGTCTAAGAAGTCCTGGCTCTCACCTACAGCAGAGCCCAGTCTCCAAATGTATCATCTTCTGGCCTGCTGTGCCACTGTGGTCCCCTTTCAATACCAGCAGGACTCAGAGCATTTTAAATGAACCCCTGTATCCTGTGGCACATAGCAGTTATGATGTACTTCTTTATTGCATCCTGAGTGAAGTTTCCCTATAAAGAAATATTGATTGAAGAAAAAGAACTCATAAGGATCAATGGTTGATGTTCCAGCTGTGTTTTATGTTACAATAACAGCTCTTTGGAGAGCTGGTGCTGAGTGAGTGCAAAGTAATACCGGTAATTCCTCTCCTGTTGGATCATCCTGTACCAAAATCTTCACCGTTCTCACCATTGACTCATGGACAGAAAATAGCTACCGTGTTCTCAGGGGATAATGGAAGAAAAAGAAAACAAGGGGAAGGCAGGGGGTGGAATATGAATAGGAAATCTGCTCCAAAGAACGAATGCTCCAGGAGAAGTGCCAGGGTGTGCTGAGGGAGGAAGTGCCAGTCTGTGCCCAGGCATTCAAATCCAAAGTGCAGTAGCTGGTAGCTAGCTGGTACTGACCTAACTCATCACTGCATGGCAGAAACTGCAGGATGGTACATGCCTGGACAGCGGTGGGAACACAAAACTCCAGTGGTCTGAGCTTGACAAGCTTGTAAATTCAAAGCATCCCTGCTATACCTCTGTCAGTGCTTTTACAATAGCAGCAACCTCTTCAATTGTAAGTACGTGAATACAGAGCTAGTAATGAGTTGTTTGTAAAGGGATTTAATTTGTATGTCTCCATTATTAAATATTATCCATATAGAATGCACATGGTCTTTGCTACCCAGGGAACAATAGGATTTCTTTTCAGCAAGAAACAGTTTTCTTTCAAAATCTTAGTTTTCTTTCTCAAGCTCCTCTCCTAGTCTCTGTCCCTGCTTATTCCCCCTTAGACACTTGTCCTTCCCTGAGGTGTCCTTCTCCATGCCACTTCCTCTTCAGACCAGTACTGGCAGGCTCAGGGCTTTTATCCTCAATTAATACAAATGTCTTACCATGTTCGAAGTCATTATTGTTTAGAAATAATAAATGCAAATATTTGAAGCAGATAGCCTTTGAAATATGTTGGTTTGAGTGGTTTATTATACTACACAACTTTTGTTTCCTTCTGTGCATTCTGAAAGGATACTAATACATCTTTAAAGAGTTTAAGCTTTTTTTGTCCTTTCTGCCTTTGAAAGGAGAGAAAGTGTGTTTCCATGTCAACTAACACATTTGTTCCCATATATTAAGACCATTGTGCAATTGAGATTTTTTTCACTGCAAGATAAGACTTGTTGAAGGACAAGTAGACTCCTATTAAATAGAGTTAACTGGTGAGAGTTTTAAAATGCAAATCAGCAGCCCACTCTCATTTGAACATATTCAGTAACATGTAAGTAGACATTCCTGGAAAATGTGGCTGCAGCTTTAATGAAATGGACACCCAAATTTATTCTGCAGAAATGCAGGATTTATCAGACAATTAAGTGATCACACAGGAGGAGTCGGAGTTGCTGCTGCAGAATAGAGAACCTGACTGAAGTGAGAAAGCCTCAGCTCAGCCAGGTTCCAGCAGGAGGAAGGTTTAGGCCAGCCAGTCCTTAATAGGGTGTCCTCCACCTTGTGAGTGTTCACCAAGGTGACTTCATGCCTGGTACGTGATTGCCTGAGAAGTGTCAGGAGACACGATGAAGTATTGCACCTTCCAGACCATCGCCTGCTATGACCCTCACAGGTTTGCACTCCTCATTACTTGGTTGACTATGCATGTTTCATTTAAGCTTTTTTTATTCACAGAGCAAGCTTGGTGGAAGCACTGTCACTTTTTTATTTTCCTTTTCTCCATTCCTGAAGAAATTCAGGTAATTTTCCATCAAGAAAAAAAAAATCACTGAAATTTTTGACCAGTTGAGATTATAAATCTACCATGTCATTTAGTTTATTACTTTCCAGAAGGCAAGTAAGCTGCCTTTAAGGCAGTTCTTATAAAATCTCCTGATAATCAGGAGTACTCAAACCTTTGAAAAGTTTGTCACTTTTTTGCAGTTAACAGTATTTCTGCTAAGCCATTTGATTATACCTAAAAGCAGGAAAGAAGCAGAAGAGTCCTTGTAATGGTGTTGATATGGCACAGACATCCTATGATGGATTTTCTGTTGAGTGGCAGTTTCTCTTCAATATTTTAGTGTAAACTAAGGAACAAATTTACTAAAATAATTTGTACTACATACAGCTTAGGAGAAGGGGAAGAGGGGGGAAAGCCAGAACATATAAACCCATATATTTCAATTTACAATTCCTAGTGAATAAACTTAAATTATCATAACACAACTTCAATCATTATAATAGCACTCTTTTTAATGTAAGAGCCAAAGTAATTAATCTGTATAGTTATGATCCTTGTCTATGATTAGTTTTCTGTCACAGGATGTGGTTAGTCTGTGCTGTTATGCCTATACTTTATTTAATAATATTTTCTTACACAGTGCTGAACACTTCCTGCTGAAGCAGCTGAATGGACAAATCCATGAAGATATCTTTCATTTTCCCTGACAGTGAATGATGTTTCCATATATAAACATAATAATAGAGTCGTTACATATGCACTCACATTATCATAGCTGCTGTGTGCTCAGTGTTATTCAAAACAAGGCAGAAAGCCAAATTTTCCTAGTTCCCATTTTGATTCAAATTGTATTTGTAATAAAGGGATTTTCATTCAACCTAAATGCAGTTTCATCCTCATCCAACAAACCCCCCCCCTTTTTTTTTTTTTTTATTATTTATTATTTTTCCTTTATTCTAGGTCACTCAGTCTTGATGCAAGTGAAATTCTCCTCTGGTGGTGGTAACAGCAGTGCTACTCAATGAACTATAACAAGGGCTCTAAATGCATCTCCTGTAGCATACCACAGTGATTTGCAAAAGTGGGAATAAATCAAAGCAGTGAAGAGATGCTATGTTGAGCCAGAAGCTAAATGTTACATCTTGTTGCATGAGGCTGGGGGGAGAACAGATCCTGTTTTTCTGGCAGCACAATATCTTTGTGCTTGTTACCTCCGATCCAACCCCATTAAGACAATCATTCAGAATCTGCAGGAAATTGTCACCTCTTTCTTTCATGCAATGGCAGCTGGTATTGGTGCCTACACACATTTCTCATTTCCTTCAAGATTTTCAACACACATAAAAAAAAGAAGCTTAATTTATATTAGAAAATGTGTCAGCTTACCCTGAGGCTCAGCATGGGCACCAGGGGAAAAAATAAAAGATAAATGCCTCTAGGTNGGAAAAAAATACAAGATAAATGCCTCTAGGTGAACTGGCAGAGGCTCTAATTCTCTACTCACTTTACTGCTACACAGTATGCTCTGCATTAATCATTTCACATAGGCAGGCACTTAAAAAAACCTTCAACTATTTCAAAACAAAGATGCATTGCCCTAAACTTAACAACAATACAACTGTATATTGTGGAACAGTTCCAGTTCACGCATACCATAGCCCCTAGTAGAAGATGTATAAAATAATACTGGAGTCTTCTCTGTCATAATTTTTGTTGTTCTGTTTCTTTTTTCTACATAGTTATGTCCCCACTAGTGGGCATTTTTTTGTCTGTGGGTAAGCATGCGTATGTAACGGTGTCCTTTTTTGTCATTCAAGTGCTGACATACACCGGATGTTTCCTATCTCCCATCTTTATCATGTGGCTGGAGAAACACATTACNGTGGCTGGATAAATGCATTATGTGATCCTAGTGAACTGTTACACCTCAGTCCAACTCAAATATGGTGTGTTTTTAACTTTCTGTACTGGGAGAGAGGGAAAAGTTTTTTCTCCCTTTTGTAGCTTATGGGAATTTTGCATGATGGGGAGGGAGTGGATGACCAACAATCAAATGAGGAAATGGTGGACTGGAGCAACATATAAAGTGTGCAGGATGATGTGAACAGGAGAGATGTCACAACCAAAAAACAGGGCAGAAGAGGGCCCATTCCAAGGGTATACATACAAACTAGCAAGTGCCTACAGAAAAGCAGGGTGGGGAAAGCTCTAATACCTCTTTTGGAAAACTCACATGGCTGGATGCCTTTCTGAAGTGTAGGAACACATGGCATGGAGAGGACACAGGAGGAATTCAATGCTTCGAAGTTTCCCATGCAGAGTGGTCCTACAGAGAAGAGGGGTCCAGGGGAACTGGAGTATTTTCAAGAATCACTTTCTCCAGGTTCAAAAATGACCCCTTTTGCTGTGGACTAAGCCAGTCAAAGGTGGTAGGAGGCCCGTATGGTTGAACTAATTCATCCTGACAGAACTGAAGCACAAAAGGAGGCGTACAAGAGGTGGAAGAAAGGATAGGTGATGCAGGGAATATAGAGACAATGAGGTGATGCAAGGATGAGATCAGGAAAGCCAAAGCCCATTGGGAGTTACATCTGGTGGGAGAAGTGAAGGGCAAGATGAAGAGCTGCTATGCATGCATCAATAGCGAAAGGAAGGCTAGGAAAATGTTGCTTTGCTGCTGAATGGGGTGGGGAACCTGGCACCCAAGGCCATGGAGAAAGGTAGAGGCACTCAATTCCTGTTTTGCCTGTCTTTACAGAAAAGGCTGACATTCAGAGATCCCTGGCTTCTGAGGCATGTGGGAAGATCTGAAACATTTCATACTTACCCTTGGTGAAGAAAGATCAGGTAAGGGGTATTTTAAACAAGTCCATGGAAACTGATGGGATGCATCCACAAATGCTGAGGGAACTTGAGAGATTCTTTATTTTTGAATAGTCATGGTGATGGGAGAAGATTCCTGAGAAATGGAAGAATGCTAATGTTGCTCCTCTCTTCACACAATCAGCTCTGAGCAAGAGGTTTGGAGTAAAAGCCAGAGGTGCCTTCCCACCTCAATCACTCTGCCATTAAACTATTTTCCTCAGTTTCAGTTGCATGTCTCAGGACATGCTGAGTGACATTTTGCTGAGTGCAAAAATTTCTGGAGTTTCCTTAGCATATTAAGCCTAAGTACAGATTAGTCCATGGCATACACAGGCACCATTCCCATGGAAATGACA
>VZRO01000192.1:985403-997346 GCA_013397915.1 Daphoenositta chrysoptera | reverse complement strand
CTCTGGGATAGGAAAACCCCCCTAAGGTTATTTATCATCAAAAAGAAGAAAACAGATTTTTGGCATTAGCACAGCTAATGGGACATCTAATACTTTCTGTTTCAAAATTTACCCTGAGTAACTCTGCAAGAAGCCCTCCTGCAGTTCCATACATTGCTTCTCAACACTTTTACAGACGTCCACTTCTTTGAAATCTGTAGTTTTGGAGGATTTTACCAACTTCCTTTTTTTTTTTTTTCCTTTTTTAAATTGTTTTTGTTTTATAGCTTACCAAGCAGTCCTAGATCTGATGCTTTCCTGAAGTTCAAGGAGGTAAAATCTATTTCATTTCCACAGTCTAGCAAAGGGACTCTTGTATCCAGGAGGACTGTGGAGTGAGTCCGACAGCACCATTTTTTTGCCAATACGCTTCATTTTGTTCTGGTTTCCATTCACATCTGTATCCACCTCCACCATATGAAAAGGTTACTTAGAGTCCTGCGTATTTCAGGGCTGGCAATAACTATAATACGGCCGTTGAGCTCACCATTTTCCCCACACATTTGCTTTTAAGTCAGACCTTACTAATAGGATCTCAAGTAACTGACTACAATCCCTGCCTGCAAGATATGTCCCCACTTTTGGCAGAGTTTGCTGTGTCCACCTTACTTCAGCCCCACAAGCTGGCTCTTGTCATGAGAGCTGTCCCTGGCAACACAGGGACCTGCCCCAGCCCCTGGACTCGTTGTGCACCTACCCAGGGCTCAGTGCGTTCCTGACTTCCTAGGAAATCACTGGGCAGGTCAGATAGAACGCTATGCAGATGAACTGCTCAAATCCTTGCAGAAAGATCAGTGAAACAGGGTGGAGGAAGTTATGCAAAACTCTGGCTAGACAGACCCAAAAAAAGAAAAAACATAAGCCCACGCCCTCTGTCTGGTGATCCTGATGACTGAACAACAGTGGAAACACGTTCATTTGCCAAAAAGAGCTTCCCTACTCCTTAAAAGGAGCTATGTACACTCATCCCTGTCTTTGTGGTCCTCTTAAGCACTTGCATCTCCAGTGCAAGGAATGAAAAGCTGGTCAAAATTAGTCACTGGAATGAAATGTGAGTTTCCTGCTGTCACTCATCCTTTACCTCTTCCTCTCTCTGTGAATAGATAAGGAGGTGGTTCTCTCCAGAAGGGTTTGTTTGCTTTCTGAGGCATTTCAAGCCGAGTGCCTGAGGCTGTAAGGTTAATGCTGCAGGACAGGGTGTATTGTTTCTCAAGTCAAGTCCTGATTTGTACAAGAAGGAAAAAAGTCATTTCTCATTATGTTTTCCCCTCTTGTAAATAGAGATGGTTAGAAGCAATTTTTTGCAAAGGTTTCGGTGAGACATGGAAAATGTGCTCTGTTCTTTCTGTTTGCAATCAGCCCTTCTCATATTTTTTCTTCTAAGCAGCTATTTTGAAATAAGTCTGATTAGCCTACCCCTAGCACATATTTTGGATTATGGCATTGTAAAATGTTTTATGGTGTGTATGTACTGCATACATAAGGTATTATTTTCTTAAATCTATCATCAATTTTTTTTTTTACTTTGGCACTTCCTGTCAGATAAACAGAGATAACTGATTTTGGATGTGAATTTTATGGGTGGAGAGGGAAGGAAAAGAGGAGGTGGAGGGGGAAGGAGCAGCAAATTGTTTTGCAAAGAGCCTCTGGGCTGGAGCCATGCTTTTGTTTGAAAACATAGATATATACCCAGTGACTGCTAATGTTAAAAATAGCATGATGGCAATAATCTATGAGAAGGCCTAAGTTATAGGTCATGTAGCTATTAATGAAAAGCACCTATGGCTCCTAGGTGTCATTTGCCACATGTTGGGTTCATGTCTCAGTCCCAAACGTTTGTGGGATGAGGGACACAAGCCCATGGAGGCTAATCTGGTAATTCTTCTATGTGCCTTTGTCTTCACAGAAAATTGTCGTAATCCCCTGACTAGTCCAGTGAGAAACAAACTGAGGTTAGGTGAACATTGCTGTCCCATTAGCAGAGGCCTGGAGCAGGCTGGGGTGGGGAGAGGAACAGGCTCCATGCTTAGGATGTGGGTCGTGCCCCGTGGAGGGAAGCTTTTCGAGACTTTCCCCTGCTGGGCTAGGAGTGGTAGAAACTCTGCCTCAAAAGAGAGGGGGAAATATTTTTATAGCTGTTTGTACTTGCACTTTCCCGGATTATTCAGATACTGCTAGGATGAATGCAGTAACATTTGCAAGTTACTCAGCTACTATGGTGTTGCAAGCTATATGAGGTAATAGAGAAATATTTCATTCATTTCCAGGGACCAGCTCACTGGCCCTTTTCCAGCAGCACTGTAAACTTGTAAAACTGATGGATCAGTTTCCCAAGGGTCTTTATTACCAAGACTTCTGACTTCTCAGCAACTGGAACAGCCTTGTAAACTATTCAGAACATGCAAGATGCTTAAAATAAGCTTGCAATTAGTGTTCCCCAGGGTTTGGTGCTGGACTTCTTTTCCCAAAGACTCTTTTCTGTCATTTTTAGCACAGGAGGATTGGATGAGGCTCTCTGGGGGCTTATCTCTGTCAACAGGAAAAGGGCACTTCTAAACGAAATTAAATGCTACTGCTCCCATCCTCAAAGACAAGAAACACTGCAATGACTAAGTTATGTCTCCAACTGGTTTAAAAAATTCCAAACATTGGGGTGACTTGGATCTGCTTCCAAAGGGGCTTAGCACAAATATGTGTATAACTGAATTTCAAACATAGTTCTGCATGTGAATTAAACTCTACAAAAAGCAATTACTTTGACTTTTGCCATATAAAATATGAACTGGTGTGTGCCTCATGTCTCTCTCAGCTGTCCTACTTTGATATCCCAGTCCACATGTGTCACTAAGGCAACCAGACCAGTTTCCGAGTGAAGCCATCTGCTGTTTGCTGACACCTAGAGCATTGACCAGGTACATCATCATTACACGTGATACTGGATTCATTTGCCATTTTCTTAAAGGTTGTCTTTAGAGATAGTATATATATCATATATATTATCATTAGATGTCTAAATATTGTTTCAACTTTCAAAAACAGACTATGTAGAATATTACATAAATACATATATATGATATATGACATGAGGCTATACTGGTAACACTGTTTTTTTCACTGTAAAGGAAAAAAAAATTAAAATTGCCCATGCATACTTCTGGATGATAAAAGCTGTGAGCTGTGCCCTTCCCCTTCAGTTTCAGGCAAATAAAAATAAAACAGGAGCAGAAGAACCACTTTGCTCCCCAGCCCTGCCCCCGGGTGTATAAATAGCAGGCGGCCCTGCGCGTGAGTGGCTGCTGGAGTTCTGCTCATTCCAGGGATCTTCGGACACCCTCTTATCAAAACAGAAAGGCTGACTTCACTCCCGCTCTCCCCTGATTGATTTCACGTTGGAAACAGGTAACACGACAGCTTCCATTGTCCTTGAATTAGCCACCTACTTCCAGAGGTCAAACAAACAGGCTGAAGGTCCCGAAACTCACTTCAGCTAATTGCTGCCAAAATTCCTTCTCCACGAAGTAAGCAGGGGCTGGAGCAGTCCGGGGTGACAAATGTTCTCCAGAGAGACGGACAGAAACCATCCTGAGCAGGCTAACGAGGGGTATCGAGCTACAGGGCTGGGGAAGAGGCAAAATGCGAGACGAAGTCCAGTGCCAATTTTAAACTTAGGAGCCGGAGCCACAGAAAGTTTCTGCTTGATTTTAATAGGCTTTGAAGTTTTGGTCAAGCTGAGGTGGAGCTGAGCAGTGGCATTAGGACATGGCTGTCAGATTCAATCCTGGAGCTCTGGAGGCTCAGTGTTACACTGGGCACCAGCATGGCCCTTTACTTGCTGAAAGCTTTCTGGCATCAACATCTCCTACCGGCTTTCTGCTTTTGTATTTTTAGAAACAATGTGAGTTTAGACGCAATAGGTGGTGGCTAAAACTTTTTACTCTTCTCCCTCCCATTTTTACTGTTTTCTCCTTCCACCAGTTTTCTAGATGTTTCTTGAACTAGTCTCTTGATATATCTTTCTGTCACTTGGCACAGACAGTGCAGGTACTGCTGTGCAAACTGTGTCATGCATTTCAACACGTACACAGTGCCTAAAGTGATTGATGTCACTGTTCTGTCACTCTCGTGTATTCTTGAGAATGAAAGCTTAGAGAGTGAGAGGATTGTATCACTGTGCTTTGGAGGGTGGTTCTCATGCAAAGAGAGGGAAAGTGCAGGCCTGTGCCCAGCTAAGAGGTTGCAGGCACTTCATGTTCCTCCAAAGTACTGTCAGCTCCTGTTTAACCCTAGACTGATTAATGTGACTCCCTCCATGTCCCACCTGTAGCTGCACAGATGCTGTGGACAGGCAGCTCGTAAAGCCAATTGCATTAGGCCCTGCTTCACTTGCAGTTGTTTATATATAGCCTGACCTCTGCAGGAAACGGCTGGTACGTTTTTCCATATGTGGGTATAGTAAATAAGCTCAGAGACTAACTCAGATATCCATAGTTTGGATTTATCCATGTTAGGTGACCACCTTGCTGATAGCCAGCATGGATGAGAAATACTTCAACAGCTTTTTCTTGCTTTTCCTTTTTGCTTAAATTGTCTACGAGAGTATTTTACCCTTGCTTTAACAGCCTTAAACTAGAAAATACTGTTTTCTCCCTCTTTCTTTTGTTCCCTATCTCGTTTTGAAACAGAGTTCTGATCAACCTGATTTAGTTGAAGATATCCCTGTTCATTGCAGGGGGGTTGGACTAGATCACCTTTTAAGATCCGTTTCAACCAAAACTAGTCTATGATTCTATGACACTGCTAAGCTCTCTGCTTCTGCTGCCTTGAGAATATTGGCACGATAATGTTTTGTGTCTAAGGCATTCTGAAACGTCCCTATAATTGACTCTCTCTGTTTCCATCTTCACTCAGACCTCTGAACAGCCTTTGACTCCTGTGGCTCTGCTCTGAACATCTCTCCAGACAGCTCTTGCAGCACTTCTGCACTTTCCTCCCTGCACGGCCTCTTGCGCTTGCCAAGGGCAGCCTGTGTCAGACTAACCTCACAGCTGTCCTGTCACTGAGATTATAAACAAAGGCAATGTGTCAGATTTCATTCATCTGGGCTTCAGGACAGCATCTGATGTCCTGCTTCAATCCTTACACTGCCAAACCATTGTTTTTAAGCAAGGTGAGCAGGAAGACTGCAACAAAAAGTACCAGGCAGAAAGGTAGTTAATGGAGTTTGTTTACATATTTGTATATAATTATATAAATGTATGGTTATAAAATCAAAAGGTCTTGATATCTTTCCTGCTTAATGTTTTCATCAGTAGACTAGTCACATAGTGTGCAAGTTTGCTAATGACATTTGTGGATGACAAAAGCTGGGAGGCCCTATCAGGAGCGAGAAAGATAAAAAGTTATGGGAAGAACAACAATGTAACAGAGTTCAATTCAGAAGCATAGATAACAAAAGCACACATATGGATATCATTTATCAGTAAACTGAAAATGGAAAAAAAATTTTAAAAAAAGTCAACTGTGCAGTTCTCTAGCACCTGTGGAGCACCGTTATGATTTTCTTTGGAGAGGGAAATGTCATTCTGTGACATGTCAATCAAGATGTTGCCTGTGTAAACACTAAACCTGTGACAGAAGATGACATCAGTAAGGTGTCCTTGGGACACTACATATGATTTTGATGTCTCATGCCCATGGAAAATACAAATCCGAACAGGTGTAAGGAAAGGCTACTGAGATCACTAGGAGTGCCATGATCTTTCCTTACAAATGGAGGCCAAGGCAACCTCGACTTGTTCAGCCCAGGAAAACGAAGGTTGACTGGGGATTTGGTTTCCCTCTAAAAATACCCAGGAGTCAAACAGCAGTGAGGGAGAAGAACTATTTAAACCCATATGTGACTAAACTTAGTCTGGAAATAAGATGCAGGTTGCTGGCCATTAAAACAAACAGGGGTAAGAACAGCCTTCCCATGGGAACAGCTGGGACCAGAAAGGCACAAGCACTTCCAAGATATAAATTCAATTGGGAAGAAATGCTGTAGTGTTTCGGCAGGAAAAGGCTCAGGCTCAGGCTTGATGATACTTCAGTTTGCATGACTCCTGGATCCACCCAGGGAGGGCACAACAGTTTCTGTCAGTGAGGGATGCTTCCCTGTACCTGTGGTCCCATCTGTCCCTCTTGCTCGTCTTGATTTATGTACAGCATTTCGGCCAAAAGTATCAGCACAATGCAGGTTTCAGTCTTCTGAGGGTGACACCCAGATCTATGTAGCAGCCAGACTTGCAAAGTCAACAAGGAACCGGTGCTTTCACAAATAAATCATTGCAAAATAATTTACACATAAATATGACACTGGTGCATATAAGTTTGGTTCAAATCCTTAAAATGTATAAAGGTAAACTTCTCTGTTAGCTGCTTCTTTTTTTCTCCCTGTTCTCGTCTGTCAGTAAAGTTTAGATGTGTTTCATTTACTGTGGGAATGCCTATTAGTTGATACAATATTTTTTGTGGGCAGCAGTTAAAATAAGATCTCCTGGACATGTTCTCAGACCTTGAGCTGCAGGCATGAACTGCTCTCATGCCTGTTTTGTATTTCTCTGGGGAGAAAAACCCGAACAACTCTAGAGGTAGTTACAAAGGCCGAGAGAGGTTTCTCTGTATGCACAGGGTTTGGCTTTACCTAAGGAGTTATAAAATCCAGGGCAGCTAAGTCAATGCAACAGGAAAGATATGTTGATTTTTTTCCCCTTAGTTTATTTCCATGCACTTGTAAATGTATTGTTAGACCTGTTGATGCACTGGGATGTCACTAGTTTGGATGACGTTAATTTTTGTAGCAGTTCAGTTACGTGAACTGGCTGAAGTGCTTTGACCTGAGGATGACACGAGGTTGTGGTGGTGAAGCCCCAAACGGCATCTGCCAAGTGCCCGGGCTGAACAGCAGAACAGACTCTACAAAAAGGCTCTGCTTTTGTGAGTGAGTGGTGCTGGTAGGAATAACACAGGGGAGCTGCCTGCTCCCCTCCTGTGCCGTCTGTCCAAACCCCAGTGCCGGGCTGCTCCCGACCTGCCGGGCTCTTCGTGCTGCAGCTTGCACCCGCTCCCTCCCTCGCCAAAGCAATCTGTTACACACAACTCCATAGGCAAAGCTGCACCCCTTCTCCCCTGGCAATAATTAATATAAATAACTGCAAGGATCACTCTGAAAGTTTGGCTGTTTACCTGCCAAACCCTCCTTAATTGGTATTCATGGTGAATCTCAAACATGGCTCAAAGACATCACTCAGCAAGCCCTTCCTGCACAGCTGATGGACTGTAATTAAACCACACCAAGCCACAAGTTTCTGCATTAACCATTCCCTGCCATTAAGGAAAAGGAAACTAAGGTAGGCAGCTAGCTTCAAGAGGTAAGAACAGGGATGATTGAAGGCATTACTCCTGTAACTTGCTCGACTCTGTCAAGAATGGTAAATATGGGGTTTTTTCCCCTCCTTTTTTTCTTCCCATGTATTGCTCCATTTGAAGAAGCAGAAAGGGCTGTGTCAGCCTGGGGTAGAGTAATTCAGTAGTTAGTTGTTAGCAGCTGTGAAGGAATTTGGAAGAACTGGTTTCAATTCTTTGACAGCTGATTCCTTGCATGTATAAATGTTTATTGCCTCTGGTCACCATCTGTAAAATGAGGCTAATGCCTCACAGCAGGGCTAAGGATGAAGCTGTTCGGGCTGTGATGTTCTGAGAAGCTTCAGATTGATGTCAGTCCCTAAAATAGGCCATGTTTAATGAGATAAGTACATAACCTTAAGCTTCTGAAAAGGTTAATTGTGTTTCCTGGAATGAAGAGGTTTAGTTGCTGTTTTGTTGGTTTGGACTCACAAGGTGGAAGTGTTTCATCTGTGGCATGGGCTGTGGCATCCACACAGGTGGTCCTTCTTTTACCTGAGAAGGAGGGAACAAAACAGATATTCCTAGCTTAGAGCTAGGAATGACCAGGCTCTGATGTGTCTGCTCAGTCACTACAAAGGAGTACAGTCATAACATACACTTATTTCCTCTGTTTATGCAATTTACCAAGATTCTAGAGACAGCATAAATAAGGAGTATTTTATTAGTAAATATTACTTTCTCTTTAAAAAGAAAAGCACCAATAAAGAAAAACTAAAGAAGGTTTGATTAGCTAAAATAAAGAAGATATCAGGGTACAAAAAAAACTAATAAATCCATTTATAACATTAAGAGCTTCAATGGCTAGAGTGGGAATACCAACACTGTTAACTTTTCAATGTGGTGAAAGCTACGGGCTTAAAAGCTGTCTTGATACCAAGATAGGGAGTGAACTGCTGTCAGAGAGGAGGACAGCTACATAAGAAGGAACACAAGAAAACATGCTCAGTGCGAAAATGGGCTGATGACAAGTGAAGATGGCCAGCACAGCTGGAGGGAGAACAGGGCTCTAAGAAGGGAGAAAAAAAAAAAGGTGATGAGTAAACTTGACCATGGGGTTTTTGTTGGCTGACAAAGCTGTCCCACCCAAAGTGAATTGAGGGGTGTAGCTGCCCAGCTGCCTGGACCCTGAACCCCCTGCCAGCCGCTCTGTGCCCAACAACGTGGCTCCTCCCATGCGAAGAAGTCTTTGGGCTAACTGGACTTATTGTAGTGGACACGATGTATGAGAGAGGATGCAATTCAGCACTGGGTATCTTTCCAAAAGAGGGACAGGAAAAAAGAAAAACAGAACAAAACAAACAAACAACAAAACCACAAAATACCAAACAACCAGAAAAATAAAAGTTCTTCTGTGATACCAGTTCTAAGTGGTTTGGGCTTCACTATGACCAAAGTGTAATAACTTGCCCTGTCAAAAGCTGACTGCAGCCCCTGCCTCTCAGAAACACAGAACATATCTAATTTATTGTATTTTTTGGCCACAGAGCTATCTTGGAACTGGAAATAAGCTGTTAGGCTCTAGATGATATTCACAGTAACCTCTTTAAGGGAGAGGGTTACTTTGTGCTGAACACCAGTTATATGCTGAGTGTAAATATTTGCATTAGCTTTACTTTTGGAAGAAAAGCAAAAGTGAAAGTAGCAGTGCAGTAAAAGCACAGCTTGTAGTTCAATACCTTAGCACACAGAAAGGTAATGTTACATTAAGTGCTGCTTAATTAAGAATAATTCGACTGTGCATTGTTAATCTGTTCATAATTTATGGGCTACTTTTTCCATTTACAAGTACCTTTTTGTACTTCACCACCGCAGGTGATATTCTCTGTCAGTTTTGCAGTGCCCATTACCTGGCACCTAAGGCATTTCATTAGCATTTAAAGGAGACTTAAGTGCCTGAGTAATTCTGAGATAGGCTGTATCTGCATGGCTAGCTGACTACTGCATTTAATTAATTTCCAGACTCCTTCCTTCCTTGTTTAGAGGGAAAAATGCAAGCTCTGTCTAAAATCCGGTAGTGGTAGGAAGAACAGGCAGGCCACAGTTCTAGCTGCTGCTGAGGTTTCTTGCTCAACTTACTATCTCTAATTTCACTATTCATCTTTAATGAAAAGCTTTTACTCAAAGAGGAGAATATTTGAAAAGTGACCAAGAATGGAGTGATCTCGAGCTAATGAGTTGCCTCTGTTTCTGTGCCCTGTCTCTGGAGGCAAAGGAATACAGATTCATTTGTTACAAACTGATCACGCCACAGCGAAGTGGTGACGGACTTAAAGCTGAGACTGCCAGCTCTGAGCTGGGAGTGGCACTGGCCTTGCTGCAGTGGGTGGGTATGGTGCAGATTGCATGCAGGCTTGCCAGGGGTGAAACCTGCTGCAACACCAACCAGCAAAAGTCTCTGCAAGTTCTTCTTCAGTCATGATGAATTAATGTAATACTGCCTTGAGATGCTACATGTGCAAGCTACTCCTCCAACAGGAAAAGCTGAAGGCTTTGGGAGAACTGAAATGGAAAAGGATGTTTTTCACTAACATGGTAAAGTGAAAAATCAAGTAGGACCACAGGCTGTGTGCTCTGGTAAGCTGAGAGCAGATTGCTACCCAAGCAGTCAGCACAGGGACACACTGACACTGGAGGTATCATGTGAGTCACACTGGGGAGTAGGGTCCTGGAGCTCTTTCTACTCTAATAAATATAACAGCGTGAGAGTGACCTACAGCCCTTGTGACACAATGAAAAATCCCTGTGTTGGGTAATTTTCACCTCCATGAATTAAAATCACGTGCGAGTCTGTTTGCGTAACAGGGATTTTTAGTTTTGCCTGATTGGAGAGACTTAATAGGAAAAAAGCAGACTAAGGAAGAAAGATTTCTGAAACAGTGGTTTGGCTACAGTAGTGGGGGGTTTAGCTGCTTTTCTCTTTGGGATGCTGTTTGAGATGCACTTGTCCTAGTCATGGCAAGTGAGAAGACACAGAGCTCAGTGGGGCACTGTTAAAATACCCTTGCTGAGGTTCACTGAGCCAGGGCTCAGAGGGCTGGACAGGCCCTGGTTTCAAGCATACCCAGGCACCAAGGGCATGGGTCTCTTTACCCAGCATCAGCTCCAGCCTGAGGGCTCCCATTTGGGGTAGCCTGTGAGGGCAATGGGCACAGCCAGGCCAGACTCAGGCTCAAGGCTGTGCAGGTGACGATAGAAGCAAGGGACAGTGCTCTGGGGCCAGAGGGCCGAGGCAGGATTGTCCATCATGAGGACTGTGTGTTGTGTTGGATGGTGATAAAGAAGAATTTAAAGCTTTTTTTCTGCATTCCTTTGCCAAAGTAAATCCGTGCTTGAAGAGGAGACTGAAATCCTTTGAATTGTACTGATAATGGTACAGTTAACTAGACGCACATTTCTTTCACAGCCATTCTTACTTGCAATGACTTCCTCTAGCATGTGAAGTTTGGGAGGAACCTCAAGCTTCCCCAGGCTGTGAGGTGCAGCTGAACGCGACTCTGAAGCGCCGCTGTTTCATCTTCGCCCCGTTCCTGCTTCTCCCGAGGCAGCGGCAGTGGCTGGCGCTGGCAGGCCCAGCAGTGCTCTCCCAGCCAGCCTGCCCCGCTCCAGGCTCGCGGATTCCCAGCTGGACAGTCTCCGTGTTAAATAATTAGTCCTAGAACAATCTGATCAAGCATCACCTCGGAAACTGGTTCATTTCACGCACTCACTCCTACAGCGAGGCTGTGCCAGAAACTTTAATTTCTGGCGGATCCCTTCTAATTTCGGAGCTGAAACTTTAATTTCTGGCAGATCCCTTCTAATTTCGGGGCTGAATTTATGCATGGCTACTCTATAGCTGTTTGTTCTTGTGCCAGCCCTCTCTGTTAGCTCCAACAGCTCTTCTGCCTCGCTGCCGTCCCCCCACTTTGATGTCCTCAGGGGGCGAGTGCATCCCTGTCATTCCTCACGCTACTCCACATTAAATCCACCAAACTCCCTCTTTCCGTAGGGTCTCCTGCTGGCCCCCGCAGCTCTCCCCCCACTCCCGCCCGGCCCTGCAGCCCCTTCCCTCAGGGCGGGGGCCGGAGCGGCGCACGGCACAGGCCCCTTCCCGCTCGCCCTTGCGCCTCACAGGTGCGCCCGGAGCTGCGTGCGCGTCAATCGCCGCGGGGCCAAAGTCAGCGTTTCCCTGCTAAAAGCAAAACAAACCAAACAGCGCAGCAAACCTGGGCACCGCGCGGGCTCGCCGCCCCTGCGCCTTTCCGGCCCCGTCCCNCGGCCCCGGGCAGCGCCGCGGGGAGCGCGGGCTGCGGGACACCTGCGGGGCTCCTCGCCCTCCGTTGCCGTGCGCGGGGCTCTGGTGTGCCCCGCTCCCCGGGCTTGGCGGCACCCGCGGGGCTGCGCGCCGGCTGCCCCTGGCGCTGCTGGGGCTGAGGGAGTGCCTGGAGCCCGCGACCGAGCGCTCCTGGGGGGCGCTGG
>VZRO01000192.1:870513-985142 GCA_013397915.1 Daphoenositta chrysoptera | reverse complement strand
CGGGCCGGGCCGGGCCAGGGGAGGAGCGGCGGGAGACGGAAGTGAAAACAAGAGCGGGGGGACGGAGCCGCCGCCTCGCAGACGCGCCGCGGTGTCCTCGCCTGTCCGCGCCGAGCCGCACCGCCGGGTGAGTGCCGGGGCGGCAGAAAGCGAGGAGAAAAAAGAAGGGGGGTAACTGGGCAAAAAGTCAGCAGGCTGGGCGCGGTTCGTAAAGCTCCTCAGTGCTTATTTTCTTTTCATTTAGTTTCTACAAGCGCGGCGCGCAGCTTGTCGCGGTTGCGGAGCGCCCNGTGGGGCTCCTCGTCCCGAGAGGTGGGCAAAGGGGTGCCGAGGTGTGCGGGGGCTTGTGCTGGCGCTGCCCCCACCGCTTCCTCCGGCAGAGCCGCCCCGGGGGCAGGAAGGCCCCGCTGGCCGCTGCGGGGCCGGGCGGCTCTGTGCCCCGGCCGGCGGTGCTGCCGGCCGGCTTTCCTGCCGGGGATTTGAAATTCCCCCTTCCAGACGCAGGTCCACCAAGCGTTTGATCGTCTAAAGGAAAGTTGCACGATTTCACCCTTAGCTGGTTTGTTTGCACAATGCTCCCCACGTGAAGCGAGGTTGGTGGTTTGCAGCGTTTTCCTTTAGCTGTTGGCCTGGCCCATTTTAAGAAATTCGTTAAATAAAACTTTGAACGGGTCTTCGTTGTCTGCCGTTCTTTCCTGGTGTATCTGTCAGGCTGGAGATGCAGACATATCAGAATTAAGGGGGTGAGAGAGGAAAGATGAGTGATGCTGAGTGGGATGCACGGTATTTCAGCGTGCAGTCTCTTCCCTCCTATGTCTATTTCTCTCTATGAAAGAGAATAGTATCCATTCCTAATATAATTGACAGCGTTTCCTGAGTCTGTAATTGTAACTAACTGTTGCTCAGTTAAAAAAAAAAAAAACCCAAAAAAAACTATACAAGTGCTTTAGTTTCAATTGACAGGTAAAGCCTTCTTGCCCGTGTGGAACAACTGCACCGTGTGCTGGTCACTAGATGTGGCTTGCTTTTTCTGCAGTCTCATAATTTACAGTGACCTGTCACTGCAGTGGATTTCATTTAGTGGGAGTGAAAAAGAATTTGTGACTAATTCAGATCCTCTTTTTGAAAGAATTCTGTGCACAGGGCAATTAAAGAGGTCACTTCTCACTTTAGTGGTGAGCAAGCCCTCTAAGAATCCTAGCTGAAACTTGACGTGGGCTTTTCTTCCTCTTTAGCCACAGGAGAGCTCAGTCTTGTGTGCTTCCCCTCCTGTATATTGGTGCTTGTGAGGCTTTTCAGGGTGGGTTGAGTCAGTGCCTGGGGTCAGAGCTGCCCCTTTGCTGGATGCCAACAGGTAGGGGCAGGTTGGGAATGTCCCAGTTACCCAGGCACCTCTGGTACAAGCTCCAAATTCTGCTTCCTGATATATAAATCTTGTGCTGCCTAATGCCAGTAGCCCTGCTCTGGTTACCTGAGTGGCCGTCGGTGTGAATAAAGTTCACTGATTTAGAAACACGTCTGAGCAGTGGATCTCTGCTGCTCTGGGGGGTGAACCCAGAAACGTGCGTTGGGGATGGCTCTCCTGGGGAGTGACACCCCTGCACCGATGGGGCTGTGCGACAGCCCTGCTCTCATGCTCCTTGTGGGTGGGCTGCATTCGGAAAAATCCACCGTCTCTGAGAAACTAACGCGGCCTCCCTGCAGTGCACGAACTGCTAAAACCGGGCTTTTCAGAGTTTGGTGGGATTTGCAGCCCGCTGCTGCTGCTGCTTGGCTGAAGGTCCACCTTAAATGTCCCTATATGAGTATGGAATCTGGCTGTGCCCCGGTGTAGTCTTACACCAGCCCGCCCTGGTGTGCTCCTGCCGCGCTTCAACTATACAAAAATAGACGGCATCCACTACCTAAGATGTCATTGTAACATTACTTATCTGAGGTGGAACTGAAGCCCTTATCTTTGACGCTGAACAGCACTTAAGTATCTCAGTTGCCTTTTAAAGGTAATTTGTTGCCCACGTTTGTGGAGAGGGGGATGCTTGGGTTTTGCTTCCTCAGCGTTGAGTCGTGGCTGTGGATATTTTGCTTTAGTTCACAGCTTTCGTTTTGAGGGTTGGTTTTAGTATCTGTCTTGTCTGTGACAGTGTTCTGCCATCATGAAGCTATGCTATAAAAATAAAAAAAGTCACAGGGATTTTATTTTCTTCTGATGAACTGCAAAGTTGTGATGCTTTGACATTGTTGTGTTTAGAAATAAGCTTTGAGCTGATGACATGGCAGCATATGATATTAATTTTGTTAGAAATGAATGTGCCAGTAGTGCTAATGTCTTCCATGCTTGGGTGTAAGGGATGCTATCAATTCATGCGTCTCAATATTGACTTTTTAAGCTGAGCTTTAATGGTGGGTGTTTTTACCCTCCCCCCCCCCAGTGTTTTGTTAGAAAAAAGTAGTTGTCAAACATTTTGGCAGCAGCAGTTCTCCAAGTTATGTTTCTTCCTAAGCTATGGAGGGGAAAAACATATGAGCAATAAAAGCACAAGTCATGACAGACCTGGTGCAGGGTTTTTGGCTGTTTTGGGGGGAGGGGAATACAGCCAAAGAAAGAAGGCATTCAGAGTTGCAGACAGTGGCTTTTGTTTTTATCATCTTTAAATTAAAACTCTAATCCTCTTCTGCAGGCATCAGTTCTTTGGATTTGGTCCTTGAATACTAAACATCATGAGCAACTACAGCGTGTCTTTGGTCGGGCCGGCTCCCTGGGGTTTCAGGCTTCAAGGGGGCAAGGATTTCAATGTGCCTCTGTCCATCTCTCGAGTAAGTGCATTTGCTTCTTTTCCTGCATGTGGATATCTGTTATGCTGTGGCCAGCCCACAACCTTCAGACAAAGCCATTAATTACAGACACTAGGGCTCAACTTGCTCTGTGGCGTGGAGGACTGTCAGAGGGTCAGGGAGGGAGGGATAGAGCTGGAAAAATAAATCTTTTTTGTATGAAGGCTCCAAGAAAATTAGCTTAGGAAGGATTTGTTCATTTGAAATTGTTGTTTTATCTGCATTTGTTTATTCAAATAACAAAAGAAACTACCCTTGAATTCCCTTCCCTGCTCCCATCCAGAAAAGAGAGGTGCAGAGGTTGGAGGCTGACAGGAAACAAGCAATTTACTTTGCTGGGTTGAGCCTGTGCAGTTCAAATGGGAAGCAGTGGGGGAAAATCACTCTTTTTACCCTTGTTTATTTAGCAGCTCTTAGCTGCTCGAGGATCTTGTGGTGTCTGTTATTGCAAATCCTACCATTTGTAATAAAAAGGTACTTAAATGACAGTAGTTGTAAATAGCAGTTCATCAATATGTGCCTGAGTGAACATGCCAGTTTCTCATGAGTGTTTTATAGAGTATGTGCTCTGAACTGGTATTCAAAGGATTTGAGGAACTAAGTCAAAACAAATATGATCTTTGTACCCAGCACTGTCTAACTAGTTTCCTACTTTAAAACTGTGTTTTCAGGGAAGGCTTGTCTTTCAATGTGGGCTGAGTTTCAAAGCCTTTTTCAGATTGCTGAAGCACTTTGCACATAAAATATAGGGACAAACTCTGCAGTATTGAATTTCTAGGATCGCTTGAAATCCCTGGGTGTAGGGACTGGCTTTTGATGGCTCTGTACCCTGACACCTTTAAATCTGATTCGCCATGTGGAATCCTTTATATACAAACGGCCCCTTCTCTGTCAACAGCTCTCCTTTCCCTCCTGCATTTTCGTGGAGTTTAGTGACAAAGATGAATTATTTTTTACACCTGTTAGGTCTGCAGAATTGATACTGTGCTGGGAGATGGAGCAGGTTTCTATTTGGGTTTATGCATCATGGCGATATTTTTAGCTAATCTTAACTAGTGTTTCAAACCCTTCCAGTTCATTTAGTCTTGGCTTATCTTATCCACTAGTGGATTATGTTGGTGAAATCAAAGTACAGTTTGACTCTGAAAAATTCTTTTTATATGGCTAAAATAGACTGGAGAGCTGTAGAAATGTACTGATTAGGACAGTTAATATCTGAGACAAAAAGGGATTGAAAAGCAGTTTATTCCTGAATTCCAGGGACTTAAAGGCTGAACTGTAATTCAGTTTCTTGTTCAGTAGCTGGTTACTTGTACACTAATGAGAAATTTGAACTGGGGATGTGGATAGCACTCTACTGATTTGATGGTCCAAGGACTTTAATGACAGGGATTTACAAAGGCACAGGAGCTTGCCTGCATAGGGTCCTTGAGTGTGATACTGACGAGCAGTTAAGCACTATAGGCAGTAAGCCATGTGAAACAACCAGCTTCAGGAAAGGGTAATACTTTTTTTGTAGAGGCCTCTGTTATCCTGGAGATCTAGAGTGCAGTCCTGCTGTAAGCAGGCCTCCCAAAAAAAGGAAACGTGTTGGAATTAGCCTAGACTACAACTTTATTGCAGGAATCAAATATGCTGTCTCATGGAGCCTGGAGGAATTGGCCTAAATAGCTACCTATAAAAGCCTCAGTTATGGGATTCCCTAATGACAAATGTCAGTGCCCACAAGAGCAGAACATAATGAAAGACGGGGACTGGTGTGGTTTTGGAACTTTAATTTGTGCATGGGTGGGGAAGCTCAATCTCCACTTCACCTATTATACCTCAGCACCGCTCCTCAGCTGTGCTGTTTCTTCCTACTTGTTAAGAATTAGACTGCCTGGTGCCTTTTTTTTTATTTCCTCCCCCACTTTGGATCAAAAAAAATTGCTTCGTTCTGGTATGCCAATCCAGCTTTGGCCCGATAGTTTTTACTGGAAGAATTCAACACCCGTGTTCCTGGTATGCTAGAACAGTGTGTACAATTCACCCCCCAAGCCCTTCTTTTCCTGATGTAGCATAAATTCCTTCCTCTATCTGAAGGCTGCTAATTAAATTATTTTAGCAAAACAGTAATGAGACAGCATAATTATGTTCCTTGGCAGGGAGGACTATTAGGTTTTATTTTGTTTTTAATTTGTCCTCTAGATGCTGAAGATGAATGCTGGGCTGCTGAGAGCTAATTTCCTGCTTTAGTTTAAACTCCTTAAAATTAAGTTTAAATAAAGTGTAGTTTATGGAGCTCAGAAAATACACTGGTTTTTAAAGCTGTTTATCTGAAAAGTTAATCTCTTCACTAATTATTTGAACAAATTAAGATCTCCCAGTTCCTTGGAGAAAGTTTTTAGTAAGTCACTTGAGTTTGTACCGGATACAGTTTAAATGGGCGTATTCCTTCTTGCCTCTGTAGGGTAAAATGTTCTGTGTCCTTCAGTTGAAATTTTTATGGTCTGCTAAGGTTAACATTAGTGCAGGGGTAGGATTTGATTTTTCCTAAACTAGTATATTGCAGACTACTGCAATATATGGAACATCACAACCAATAGCAACAGCTATTGCAGGGTTATGTCAGTCACTTATATATAGCTGAGTGCTGTAAAGCTGCTCTGTATCATTATACAGCTGTACACATTTCATGGGAAGTAATAAATGAGATGTTGGGGTTGCTGTGATGGGATAGTTCCTACATATATCAGTGTAGGTGTATACTGCATATGCACATAGTTACGTATGCATACGTGATGTATGTAAAATGTATATTTACTATCTATGTCCATACAACACAAAAGCACGCAGAACTTGCTATGTGAACTTATATCTGGCTGGATTTCAACAGGGTGGCTTTTCCCATCCTCCTCCCTGCCTGGTGAAGGCACTTGTCTGAGCCCTGCAGAGTGCCACTGCACAGGTCAGGAATTTAACATCGGGAAGCTGATGTGGGGCGGGAGCAGTGGTGGGAGTGTGATGGGTGGTATGGTTCCCATAAAGGAAGGGCCTGTGGGAAGGAAGCTGCTGTGAAAGTAATAAGGGAAAAAGGGTGGGTTGAGGTTTATTAACAGCCACGTATTAAAGTGGCTCAGGCTGCCACATGTACTGTAGGGCTTCCAGGTAGTTAATTCTGAGGTGGCATTTGTGTAACAAGAGATTGCAAACTGTGAGCAGTTAGCCTGCAGTGAAGAAGGTAGAAATTACTAGAGCCCAGGTATGAAAACTTGGATTTTTCTGGGTTGCTGTTCTTGCTGTTTCCTCATGGCAGGTTACGTTAATTAAGGAAGCAACTGTTCTCCTTATTCCTTCAAGACCTATGCTATGATGCAAAAATAAAATTAAAAAAAAAAAAGGAAAGCTAGAGGAGATGAGAACAAGTTTTTTTTTTGACCAAGAGTTTATTCTCATTCAGTAGAAGAAGCAAATGCAGTTTTGGAAATAAAGTACTCCAACATACTGCTAGGCAGGATTCGTGAAATGGCTCTTGGGCATGCTAAATACTATATTAACAGAATTGGGGGTAATCATATCTATAGCATGATCTATGTTATTTAGGTGCAATACAGTAGCTTTTAAAACTATCCATACTTCTGTAGAGTTTGAATTAACATTATGTTTATTTTACTTTTTTGCGAGTTGGTTAGTTCCCCATGCTTCATTAACATAACCAGAATAAACTCAATAAACATAACATTAGAACTGTCAAAACTGCAGTGCTCTGCAGATTGAAATAAAGGGTGTTTGGTATTGATGATATATTCATTAGGTTGGGATGACCCGTGAGAGGTTTGGATATTTGTTCCAAATGTGTGCTTGACATGCTAGCAGTTTATCAAAATTTTTGTGATGTAGTCTCTAAAAGGTGCTTCTCTCTGTTTTATGGCAATATTTACTACTAGAAGCAAGGAAATACTCAAGCAAAGCTATAGTTTGAAAAGGAATGTAGTCTATAGGCAATATATACCCTCCCACCCAATGCAAATACATCGGATGTTTTCCTGTATTTAAAAGTTACTTTTTTGTTGAATCCTGGTGGCAACTTTATTGTCTTTCAGAAGATGTTTTGCTATTTGTTTTTCTCTTGCTGTAGGGATTAAGTGGAATACAGTCATGTTGAAATGCTTGACCTGGCTGACAGCTCTGTTTTTCTACTGCAGCTTCTTTCAGTGTGTTTCCCACACTGCCAGCTTCTTTCTGCTTCACTGATCACTTTTCTGCTTCAAAATACCCAAAACAAACAAACACCACTCCCCCCTCAGAAATAACCCCTCGGTTTTGCAGTTTTTTCAGTTTTCTTTTTTTTCAGCTGTTTCAAGGATGTTTTTCTGTGTTGAAGTTGCAAGCTTATAGTTGATGGAAGACTCATGGTAATAAATCTGTTGGCAAGAATTACACTCAAGGAGTAGGTGGAAGAGCAGCCCACCTTGGGATGAAGTAGGGAAGGCAAGTACAGCATGTCAGCTGCTCAGTATTCATCCCACACGAGCATCCTGATGTTCTTTACACTGGTGTTGGGTAGTCATTAATATGTGTGAAAATAGTGAGAAGGTAATAAAGGAAAATTATGTTTTGAATGGACCTAGAGCATGTCAACTTTGACTAGAGTCTGGCTGAGCCTCCTGCTCTTGTGCTTGTGTGAATTATTTTATTCAGCCTTATGTGTCATTTCCAGTAAAATCAAGTTTTGTGTAAGTATGAAATAGGTTATTTTAATGGAGGGCTGGGAAAATCATCTTTCAAGCAGGTATGTGAATAGGAGAGAAACATTAGAGCTGCTGGCCTGGCCAGTGATAATTGTGTCAGTAACTTTATGCTTCATCCTGGAAGCTACCGAGAGCTCCCAACTAAACCCTAACTGGCAGCTGCTGGCATTGCTGTGCTGGGTTGATTTGTTACTGAGTTGTGATGGTTTGCACAAAATACAGCTGAAGGTGCATTCCAGTGCTGCAGCTGAGGGGGATTGGGAACTGGCCGAATGGCAGAGCTCAGGGTTGTGATCAGTGGCACAGGGTCTAATTAGACGCCTGCAGCCAGCAGTGTTCCCCAGGGGTCAATCCTGAGTCCACTCCTGTTAAACTTATTCATCAGTGACCTGGATGAAGGGATAGGGCGTCCCCTCAGCAAGTTTGCTGATGGTGGAAAACTGGGAAGAGTGGCTGACACATCAGTAGGCTGTGCAGCCATTCAGCAGATCTGGTCAGGCTGGAGCGTTGGGCAGAGAGGAACATTATGGAAGTTCAAAAAAACACAAATGCAGGGTCCTACACCTGGGGAAGAACAACCCTGTGCACTGGCACAGGCTGGGGACTGATCTGCTGGAGAGCAGCTCTGCTGAGGACCTGGTGGCCAGCAAACTGTCCATGAGCCAGCAGCGTGTCTTGATTGCCAAGAAGACCAGCGGTATCCTGGGGTGTATTAGGAAGAGGAAGGTGATCCTGCTTCTGTACTCAGACCTGGTGAGGCTGCTTCTGGAGTGCTGTGTTCAGTTCTGGGCTCCTCAGTACAAGAAAGACAAGAAAATACTGGGGTGGGGGGGGGGCCTAACAAAGGGCTATGAAGATGAGTATTTTTTTATGAGGAAAAGTATCTCTTTTCTGAAGAAAGTGTGAGGGAGTTGAACCTGAAGAATACAGAGCCTGTGCCTGGGGCAAGGGACAACGGACACAAACTGAAACACAGGAAGCTCTATATGAATATGAGGAAAAATTTCTTGATTTCAAGGGTGACAGAGCAAAGTAACAGGCTGATGAGACAGGTTGTGGAGTCTCCTTCTCTGGAAATATTCAAATCCCATCTGGACACAATCCTGTGCTAGCTGCCATAAGTTAGCCTGCTTTAGCAGCAGGGTTGAACCAGATGCTCTCCTGACATCCCTTCTAATCCCAACCTTACTGTAATTCTGTAACTTCCTGGCACAGGTCAGAGATGCTGTCAGACATCACAGCACATACCTGCTGATGCTGCTCCTGGGGCAGCAAATGCTATATTTTACAGGGGCTATCAGTGCTTATGAAATGAATGGGATTTGCCAAGATACCAAGCAAGAAGTGTTATTCTGTTCTGTTGAATTCTGTTTACAAGATGTGGTTAACTGAAAAATATACCGAGAATGATAAATGAGCTACCAGTGCCAAAGTCTGTATCCTCTGTGCACTGAGTCCTGAAGGAGCAGAGGTTTTCCTTTGGATGATTACACAGTTCCCAGCTGCACAAGTGGTTTAATATGAGTGAGTGTTCTGAAAGTCCTAAGAACGCTGGTTAGTGCTTCAGAGTTTGCATAGTTGCCTGCAAGCAACAGTCTTTAGAGAGCTCCTCAGTTTAACTTGAAGATGGAAAGAGAGATCAGTTGGTATGGATGTAATTTCCCAGGTGCTTCTTTTCTCACTATGGTTTATGTCTTTGTGCTGAAAATTGGGAAAAGGGCTGTTTCCTCTGACCATTTGTTTTCTTTCCCTTGTCTGTTCTGCTGTGCAGTTTAGAGAATGACAGACCAGCACTGGTGTGTGGGCTTGGGAAGAAGGGAGGGCTTGGGGGAGAAGAGGCGTAAGGAAACTGTCTGCATCTCATTCTGTTAGTGACCTTATTTGTTAGACAGCCTCTTAGACTGAGTAGGAAGCTAACTTTTAAAAAATAGTTCCTTTGCTGATGTCATTCCACTGAAAGTGAAGCTGGCTGTACTGGGAGAAAAAAGGAACCAAAGAGCTTGGTAGCTGAGGGATGTCTGATGTGATGTGTGAGCACATTCTTTTTACATTAAAAAATGCTGGTTCTTCTTTTTTTCCCTTATAAGTGACAGTTTAGTTACAGTATGAGGAGTATAAACTAAATATTTCATGATGGAAAAACTAAAGTATTTGTTTGCAGTGTCTACTTCTCAAAGACAGATGTAGTGAAAAAATAAACTCTGATTAGATGTTCAGAGCAGATGCAAAATTGGCAGTCCTTCCAGAGGCCAAAAGACAGGAGCATTTATTGAATAGTAACTGCAAAAAAATTAGGCATGTTTTCTTTGCAAGTATCTCACCCTGGAGGCCTGACAGCTTCTGTCGACTTCCCCAACATTTGGAGATGCTATTTTTAGTGTAACTGTTTTTCTCATTATTCACTGGCCGATGGCTATCAAAAGGCATTGTGAGAAGAGACATGGTGTTGAAAGGTTTGTTTGTTTGGCTTTGGTATGGAGCCAGGAGATAACATTGTTGGCTTTTAAAAAAAATTATTATTTGTTTTGACTTTTTAAGAATAGATTTCATATGTTACCAATATAGGGGAAAGTGTGAGAGAAAACTGTCTCTCATATGCCTAAGGCAGTGGAAATATGGGAAAGGTGATATTCCTCCTGCCAGTGGTCATAAAAAATGAAAATTGAGGCTGAGGTTAGTTTGAGCAAATATGAGGAATAGAATCATAGAATAATTTAGGTTGGAAAAGTCCTATAAGATCATTGAATCCAACCACTAACTCAGCACTGCCAAGTCTGCCACTAAACCATGTCCTGAAGTGCCACATCTACACATCTTTTAAATGTCTCCAGGGATGGTGACTCAACCACTTTCCTGGGCAGCCTGTTCTAATGCTTAATAACCTCTCTGGTGAAGAATTTTCCTTATATCTGATGTAAACCTCCCTAGGCGCAATTTGAGGCCATTTCCTCTTTTCCTGCTTGTTTGTTGTGAGAAGAAGCTGACCCTTACCTTACTACAGCCTTGTTTCAGGTAGCTGTAGAGAGCAATAATGTCCCCCTGAGCCTCCTTTCCTCCAGGCTAAACACCCCCAGCTCCCCCCACTGCTCCCCATCACACTTGTGCTCCAGACCCTTCCCCGGCTCTGTTGTCCTTCTCTGGACATGCTCCAGCCCCTCAGTGTCTTTCTTATACTGAGGGGCCCAGAGCTGAACACAAGATTCAAGGTGCAGCTTCACCAGTCATGAGTACAAGGGTACAGTCCCTTCCCTGGTCCTGCTGGCCACACCATTGCTGATACAGGATGCCATTGGCCTTCTTGGCCACCTGGGCACACACTGACTCAGGAGCACCCCCTGGTCCCCCGGTTTTCCACTGGGCCGTTTTCCAGCCACTCTGCCCCAAGCCTGTTGCACTTCATGGGATTGTTGTGACCCGAGTGAGGACCCGTCACTTTTCCTCATATAACCTCATACCGTTGGTCTCAGCCCATTGTTCCACCGAGTTTGTTTGCTTCTACAGGTGGCTGTTACAAGAATAGAGACAGAAGGGATGGAGGCCACTGCTAAGGCCAGTGTTACATAAGTTTGAATGACTCAAGTCTTCAGAGCAGTAACAGCAGTGAAAATATGACAGAAGTACCTCTTCAGGTTCCCTTACTATATGAGGTCCTCAAGCTGAATTTGCAGAGAGAGGTACTATCTTTTCTCAGAAGAGCTGACCTGGGTTCCCTCCCCATTTTCCCATTTATCTGCTTCTTTCATTACTCACCTTTCAACACTGTCAGTTACTGGGGTGGTGTCCCACATGCAGTAACTTTTCATCTTTTGTCACTTCACAACACAGTGCAGTTTAATGTAGTCACTTGGGTATGCTATCCCAAGTAGAGAGGTAGCAGGGGGACAAATCTTGGCCCTGTTTTCTGATGATGTACATGTACAGGATGTACAAGTCATGATGTACACCCTTAAAGCAGATTAATAAGTGCTGCACCAAAAACTGTGCACCAAAACTACTGGGTAAGCAGCCACAGAGCACAAAGACTTGTAGGCCAGAAAATTTCAAGTAGAACAGTCCATAATGTTTTACCACTATGGATTAGTATTATAGGTTTTTTTCTCATTTTGAGTTACTCTTTTATTGGAAACTTCAGCTTAAACAGTTAAGTGTAGTAGAGGTAAACACGAGAGATAGTTGAAAGTATTTGAACAAATGAACTCTTGCAACTGCTGTCAGCCGTGCCTGTAGCAAAGCCCTAAAGTAAAATGTAATGCCTTGTGTGAAGTCCCATAAGCTAAAAAGTGGATCTTGCCAGGTCTCTAGTAGGCCTGTTGGAAAGGTCAAATGGTTTGCATGTTAACTGGATATGAAAGAAGTTTGACTTAGCCTGGTCTATATTAAGGAATGACCTAACACAGTACTTAGTTTTTTCCCTACCAAGTAATAGAACAATGTGAAGTACTTACCATGGGAAGGCAACAGAAAGCTTTATTTTGTGTTAATTATTTCATAGTTCTTTTGAAGACCTGACTAGTGGTTTAGATACTAAGCCTGGATTAATGTTGAGTGCATCAATTTCAGGAGGGTAAGACTCCCTGTTTGCTAAGCTTTTGTATTTATGAATGTAATTGGATTATGTTTAGTTATTCTTGCACCCAAAATTTATTCAGGCTGTGGAGAAAATGATCAAAGTGTCTCTAAGTGTGGTGATGTATTGGTAGCAATTTCATTTGAGATTTTTGAAGAGGAATTCTGTAGAGCCAAGGCAAAATGCTGTAAATATAAAAAATGCAGACATAAATAAAAGTGTATTTTTGTTATTAAAAAGGTTATATCACTTTGGTGGAAACTCTAGCTATAGAGCTATAGAACATTTTGCTTAGAACCCTTAAAAAAAAAAAAAAAGCAGCTTTGCTGTACAAAAGCTTGGCCTGCCAGGCAGAGCAGCTCAATCACAAAGTTTATAGTGCATCTGCTGTTAAAGATTTTTCTTTTTAATGTGCACATGACAAGCCAGGTGCAGTTTTGAGTCCAATGCTGCCAGTGTTTTCTACCTCTTCTCTTTGTGGTTCTAGACTTTGCATTGCATTGTGAAAGACATGGAGTGGCAGATTCATGGGATTGTCGTCAACTTGCTTGTGTATCTGAGCAATACCTTCTGTCTAATTTTCTTTACCTAATGCCTTTAAAAGGAGGGACAAAATCAGGAAAAAGCAAACAAAAACTCAGTGGAGATTTACAAACCACAGAGCTTGTGGAAGTAGGGTTGGGCTTGCTTTTATTAGACCAATAGGGAAATTGAAGCCTTGTAAAGCTTTAAATATCAAAGACGTCTTGATAAAATCATAGAATCACAGAATGGGTCAGGCTGGAAGAGAACACAGTGGGGTCATCTGGCCCCCCCTCAAGCAGGGTCATCCCAGAGCACCTGGCACAGGATTGTGTCCAGACAGTTCTTGGGTATCTCCAATGAGGGAGACTCCACAGCCTCTCTGGGCAACATGTTCCAGTGCAGTCACACACACAGTAAAGAAGTTCTTCCTTACATTCATGTGGAACTTCCTGTGCATCAGTTTCTGACATTGATGAGGTCCCATCTTGGTCATCTCTACCTGATGCTGAACAAGCCCAGCTCCCTCAGCCTTTCCTGGCTAGAGAGATGCTCCAGTCCCTTTATCATCTTTGTCACCCTCCACTGGACCTGTTCCAGGAGCTCCACACCTCTCTTGTCCTGAGGAGCCCAGAACTGGACACAGCACTCTGGATGAGGCCTCATCAGGACTGAGTAGAGGGATGGGATCACTCCCCTCACCTTGCTGTCCATGCTTTTCCTAAATGCAGCTCAGGATCCCATTAACCTTCTTGGCTACAAGGGCACAGCTGGCTCATGGAGAGCTCATTGTCTACCATGACCTCCAGGTCCTTCTCCACAGAGCTGCTTTCCAGCAGATCAGTCCCCAGCCCGTGCTGGTGCATGGGGTTGTTCTTTCCCAGGTACAAGACCCTGCATTTGCCTTTGTTGAATCTCAGACAGTTCTCCTGTTGGCTTTCTGCAGCTGCTCATCAAATCACAGTGTTTTGAATCTAGACCAAATTAGAGTGTTCTTTGCCCGGTGTCTAAGGTAGTATGCTAGCACTTGTTCAGAAATGAAAAGGCAACCCCCAAAATATATATTCAGGATATATTTAACCCTTGGGGGATAATGCTCTAGTTGTTTATGAGGGACTGATTGGTGGATTCATGACTTGATCAAATGTAATGTAAATAGTCATCAGGGGCCACGAAGCAGTAGTGGTTGGAGAGCCTTGCATCCCACCTGGCAGCCGGAGTTCCTGTCTTCTTTAAATCTTAATGCAGAGAGGTGTGAGGAAGGCCCTCTCCCCCCCAGTACTGTCCCTCTCAAAAGTGGGACTAAGCTCGTGTAATACCAAATAATCCTCTTGGATGTGAACTGGCCCCCACCCCTGTCAGTGGTAATCACTGGCTGAAGAAGGTTGGCAGAAGAAAACCTGTGCTTGCATTTTCATTGTGGAGCTCCAAGCCAACTCCACAGATGAAACTCTTCCTCCATCAGTGTTCCAAGCAGGGATAGTAGGTGGGACTGGCACAGCAGAGGTTCACTCTGCTTGGCCACGGGAACTGGGTCTGCTGGCACAGTATGGCAGATACCTGGGGACAGTACGGGCTAGAAGTGCTGAAGCCAGACTTGCTAGGACATGTCTGTCAGCGTACTAAGCTGTGAAAACTGCCACTGAATGCTTATTAAATAACAACTTCTGTCAGCTATGAATGCATTCTATTCTCTCCACCTTCCAGCTGTCATATTTTGGCAGCTGGCTAGAATCAAAAGTCGTTGTAGCAGGGGCTTACATGAATCTCCTTTGAGAGCATAATTTGTAAATTAAATTAGTTTGGTATTGTGCAGATCGATTGTAATCCTGTAAATGCTAAGAACCCAAGCCTTGGCAGTGGAAAAACACCTAAGCAAAAGTGCAATTGTGGGCATATAAGTTGTTTCCATAAGCTGACTCTTGCATAAGGCTCAGCCTGCATTGCTGTACATCATGGCTCAGCGCCTTGCAGTTTTCATTTCTCAAACTGTTGTTACCAGGAAGAAAGAAGCACAGACTTGCTTGGAGGAAACAATTGACCTTTCCCAGACAAATTTCTACTTTCTCTCAAAGATGCATGAGCCAGTGATTGTTAGCCTAAGAGAACTGACTAGCAGAGATGTTTGTATGGCATCCAGAGAGCTCAAATAGAAACAGGCCTTTGACCAGACAGTCAAACTCCATCAGTAAATCAAGTGCTTTAACAGTGCTACCTCTTGCTCTGGAAATGCTGTACAGATGCTCCATCCCCTTCTCTCTTTGCAGTATGCAATTATTGCATAAGTTTATAATTTTTAAGGTAGGGATTATTACCCTCAGAACATGTCCCTTTTTTGGGGTAGTTTTGCAAAACTGTTGCTTCTGAACCATGTGTTAAATAACTGAACTTGTGAACAAAATACAGATCAGTAGGTTTTTTTTGACTGAAAGAAGAAATTTTGTGTAAATGTCTAGAAATGAAATTCACTTTCAGTGTGAAAACCTAAAGAGGGTTTCCATGAGGTGTGCACTTAAAGCTTGGAGGCCTGAATTCTTGCAATGTCCCTCTGGATAAAATTGTCACCATCCCTCTTATGTCAGAGGGAATGTGATACTCTCTGGCCAGTAGAGTAGCTCATCTGTGGGAGTATTTTCTTCCATTGACACATCTCGACTTCAGCTTTAAAGTGTAGAAACTGCTGATCATTGAAACTTAAAATTACATTAATTTGTTTTGATACCTGAGCTGATGAAAACTGCTGCTGTTGCAGTTGACAGCCCAGATCAGTTTATACCTCTGTCGTGGTTGGTGTGGGATGAAATAACTGGAAATTGCTCACAGGAAACTCTGATTACAGCAGTCAAAAGAAGGATTTAGGGCAAACCAGTTGGTGTTGATGCTTTACTTCATAACTTCCTACTGCTGCAGAAGGCCAAACTGCTGGGGTGTTCTCCCACTGCTTCCTCCTTGCAAATGTAAGGCACACTTTTGGCATTGGGAGGAGGCAGATGAGTGCAAGTACAGGATTTTGGATGCCGTAGTCATTGACGTCAACTGGTTCCTGACCTCATCAACAGGATGGAGTGCCTCCAGTGCTTCTGGTAACTCTGAATGCCTCCCCTGTCATTCATTCACTCTGTACTTTTTTTTTTTTCCTTAATTGCACATCCTAATTTTCCCATCCCTACTTTCCACATTGCATTTCAGGATTCCATTTCTTTAGCAAGGAACATATTCCCAGGGCACAAAATGAGGTTTTGTAGAGATTTTCCTCTCCTGCTTTGCCCTGATGATGATTACCTAGTCAGCCTCTACCCTGCAGCATTTCTCTATTCCCTTGAAACTTCTGTATGACTTGGAAGGGGGCTGGATATGGGAGATAAAACCTCACAAGAGGGAATTCCTCATGGAGAAAAATATTATCTAGAGTAAGGGGATAAAGATGAGCATAGTGGAATGCGTAACTGCTGTGAGAAGCATACACTTGAGAGGGTGACATGCAAATAGTTAAGACTTAAATGCAATGACATTTAAGTAATATTAGTGCCAATTCTAGGAAATATAGTGCATAACAAAGGGCATTATGAATTAGGAAATAACTTCACTTCAGTATTTAAGATAGCTAACCACTCAAATTGAATCAGAGTTGGTTTTCTAGTGCCATTTTTTTCAGTTTCTGCCAGATAGGTATGAGCCCTTCAGTTTGTTGCCTGTTTTATCAGAAAAAGGAAGGCAGTTTTGCAAGAACACAATTGTACTGCCCTTAAGTTTTGTCCTTCCTTTTCTTAGCCTGAGGACCTGTGTCTTATTGCTGAAGTAAGTCTACCAGGAGTGTTTGCTCTTAGTTATCGTTTAAGAGAAATGCTGTTCAGAAACCATTATTACTTGTGGCCCTAACAGGGTTTAGGATTCAAAAAGCATATGAAGGGATAGGAATAAAGAGAATAAGAACTCAGTACCAAAAAAACCCACAAGCTAAAATACTTAAAAAACTAGTGAATATATACTATGTTTGTCAGAGAGCTCCAAGTGACAAATGATAAGAGCTTTAACTCTGTACAGCAGATGGTATAAGTAGTTGTAGGGATAGCTTGCCTCTGTTTTGGATTGCATTAGTACAGCGTTGTAAGTCTGTAACCATCCTTTTCTTTTCCATTTTTCCTTACTGTGCCAGTCCTTGCCAGAGTGTAGCATGTCCTGAGTTTGCTGTGCCCAGCACTGGGTTTCTGTTAAATCAGAAAAGCAGGGCTGTATATAGGCAGCTTTTGCTTTACTGGTGCAGTTGCAGGAAATGCTTCAGCACCAAGAAACAAGCTGCTCTTTTATGAGCACTTGGGTACCACTGGATTCCTGAACGAACACTGTCAGCAGCACGTGCATGCTTTGGGTTTCCAGCCCAAAAAGCGCTGCTGGCTTCCAGGGAAAATTCTGTAGCTGGTGTTAAGTGTAAGGTGGCGAAATGGGTCTAGAGATGTCTTCTGGCTTTCAGTTTCCTGACAGATTCTTGACCTTCCTGGGCATGACTCAACTATGTATTCCGGTTTCTTGCTACTCTGTGTGTGGGGCTGTCTTTTGAAGCCTGCCACAAGATCCCTTCTGCTCTCCCAACATCATGGCAATGCTAGTGGCTTCCTTCCCTCAGCAGCTTGAGGCCGTTCTGATTCAGGAGAACACAGAAGGTTTAGGTTTCATTTGCCCATGAGGCTGTTATAATGTGATAGAGTGAAATGTCATAAAGAAAGTAGCAGCTTCATTGGCTTGATCTCTGTTCATCAATAAATGGAGTCTACAAGCAAAGCATTGGTTAAAAAGCACACAGAACATACCACTTTGGCCATCCCCCTGTCCCTTTTTTTCCCACTGGGAGGAAGGGTAAAGGTTGAGTTGTTGTTGAAAGGCTTGAATAAAATGGAGCCAAAATATAAGTCATCAGAGGGGCCACACTGCAGCACAACAGATCTGAGTTTGTTTTGCCAGTCATCCCATAAGGAGGAGGAAGTGCTTTGAGATATGCACCAGTAACCCCATCTGGATGTTAATCAGGACCACACATAGCTGTCTTCAACTTCTTACTGTCTTCCTGCTTGTTGAAGAGATATTCCTAAACCAGCCCTTTCAAAATCACTGCAGCTGAGATAGAGGAACTCAGGTACTTTTGCTGCTGCTGTTCTTGAGTGTCACATAACTCTGAATTTTGGGGAGGGGAGCATTGTGGGAGGTTGCTTTTAAGCTCCCAGTCCTTTGTATCGATGTGCTTGTATCAAAGTCTGCATTCACTTTAAATAATCTAAATAATCCTTTGGTCTTGCATTGCAGATTAAAGAAAAGTAAGTTGGAAAACCCAGGAAAACCTCAGAGTGTATATTGGCAATAAAATTGTGAGATTAAAAAACACTGCTTATTTCTAGTGCCTGACTCATGGTTTTTGAATGTGTGAGGGTGGCAGTGCTGGCTGGTCAAGTAGCATTATAAATATTTCAGGACTTTTGGGCACAGAGCTGTGCCAAATATTTTTCTCATGTTTGGTTTTTTTTTCCTAATTCCCGAAGCAAATTTTTGCAGATCTCTTATAATCTGGGTTGTGTGTGTAATTAAACAGACAACATGTCAAATCTCCAAATTTCTGAAAATGGTGCATCTAATTCAAGTATTTAAATCAATTACATAGTGACCAAAGTGTTGTTGACTGTCTACAAGCTGTTTTATTGGGACATGGTGTATGCAGTTTCATGTATATGTGGTAGAGGAAAGTGAATTACAGAGCAGCTGGCTTGCTAGAGATCTTCAAAACTAAACAGTACATGGCATGTGTGGTAGAATTTTTACCCTGTTAGGAAAATAAATTGGGCAAATTGGCTGATTATTAACGGTGGCTCCAGCTTCTGGTGTCAGCATATCCAAAGCAAAAGAGGTGGTAGTGGTCATAATAATTGAATAATTCTTCCTGCCTTCCAGGAAGCCCATGGTGCCCTGAAACTCGTTCAGCCAAGTCATAAAGGAATTATCCTCTGACAGATTGTGCTCTGGGGGAAGTGTATTTCTATTAGTTTTTATGAGGCATTGCAAGTTGCAGCAGGCCTGGAATGTTAAAAGATGTTAAAAAGATGGAGAAGGCTTTCAGTGGACGTCTGTGGGAATTTCTTGCTCAGGACTCCATTAAACACTGGGATGTGGGGTGCTGCAGGCAGAGAGCCACCATGTCCCCCACCATGCCATGGAGCCACTTCTGGCAGTGTTGGGGGGACTGGGCAGTGCAAGCATTGATTGGCTTTGTGAATTTCCTGGGCATGACTTGCCAGGAACATTGAACAAGGTCTCTCCGAGCTTTAAAATGAGAACCAAACTGGTAATTTATTTTCTCCAAGAACTGAACGTGCAGATGTGAGCAAGCTGTTTGGTGCAGTACTAAAATAATGAGGTTGAGAGCTGTGTATGGAGAGCAGTGGGTGGAGGGTCTCCTCTGCCTACAGTGCATCCAGATAAAAAAGCTGGAGGATGAATAGATATAATTATTTCTGTAATTTGTCTGTCAGAAACATGTTGAGTCCAAACTTCTGTTGTGGATAGGCCATTTAGTGAAGAAAGTTTTGAGCTTCCTTTGTCTTTCAAGGATTCAGAGTTGCAGAATGGGTCCACAGGGTTGAAAGGGACCACAGGGGGTCATCTGGTCCAACCTCCCTGCTCAAGCAGGGCACATGGCACAGGACTGCATCCTGTTCTTGAATATCTGCAGTGAGGGAGACTCCACAGCCTCTCTGGGCAATCTCGAGTGCTCGGTCACCCACGCAGTAAAGAAGTTCCTCCTCATATTCTGTAGGAACCTCCTGTGCATCAGTGTCTGCCTGTTTCTTCCTTTCCTATAGGTTGGCACCACTGGAAAGAGCCTGACTCCATCCTCTTGGCAACCCTCTTTTAGATACTTATATACATTGATGAGGTCCCCTCTGCTGGGACAGCTTCACTGGTTTCTTCTGATCTGGAAGAGACGAGACTTTAGCGGGTGAAAATTATGTATTACTCCACAAAGCTTCTGTGCTTGTTGTGTTTGCGGCTGTTCCAACAAATATGTGACATGTGTGGGAAATCCTTGTAAATAGAGAATGAAGCATGGAAGGGAAGATCGTCAGGAAATGTTGGAATGAGTAGATATGCAGATAATAGTAACCTGAATATTTCTTGAAGATGTGTAGGAAATATACTGCTTGATTTATAGATTTGTGATATTTTTAAAAGGCATTACAACATGAAGATGCTGGAAGTAGGTGTGGAAAAGGTCTAGATGATGTTGCATACATATCTGGGCTGGGCCCAGTCATTGTAAACCATGAGGATTGTAACGTATGTAAACTCTCTTTCTGCAGAGAAGAAAAAATGTTGCTTACAGTATTGCCTTTTGTCTCCATATGTTATTGTTTAAAATAAGTAATTGAGAGCAGAATGTAACAAATGTGTAAGCAAAGTACTCTGCGAAGTTATTACAGGACATAATTTCTATGTCTTTACTTTGAAGCTGGATTTCAGTGCAAGACAGGACTCTATATTGTAAGTTAGACTAGCTCTTGGATTTTTAACTAACACATTGTGGGAAAAAATTGAATTAAATACAATCCCCTTAAGAGAAACTCTAGCCTTAAGATCTTTTCATTTCTTTATTTCGTTCGCTCTTGATATAGAGGAATATGACAACTGGCATGATGCCTCCTTTTTGAATGTGCCATTTAGCATTTCTGGCAGCTGGATACATGTGGAAAGCTGTATAGTGACAAATCTGTTTCTCATACCTTTTGTAGTCTGTTTTTCATCAGATAGAAAAATGTTAATACCCCCTGAACTTTCCTCCTTTGGCTCACCCAGACAGTAATTTACTTGAGCATTTCCTGTACGTTGTCTCTGGGTATGGAGCTCATGCTTTCCATCTCTGCTGCGTTACAGATCTCCACCAGTGTGGTGCCTCATTCCCAGGCTTCTTGGGGTACTTTCTAGGACACTCCAGACTTGCATACTGCAGCAAATTTGCAACGTGCAAACTTGTGGAAGGGAATTTATCCTAGTCTGAAGTGAAACTTATAAAATAAAAATCACGGAATCATAGAATGGGTTGGGTTGGAAGGGACCGTAAAGATCATTTAGTTCCAATGCCCCTGCCATGGGCAGTGACACCATTAACTAAACCAGGCTGCTCAGGACTCCATCCAACCTGGCCTTGAAAATTGCCCAGGATGGGGCACCCCCAGCTTCTCTGGGCTACCTGTTCCAGTGTCTTGCCACCATTACAGTAAAAAATTTCTTCCTGGTATCGAATCTAAAGCTACGCTCTTTAATTTTAAATGCTTCACTTTGTGTATTTGTTGCAATACTGTTGATATTTCCTACATATCTTAGCAGAGTTTCATAAATTTTCTGGTCAAACAGAAGTCTGCCTACAAGGAGTTACTGCTTAGAAAAGAAAACCTTAGACAATCCTGTTTCTTCCACTTGTTAAAATGCATTTTGATACTAGTAAATGAATATTTTCATAAGTGATGAATAAAACCTTGGTTTTCAAGAGAATTTTTCTTACTTTTATTAATGCATTTGGGCTTTGGAAACTTACAGACAAATGAAGAATACAGCATAGAGCTGATTTGGCTGTTGAGTGAGTATTTTATGTTTCCTCAGGGTGCATGAGAAATTTTGTGTTGTTTGTGGGCAAATTTCATTCAACTCTGCCTATTGTGCTTTAGTGTATAAGCAGATGCTAAAATTTGGACACTTGAACATGCATATATTGGCATTCATGTAATTGGTCTGGAGTGGTCACCTACTGCCAGCAGTCTCCTTAATGATCTTACCTTCTACTACTTTTCCTCTCAACTATTTTTTTTTTCCTTTATGCGAAGCTGAAATAAGAAGGTGGTATTTTCCTTGCAAATATGCCTTGCTCTTCCATTTCACTGGCGGTCTTGAATGCTGCTGAAACTGTAATTTGTTTCTCTTATCCAGTTCTTCTAAGACTGGAGCTCTTCTCAGAACTCAAATATTTTTGCATTGGTAAAAAAAATCTTAAGAGTATTTGAGCCAGGCTACCAAAACAAAAATTTAAAAATGCAAGAATCAGAACACAAATAGTCACACCCTTGAGGGAAGGATTAGATGATATCTTTCAAAAAGCTCTTCCTTATCATCAGTTACTGAAAAATTTACTTTGGTGCTCCTTAGAAAATATTTTGAGCTATTAATGAACTTTGAAACTTGATTTAGTGTGTTATTTTCTTTAGTCGAGAATGTCTTGAAGCTCTTGAAAAGCCAATTTGTAAGTTATTGCAAGGATTAAGCACTCACATTGACATAAGTAGGCTTTCATGTTTATTAGTTTTTGGTGTAGACATAAAGAATGTGCATGTATATGTCTCTCTGCCTGCTTTATTTTAGTGCTGCAGAACGATGAGAAGGGAGATGTTGCAACACTTAAGCTTTTTGTTCAAAGTACAACCTGATCTGCTGCCAGCAGGCTCTGGAAAGCTGTCGTGCCAGGCCCTGGTTTTTATTGATGCATACCAGCCCAGACACAGAGGTGGTAACAAATACCTGCAGGGGTCATGCCTTTCAAATTTTTTCAGCGCAGCCCTATGACCAAAATCTCCAGGATCAGTATGTATACATACATTATAGCTGAGCATTGCAGTTCATTTTGGGGTAGCTTCAGTCTCTACAAGTACCCACCACAGCTCTTGATCCAGGATTAGGAACTGGCTCCCACGAAAAGCAGTATCTGCCCTGGCACCTTCTGGGGAAGGTGTGGCTCGGGCTGTGTCCTGTAGGGCGGCTTCATACGTGCAATAGTTTGCTATGGCCTGACCATTCTCCTACTTGGCAGCACTGAAAAAAAAAAAAAGGTGATTGCTAAATTGTGCTTGGATTTGCAGTGAAAACCAACTTGATTTGTGTGTTTTCAAGCCCCTTTCCTCACTGGGGTCTCAGACAAGGAGGGATGAATTTCACTGTCAAGACAGACACGTGGCAAAGGTCTCAAATTCTTCCCTCTTGTTTGTTGCATTCCACACACCTGCCGGAAGCACAGTGTTGTGAAGGAGCAGAGGTCTGAAATGTTTCAGGGCTTTGTTCTGGTTTCGCCTTGCCCTTTAGCGGGAAGTATGCGTGCAGGTAATGCCACAGCTGTGGCACAGCCTGTCCCTCGTCCCGCCTGACCCGTGTCCCAGTGCGCCACGCCACGCGTGTGCTCCTGGGGCCGCGTCCCGGCCCTCCGGGCGGGGCACGCCTGCTCTCCCTGCCCTGCCGCTGCTGACCTCTTGCACTTTCTTGTGTTGCTGGCTGAGCCTGGCCCTGGGAAAGCACCCAAGCCCTTCATTTTTACTTCAGGTGGATACTTCTGAATGCTTTTCTTATTTCTGCATTAAAACGAGGCCTTTGTTCACACTTAAACAGTGAAGACTGGAGCTGTAAATCTGATAAAGAGACCGTAGATCGTAGTTAAACTCAGTTGCAAACTCAGCTTGTTTATATGTGTTCAATTTGAGACCCTTTTCCGAGAACCTATGGCATTTTTTCCCTGCCTTTGGGATACTTTTGCACATCTGGATTTGGCAGAAGCATTAACTGGCTCCTGTAGTTCTTAAAACCCTAAAGTTGTGGCACTGGTCTGCTTCACCAGAGAACTGGAGCTGAAGCCAGAGGTTCATTATAAAGCATAGCTGTAACACAATCTATAGCAGAATATTAAAGTGACGTGCTGGCTGGATGTGCAGTGGTTTTAAATAACTTGTATTCGTGTCCCCTGAGTACCAGATGAAAGTTTAGACCCTTGCTGGGCAGCCCACACCATGCTTGGAGTACACTGTTCAACACGTAGGCTCTGGGGCACCAGTGTCTGTTCTGGAGACTTTCCTCTGTTACTTGCTCTTCCAATTCTGTTTTAATCAGTCTTGGGGGGCTGGTTTTTGTTTGGGTTTTTTTGGTGGGGGGTTGTTTTGGTTTGGGTTTTTTGTTGCCTTTTTATTTTTAAAGCAAATTAAATTTGCAGCTTTGAAGACAAAGCTCTCACTTCCTAAACCACGTCTGTCTGTAGAAAAATGGCTGTGAGCCATTTAATTCCTGTTCCTTACCACCCTCATGCTTTTCATAGCACTACATTAGGCTAAAGTGATTTTATATTTACTTCCAGATGGTATATATAGGGGAAACAGCATTTGACCAAGATTAGATTTTTGGGTAACTGTGCTAAAATGTGTTAATTGGACATTATTTAAAATTTGGAAATAGTATTTAGAAATATTTAACTATGCAGATCTAAACTATCTATCATTCCATCAACAAAAAAAGGATCGTATCCATTGGAAAAAGAAATACAAGTGTTTTTCATCGGGGGACAGGGTTGGTTAGCTCTATGACTAGTACTGATTTCTTTATGTGGTGTGTCCCACAAACTTAGAGGAGTTTGCCTGGAATTGCCTTTGTAATGATGTGTATTTATGTGGTTTACATTGTCACTCAAAATTCTTTTCCAGTCTTTGGGTGTTTCCTCTGGCATTACAAATTTGGGCTGTATGGTTTGAGAGCTCCTCAGCTCCATCTCCAATAACCTTGAGTAGGAAGGCACAGCCTTGAGCAGTGACATAAGCCTGTATTGCTTCAATCCTACTATTCCCCTGACCCCATGTACCACCCCCAGCCCCTGTGCTACCACCACTGCTCATCCATTCACATGCTGTGCTAAAAGAGCACAGAAATAGACTGTGTTTTCATTTTTGGTGGGTAATACCATCAGCTTTTCAGTTAGGGATATGTGCTCCTAAAAATTTGATTTTCAGGAGAACTACCTGTAGCTGCAAGGCATTATGTTATTGAAGTGTCATGTTTAATGATATAAATTAGAAGTTAGAGCACATTCTTGTTTTGTTTTGGGGAGGTTTGTGTAATCCCGCCCCAGGGACACAGGAGCTTCCCTGCCTGTGCTGAGAAATTACCTGTCACTTGTTGCTGAGCTGGGTTAGATTCAGTGATATAAAGGGAGCTGCTACACAGCATATACATATATGACTAGTAATGTTTCACTTCACAAATGATTTACTTCCTCTGATACCTTTGTTTTCTGTATCTTCTTGTGTGCTGTTTTATATGCAGGGCTCTGTGTTGCCCTCTCTGCTCCGGGCTGTAACAAGCACGCTTTGATGTGTTTGAATGTGACAGATGATTTTGTTCTTCATCGGACTCTGCTTGATCACTGTTGTTCCAACCTGCCTCTTCTGCTGCTGAGTTGCTACATCAGCCTTGTACTCCTTAGGATGATGAAAACCAGCCTGCTTGTGTCTTCTCTGCAACAGGGGGAGGAATGACAGCTATTTTATGTTCAGTGAGCGCTGTGGTTCGTGTTCAGGAAGTGCATGTGATAGTAACAGACAAGCAGGGAGGTCTGGTGTAACCTCAGGCAGGTTAATCACTCTACACATTGACATTTGAATGCAAACTTTAAGCTGCACTAGGATTTTTATACATCTGGTTGGTATTTCTTTTTGTTTGCATTAGTAGCTTGCACTAGCCTGGAAGAAGAAAGAAGGAAAGAAAATGTTCTGCTTTAAGTTTTTTATAATGCAGAAAAGTGGTATTGGTTTTTTTTCCCCTCTTCAATTTAATAGAAATGTGGAAGAAACTGTGCCTCTTGCCTGGTACACATCTTGTGCTGCTGTCATTTTTATTTGAGTTTTATATGCTTTCAATTCTCAAAGGCTTGAATTTCTTCCTTCCAGTTAGGTGCAACGGGTTGAAGGAATGAACTGGTTTGTTTGGGCATCTGAAGGGCTTGGAATTACATTTCTTCAGCATTTGACTTAGTCTTATCATGCTCTTCAATATGAGTCTTGGCTACAAAATATAGTGCTGCCAGTGCTGGTACTTCCCTTGGCACATTTAATTGTTTACTTAATGAGACAAGCACTCCAGAAGCAATTAAACACTTTGTGAAATTCATGTTAGTAAGAAGCTCCCATAAATAGAGACAGGTTCTCTGGGTGCTCTGGGGTGGCAAAATATCCAGAGACACTGAGAATAGCTGGGCCCTTGGCTTCTGGGGATGAACGAGGGCCTGTCCCCTTGGGATGGATGCTCTCCTGGGGGGTGCTAACCACATCTGGGAGCTAGTGGGACAACCCCCTGGGACAGAGAACTTGGAGTCACCAGCTGACTGGCCCTAGTGTGAGAGGGGGATCGTCTTTGTGACTCTGCCTCAAGGTGCAGTTGGCAGGTAACTCTGTAGGCTAACAATTACTCTTTCTGTGCTGCATAAGTGACTCCTTGTGTTAGCAGCGACAGTGGAACACACAGACAAGAGAGGGTGGGACTGACCCTATTACTGATGCTGCAGTCAATGAGCATCCCAGTAAGAGTGCCCAAGTGCCCATCTCCATATCCATCACCCTGTGTTCATGCATTCATTTGGAAACCCTTGCAAGACACTGATTTCCCCCTTCCCCTACCCACAAGTCCTGGTTTGGATGCTACTATTTCCCAGGCTTTAGGAATGTGTGTGACAGCATGCTGCACTCAGTGTGGGGACTTGGAGGAGAGCATATTGCCTTCTTTTTTATTGGTGGGAACACTGAGCCTTTTGTATTGAACTCCTTAGGAGTGCCCTTGTTAAAGCAGCCCCTGTGCCATGGTTATGGTGTGAGGTGAAAGGGTTTTGGGGAGGTCTTGCGTTTGGGGAGGGTTAAATATAAGATGAATTGGTTAATATCAGATTTTTAAGGGGATGTTGTCACCATTGCTAGTGTCTGGCCTAAACTTTTCATAACATCAGCCAGAGTTCTCTGCAAAACTCTGCAGTTTGGCACCACGGTCTCACAGAGGGTGCCCAGGCTCGTGCACTCCATATTTCTGTAATGATTTACTCCCTCAAATCGTTTCCTTGGAACAGACTGTGAGTTGCATGAATTTTTCTTGTGATAAGGAAATGAATACTGTGTTTAAGCCATGAATGCTCTGTCAGTTCATGCTCTTGAGTAATACACATGTTGTGAGAAGGAACTTCAGTGTCTCCATTTGACCTAATCGCCCTGTCAGGTCACAGGTGTCCTTACGTGGGTGGGAAAAGAGGAAAACCTACAAAACTACACTAACCTGCTGTTCTCCTAACCTCATTTATAAGTGGGAATGTTTCTGAGAAGATGTTTTACTTCCAAGGTCTCCAACTTTATTCATATTTCCGCTTTGGTCATGCTTATTGTTCCCTCTTGCTAGTGTGGTTTGCTTTCCTTCTTCATCTCTAAAAGCACTTCAAAACCTCCCCTGAGACAGGCTGTATTGTATCAAAGGTGAAGTATTGGCCCTGTTGAACTTCTAAATAGTAACTTTGTTAGTGTGTTTTTCATTTTGGGTCAAGAAAAGATGCTCATCTCCTTCAGTTCTCTTGTTTGCATGGCTGTTGAGTTGGTTGGTGACTTGTAGCAGAGTATACAGACATCAGAATACTGTGGTGTGCAGAAAGTTATAAACTTCTCCAGTTAGTGCTCAAGAGGTTAAAGGACAATCTTATTGGAAAGCTTGAGGGAAAAGGAAAAAAGACATCTCCAGCTATGTTGCAAGCCTTTCTCGTACAGGATTCGTTTCTCACTGCAACCAACTGCAAGACTCCTGCTGAAATTATTACAAGTTTAGCTTGCATATGATTGTTCCACGGCAGCTTGAATTGCTTTATGTGAGTGAAACAAAACTTTAAAGTGATAATTTAAGCATATTAAAATTATTTTAGTGTCAAATTCAAGTAAGGATAGGTCTTACATTTTTTGTAGCCATGTCAGTGCTAGTTATTTTCTTCAAAATTCTGATCACAGAGTGCTCTTGTTTTTGCTTAAGGTATGAAGATCCTTTCTTCTCAGCATGCCTAAACATATTTTAGTTGTTATAACTGTGCTAAGTTGCCACTTAAATCTAGCAGCTTAGAAGACAGAGAAAACACACCTTATAGAATTCCTGGAAATAAGACTGCTCCCTGGAAAATCAAACCTTTTTGTGGATTAACTGAACATTAGCAAGAAGCATGAAATGCTTCCAGACCTTTCAGTGTCTGGAAGAGCCACTCAGGGACATGTGCTGTAACTCTAGGACTTCCCTCTGGTAAGTTGCATAATTTTAAGATATCTGATGCCTTCTAATAGGTGGCCAGAGAGGAATGTCTGAGGCTGTTCATTTCAAGAAAGACATGATAGATGGTTGTGTGAAGAGCTCAGATCCTTCAGTAGCATTTTCATTGTTCCATTGAATGTTTCCTTTTAGAAAACGGGTGAATAAAAACTGATGTATTTATGAGGAGAAAGCTTTGCCCTAGAACTGGTTTGTTAAACAGGCAGGAAATATTCAAGCAGTGCATTTTCGGATCAGGCTGATGCGAGCCCTTGATGTCAGCAGCTCATATGACATGAGAACATTGCCCACCAAAGGTCACTGGCTGCACGTTAAGCCTCACTTTCTGCTTCCGTGTGTGTTGTTATTGGTGCCCTCCAGCTGCAGGAGCAGGACTGGGGATGCCATTGCCCTTTGGTGATGGATAACGCGTGCCTTGAATCGTGGTTGTGCGTGGGAAGCCGTCGGACCTTTCTGGTTCTGGTGGGCAGCCGGAGTCTGTGATGGCTTTCACATAACCCATCTTACCCTGCCTGAGGATGTGTGGGGAGAGAGGGAACAGGCAGGACTGTGATATTTCTGCCTTTTTTCTAATGTTCCCATAAACTAAGGGTGGAGCCTCAGTTCCAGCTGGGGTGGACCTCCAAGCAGGAAGCTGCATGAAGGCAGAGTAACCCTGCCAGGACGGTTCTCCTGCCCTGCTTCTCAACTTCCTTGGATATTCCCACTTGCTGTTTTTAGCTGGTAGGTGAAGAGATTTTCATTGCTTTAGAGAGGCATAATTTTTCTTGGATTTGGACTGATGTGGAGAATCTCTTTTGAGGATAAGCTTTCAGCAGTGAACATCCAATACGATTTATTCTGAATATCTTTTTTGGTTTAAAATTGTCTTTCTCTTGCCAAAGGCTAAGTTATCACTCACACTACCAGCTTTCACCAGAGCCTTACTCATGAGCGGGTCACGAGTACACAAACTTGAGGTATACAAAATTGAGTAACTATCAGGGCAGTAGGGCAAGGGAAAAAAAGCAAGCCATTGGGGCTGTCACCAAAATATTGGTCAAAAAGAGTGTTATTTATAGGGACCAGAAACTTTGCTCTTCATTTGGTATTATTGGTGCTGACTTCAAGAAAAACAAGGGGAAAAAAAAAGCAAGTATTATTTTTTTTAATAAAACTCTTCCGAAGTCTTATTTCCAGGAATTCTACAAGCAATAAGTTTTTAGAAATTACCTGAAATCTGTCATGAGTCTTCCTACAGTAAAATCTGTTGTTGTTGTTGAGTAATTAGTGAAAAAAACTGAAATTACATGCCTAAAAAGTTTTGTGGACTTAGCATGTCAGGTGTATCGTCATGTTTTTCAAAAGCCTTCTCCTTGTGTGTTGGTCAGGCTTTTACTCTTTAGTTTTCAAGGCATTCAAGAGGCTGTATCTGGATCTCAGCGGTTGAGAACAGCGTAAATACATGACAACCAGTGACTCCTATGTGAAGGATCAATATTTTATACAATTGTCAGGAATAACAGTAACATTAAAAAAACCCCTAAACAAACAAACAAAAAAACCCACACCAAAAAAAATCATAAAAAAACCCAGCAAATCAAAAAAATAAACCCAAACCAACCAAACAAAAATAGCAGAAAAAAAACAACCTGCAGACTTTCCATACCATCTGTCTTGGATCAAGTTGGAGAAATGAATGCATATTGTGTTTTTGTGTTTTGTTGTTTTACTTGGAATTGTTTCCTAACTTTGCTTGTAACCACCAGTGTATATAGGATTTTTTTTTCAGAATGCTAGAGCACTCTTGGTTTTAGTGCCAAAATTTAAGACTGTAAATGATTTAAATATTTGCTTCCTTAGATGTTATAGTATTCATGGGAAACTCTGCTTTGTGTAGGGAGGATTTCTTTTTCTGTGTCTTAACTTTGAAATGTCCTGATTTTAGTTTGGTAGTGTAGGGCTACATACATACAAACAGGGGGGAGGGAAAAAGAGAAACAGAAAATGTAAAAAAAGAAAATACACCAGAGAGCTGTCGTGGCTAACAGGCTTAAGCTTACAGGATTCCTCTGCAAGTCCAAAGTTTGAATGGCCGGACACATTCCACTGCACAGTGTCAAGCTGAGAGCAAGTGGTAGACTGTTGCAGGAAGTAAATTTGAAGGGCTGAGTTTTCTTCATTGTTTTTTCAGAGCTATTTGATAACCAGCTTTATTCATTGTTTAGCTGTGTGGGTAACTTTCAGATCTCCAGATGTCCAAGTAAGAAAATAACATGTTGCAGCTTAACTCAGACTTGAGGTTACTATAATTAGTTACAGTGCAACTCTCAGCAGTGAAACTCAGAAGATGGTTAAAATATAGCAGCAAGAAATTTTGTCCAAGTTCCCAGCTGCAACAAGTACACAAGCGTGTTCCTCTCTTGGGCTTTAGTAAGGAGGTTTTGCTTGGGTTTATGTTTAGTCTTGCATGTCTGTAATGCATTTGGCAATCGAATGGTAAGGGGAAATTTTATTTAAGCATGAGGGTCTTCGTTTGGCAGTCAGGGAATTTGTCCTGAATAGCTCCTTCATTGCTCTGGTCAACTGCTTTTTGTTGTACACTGCCAAAAAAAATGCTGATAATTTTCATGTGGTCTTCTCACACAGGTGTCTAGCAGAGAGGACAGATGCATTTTTATTTATATAGAGGTGTGTGTAAAAATAAATATTTATATGCAAATATTTTCTTAAAGAATATATATGTATACAACTGACTACAGTAACATACCCAGTGTTTTACATCTATAAAAAAATGTATACACAAAACCCCCGCACCTGGAACCGTATAAACAAATCACATAAAAGTAATGTTTAAAGTCAAGCAAACTAAAACACTGTATTGTGTGTGTGTATATACATAAGTAATTTCAAAATGGAAAATTAAATTTAAAACTGTTATATGTTCTCATGAGCTTTATTAGCTTATGATAAAGATTTGTGTGTGTTAGCTAAAAACAGCTGCATGAATTTATTAAATAATATGCAACTGCTTTAAAATGTGCTTCTTGTTTTCTGAGGGCTTTTTATTGGACTCTTTTTCTGCAATATTTCATACTTGGGGTTTTAGCCAATATGTGACTGGCTTAAAACAAATGACTGCCATAATATTCCCTTGATGTATAAAAAGCAAGATACCCACAACGATTTACTAATGTCTCCTATTTTTTGTTTTATTTCTTTGTGCTAGAAGTTTGCATTTGACTGATCCTGAGGAGTTCTCTCTCCATTGCCTGAAAGGCTCGTACATATAGAACTGTGCTTTCATGAAGGTTTTGGCATATTAGGTCAGCATATTAGCCATGATTGGTTTATTTTTTGCTTTCCATGCACTTCAGAGCATGCTTATTTATCTGAAATGAGCTGTCACCTTTCACATGTTCGGGATTGCCTTTTTCTTCCATGTTACCAAGGGGACGTGCCATAAGCGTTAGTGCCTTTATACTTAAAATATGAAGTCCCTATTGATGTAGCATGGAGGAGTTTCTGCACTCTGATGCATTTCTTCTGCATTTCCTCCTTGTGTGCTGAGCTACATGCTCAGAAGAGAGCTGGCACAAGTGTAGCTCTGTTTTCAGCATTTTCTGCTAGTTCTGTGGGGAGTGGATGTGGTGGCTCTTATTGCTGGGCTTGGCTTTCACCTTGAAATGGACTTGTACAGTTTTTGCAGAGTGACACTTTAGGATGGCATTCAGGTGAGTTGTCCTCCCAGGACAGATGATTTGTGCCAATAACCAATTCTTGCAGTGCCTGAACTTGCCTCCGTTTTCTCCTTATATGGTGCAGCTTGACATTATCTCAGTTCTTTGAAGCAAGCAGGTTGTTTTCTGCTTGTTTATGCATGCCTGGTTTCTGGAAAGGGGAAAGTGAAACAATGGCTTGTGTATCACGAGGGATTCAATTTGTCGTAACATTTTCTTGCCACTGGCTGTTATTTTTTGTCAGATCAGTTTTTGGTTCCTGCTCCCCACTTAATTCTCTGCTTTGCTTTCATGTGTAGAATTGCTTCATTAGTTGCATTTCCTTCTCACTGCTGCCATGTACAAGGCTCTTTGTCCTGGGAGAGGTACCGAAAAGAAAAAATAAATGTATCTTTTAATTACACAGTATAATGTATTATGCTATTTGTATTTCTAAATTGGATATTCTGCTGAGCATGGGGTGATTGCATCGCTTTTGATGCAGAAAAGGTATATCCCATTAAGAGGAGCTAAATCATAGACCATGAAAACCTTATGAAAACAAGATGACACATATTTGGCTGCTAAGATTACTAAGGAGATGGATGTTCAAAAACACTGTATAATTTTATCATCTGTAAAAGAATAAACATAACACTGTCTGGGAAGGGAGGACATGCACCATTTTATGCTCTGCAGACATTGTTATATGTATGAGCTTTACAGTATGGAAATTAATTTCTTTGGAAGTAGCTGAGCTCAGTCCCTTTTGTCACTTCACACTTAAGCTCCGTTAGAGAAAACTAACTCTGCTTTCATTTGTGTTTGTTTGTAAGGCCCCAGCAATAGAACTTACTCAGTAAGTTTCCAAACTGTTTACTCCAAATGAGAGAAGCTTGAAGCTTCTGTTCTGATACAAAGCAGGTGGCTCCTAAGGTGTTGCCTGTTCAGCAGTCCCAAGAATCATGTGCTTTAGTTGTGGAGTTAATTTGTGTTGGCTGTCCAAAAAAAAACCCAAAACCCAAAAAACTAACCACTACTGGAGGAGAGACATGAAGCTCCCAAAAGCTAAAGCAGTCATACAAATTTTGTGCTGTTTCTAGCTACATTTTCATTCCATTTTCTCTTTCTGTCTCTCTGAGAAATTAAGTGGGCAGTAATTTTTACCCACTGGCATATAGTTTCCTAGGGAGGAACCTGGATCAGTTCTGTAAACTCTCTGAACAGAAGAATAATCGTCAGAGAGAAGACAGCCAGTTAAAATAAATAGGGCTCTTAAGGCGTGCTGGCAGCATGAGAACACAACTGAGCTCCTTGAGAGAATGCCTAGTGAAAGCTAGGCATTCTCTCAAGGATGATAGGGCCTTAAATATCTTCAGACATTCTGACACATGACTGTAAATTGCTTTCCATCACTCAAGTGTTTCAAAAGTATTTTTCAAAAGTTTTTTTTGGAATTGCCCATGTGCTTCTTGCAAATAGGATTCTAATCACAATGTCTGAACTATTTTGCCTTAGTCCTTTTGACAACTTGTTTTTTTGGCATTGTGACATTATTTCTTCTCCAAATCAGAACATTAGTTGTATCTTGTGATTCAAGAAGTATTGCCCATCCCATCCTGGTGGCAATCTTTTCATGTCTTTGTTCTTCTGAATGCTTCTAGTGGCTTGGGAAAGCAAGACCAGATGCTTAGTCTTGTTACATGCCAACAGAGCTACACTTGAACAGAATAGTTTCTTTATTCCTCCTTGATGTGAGTGTGACTTTTCACTCATTTTAATAATCCTTTGAATTCTAGTTGGTGTTTCCTCATTTTAACTTGTGTGTTAGTGCCTGGATAAGATGTCTAAGCTGCATGTTAAATACATGAATTGTATCAGAATGTATTGCTGTATGTGTAATTAGCTACTTTCTTTTCACACCAGCAAGGTCAAAAGCAGGGATTGTACTTTCTAATAACTGCTACTGGACTTGCAGTAATTATGAGATAGTGATAATTCTGTCAAAAATTAAAGCTGAAGGCATCTTTTCTGAAATTGTTTCTGCTTCCTTACATCCTGCAGCAGTTGGATTGTTGTCAGGGAAAGAGGAGAGGTAGCAAAGGTTCTTGCTCATGGAAGAGCAGAGCTGCAAGGAAACCATGATCAGTCAAGCCATGACAAGTGAGAGATGGCACCAGTTAACAATCCTTCTGGCACTGGCATGTGGAAACTGTTCCTGCCGATTAACAACCTGTTCTGGGGCAGGAGAGGGAAGCTGAGAGCTGCTGCTGGCATGCGAGTTCCCTTTTTTGGTGTTGGGTGTTTGTAAAATATAAGAGCATGTATTCAAAAGGCCTGTACGTGGTGCAGTTACTCTGCTTCATAAACCTAATTTATATTTTTGGATCCTTTTCTAAGTAGTTAACATCCTCTCATGCTCCTCTATAGATGCGTAGCTCCACATTTAGTGCGTGTGAGGATGGATAGAATGAGTGATTTGTGTATGCAACACATCGTTGAAAGTGCCAAAGCCAAGTTAGTGTGGTTTTATTTGGGGCTTTTTGTTTGTGTATTTGTTTTTGTGGAAGACATTAGACAAATATTAAAGGTTGTAATACAGTAAGAGAAAAATTTTTAGGAGAGAAGGGAGGGTTGAAACCATTTGTCTTTTTCCTAGAATGTGAACCCACAGGCATGCTCTGCCATGTTTGCTTAGAGGGAAAACTCAAACTGTGTTAGTTTTTCTTTGACATAATTTCTGAATGTGGGACTTCAGGGATACACAGCTCAATCATGTTAAAATATATGTTGTTGTCGGGGTTCCAGCTGTCAGAACTGAGAGTGAAATGTGAGAGATGGTTTTGTGGTTCTTTGCTGGCAAAATGGAGGGATGCCTGTGGGGTCTCCCCATTTTCCTGTGGGGAAATGAGTCGAAGGGCTGGTTTGGGTCTGCTTCAGCCGAGTCACGGCTGCATCACGGCACTGGAGCTGCGTATGGAGGGAAAGGGGTGAAGCAGAGCTGGACAACCTGGGAGGACAGGCCAGGAGGCAAGACCAGCCCTCTCACCAGGACCGGGACGGGACCTGCTCTTGGGGTCCACAGCCAGACCAAGAAGAATGGTTTGTGCTTTGTCTTACACTTCTTTTTCCTTACAGATTATCTTTAATGGTTATTGTTGTGCTGTGTGTGCCTTAGGTTACAGCTTTATAAATCAGTCTGAAAAAACCTTTATAGGGTGAAAAAGGAGGAAAATTTAAATGTAGCAAGTGGGAGTACAGCCACATGGAGGGGAGGAGAGGGCACGGTTTCCTAGTGGTGATACATAGCAAAGTACTCTGGTAATCAGACAGGTTTTCTGACCTAAGCTAACTTTGATCCTTGCTTTGTTTGGGGAAAAGCTTTAGCTTATTTGCAGGACTGCCTCATAACCTCTTTTTATAGCTGCTTGTGTCAGCGCTTTCCACAGCAAACCCTGCATTAGAGTTCTTATAACTCAGCTGTATAAATTTGATCTGGACTTTAAAACTGGCATGTATATTCTTGATTTGGAAGTGAGTATCAAGGCTGGCTGGCTAATCTGTTGGCTATGCGAATAATACTGCTGTAGTAAAGGCTGTGAGGAACACGATACAGCTCTCAGTTTCCATTGAGTGCAGAGGAAGCTTATTTGCCACAAAGAGCAGGTGCTCTCATGCTTTTTTTTTTTTTCCCTCATGCAGAAGTGGTAAGCTGGACCTCAAGTGTCCCAAACCTGTCAGGAGTCTGGAGTGTAAGTTTTGCTTCCCTCCCATCAGGGAAGCAGGTGAGGAAGGGCTTTGGTGAGCCATCCCCTTAGGTATATCATGCTGTAGCACAGTGTTCCCTGTGTGTGCTTGTGGTGGTCAGTGTCAGCCCCGAGTGTTCCCTGCTGCTGTCTCTGGGTTGTGAGGTCCTGGGGGAGCAGGAGCCAGGTCAGATGTGCAATTTGTGTGAGGGAGCTGATGCTGCTACAGAGCGTGTGTCCTCCCCTTGTATTTTCGAGTGAGCTTCTGTTCTTCTCTTTCATTAATTCACCAAAGGTGCACTTTTTAGCTTACTTTGGGCTCTCCCTATGTTTGTGAGGTTGCTGTTAAAACACTGATTATCAGTGCAAGGTGATACTTTGGTCAGGTGAAAAAAGGTGAGGGATAAACAAAGTAGTAACAGGTAATGAGTGTAAATATTAGCATAAAGTGTATTGTAGCTAGGAGATAAGGCCCAGTGGTTTGAAAAGGCGGAATGTTATTTGATAAAAGAGTTTGCCCCTTTGCTTATTTGGTGATTTTGCAAAGTTATTTTGTAATGTTCTTTCTCTAAATAAGATTATAAGTTGTGTTTTTGCTTTTTACTTATTTAAAATACTTTATTATAGGGAAAAATGTAGACAGAAAGAGAAGCAGGAGCAGTAATGATACAAAGATCATTGTCTGGTTGCCTTCTGCTTTGGTTATTCATGACTTTAAACTGAATTGCTACAGCCAACTGTGGATCAAATGCTCGAGGGTTAAAAATGAAGCTGGAGGGATATCAGCTAGCCCAGGGAGTTTTAAATCAGGATCAATGAGTTACATTCTCAAAGAAAGTTGCAAATGACATTGAAGGATGTTTGTGCAATGGGGGAACATTACTTACTATCAGACTACAAAACAGTTTCTTTGGGAAAGTCATTGTGATGTACCATCACACAAGCTGGTTGCAGCTAGGATTGATTCAAGGCAAACAGTTTGGACAACATAAAGGCAGCTTCCATCTCTAGTCAAATAGACCTTTGTCCTATGAGTAACTGCAATTTAAGTAATTCTTTTATTATTGCATAAAAGCAAAATAATGACAGCTCAAAGAAGAGTTGTTTGTAAAGTTTTCTTAGCCATGCGAGGGGAAAAATAGGTGGTTATGTGTTAAATAGAAATCAATTAGGCTGCAAATTACATTGATTCAGAGATAGATGTGCATGTGTGTGCACACATGCAATTTTCCTGGAAAGACTCTTTCAAAATATCTAATTAAAGCTTAAGAGTAGAAGTAAAAAAGCTGTTGGTTATTACAAAACAAAATAGTGTGCTGGCTAAAATTTAGCTCAATAAAACCATTGTATTCCAGGGTAATTTGGGCCATTTGTATTTCAAAACCTGAGTTGTAGAACTACACTTAGATGACTTTTTATACTTTGCTTTTGAAGTTCATCCTGGATCAAGAACTGGTTTACTTTTGTTCTGTCTCCATTTGGAATGTGTTTTTGGACAATATTTGCGGTTTTGGAACTCTGATGTTGAAAACCACAAGAACAACAAATTTTTAAAAATGTTTTAAAACTTTTTTTGCCAAACAAAGCTGAAATCTGATATTAGATGGGTGATTTTAGTTGTGTTTGTTAGAAAGCGTCCTGAGCATCTCTGGATGGCACAGGCTGGTTTTTGGGTTTCAGCCGTGTAGCTAATTGCTGCGGAGGGGCAGAGGTTTCCTGCCGGGGGCTGTGGGAGTGAGCGGCCTCAGCAGGTGCCTGGTCATGGAATATCTCTCCTGCTTGCCTCCCCTTCAGTCTCCAAATGAGCTTTCCAGAGTACAGAGACGTGGAATAAAGTAGGAGGAAACATTCCTAGTTTGGCAATTTTGTAGCTTTCAAGTCTGTGGTGTAACATCAAGGAAAAAAGTCTGATTTTTATTTTGTAGCTCTAATTCATGATTGACTTAAAAAACCGGTCTCATACTATAAATACAGAATTAAAACAGATCCATCAAGGATTTGAAGAATGTTTGTGGTGCTTAGAGGTTAGCTGAATTGTTAGATAGCCAGTTTTATAATTTTAATGCCATACTCTTCTCCACATACATCCTATTGCATTGGTTCCATATGGGGACATCTGCACATTTAATAAAGATATGGATAAGGATAAGGATATCCATTTTTTCAAGGTAATTCTGTCCTTTATGCGTGACTGATGCAGGATAATGTTACTAAGATAAGCTTAAATTTGTACTGTAAGAATAAAATAACTTGTATAGGACAAAAAAAAGTGGTACAAAAGTAGTAATGAGATAATTATGTTGGTGATAATACATAAGCTTCAAATGGTATATATATGTCTTCTATATCTGTTGATTTTTTTTTTTAAATCCAGGTGAAAAAAATTAAAGAAATGGAGCTTGTTTCCATTGTGACAAGAAGTATGGGCCACCTTTCTCCTGGTTTTGTTTTGAATATGTGCAGTTTTGGTTCAAATATGTACACAGTTTGGCATATGTAATCTCCAGCACATACACGAATTTATTGTTTGTAATGGTAATGCACAGTTCAGCATCTAAGAAGTGTCAAAACTGAGGCTCCCAGGGTCTGCAGTCTGAAAAAGATCCTTAATAATTTCAAATGTTCTAATTCCTCCTGATGTGTTCAGTGTAGATGTTTGTTTATTTTTATATACTTGTGATAATATTCCTCTTGCACCTGTGGTAAAACTGCCCTTGTAGCTGCAGTTCCACTTCACCACAGGTGCTTCACAAGCCAAAAGGTTGCTGCCCAGTACTTTCAGGGAATACCCACACTCTGGCTGAGATTTCCTAGAAATATCAACCTCAGCTCTCTTGCTTAGTCAGGTCTCTTATTCAGAATCAGTAGGTGTGACTTAGAAGTCTTATCCGCTGTGTCTAGATAAGGAGATTGCTGCTCTGGCATCCCTCTGCATGTGCAATTCTTCACACTCTTGTCCAGTAATTTGCTCGGATATGTCTCTGACAGCCTCACCTATAAGACATATTCAATTCCCTGTCTATACAACAGGACCAGTGGACATAGCCAGGGACTCATCACGCTTCTCAGGACCTATTTGCTCTTTTCCTCATCTCCAATGTGCAATTTCCAGCCGTATTTTTAAGGAATTTTCATCCTGGGGTTTTGCTGAAATGAATTTATAGCTGTCTCCCACGTGTGCTTGCAAAGAGTTTCATCCCCCTAGGCAACAGTTTAGGAATGACCTCTTGAAAGTCAGGTGGTTAGTTGTGGGTTTTTGTGTGTTGGCCACTAGAATCAAACAAAAATGTGTGTTGTTTTTTTAATTAATAAATTTGTTTTCATTTATACTTCTGTGGATGGTAAGGCCTCCCATCCCTCCATGAAAGTAGTTACCCTGAAGCCTGCTTTTGAAGTCTTAGTCCTGAATTGTGTGTAGGTTGCTTTTTTCTTTTTTCACCACAAATGACAACGTGTCAGCATCATGTGCGTTTGCGCACGTTCTGAGAAAGCTAAATTTTATTCACTTGGGGAGGCCAATCACAAAGCACAGCAATCCGTTTGACCTTTAGCTTTTAGCACTCTTACGTTCCTTTCCCTTTTCCAGACCCTGCTGGCAAATGTCAGCACGCTATAACGTATCGGTTTAGGGATCTGTTTATGGCAGCTTCCACCCCTCACCCAAAGGTTTGAGGAGCTTTCCTATAAATAGCTCTGTTGGTCATAGCTTTCTATATGCTTGTGGGCTTCCCTGATTGGTGTTTTATAGTAATCAGGTCTCTTAGCTCATAATTTGGGTATGGATGTCCAATTTTGGCCTTTTTGTTGATGCCTTTGATAAAAGGGTCCACTATACAACTTGCAATTCTTATGACTTTAGCAAGTCAAATAGTTTCTCTGAAATTAGGGTGTCTTTTTTCTTTGCTTCTTTGCTTTCTTGCATGGGACTTACTCTGCTAACTCTTCCTTGTTAGCACCCTCTGGTTTCAACTCTGGATAAAATAGCTGTGTTGACTCTTACTGCAGAGGGACTGGCTGCTGTTTTGAATCTGAAGAGATGACAAATTTTCCTTCATCTTAGGCCTCTTCTTTCACCAGGTTAACACCAAATGGAAGGATTTTTCTGATTTTGTTGAAAATTTTTCTATTGATTTTTAGCTGCTAAAGATTGCTACTGCAATCAGGAAGTATGGAATTGATGTTGAAAAATGCCAGCAGTGATGCACTGAACGTGAAATTTCTTGGGTTTAGTCTATATGTTGTCAAATGGTAACATTTTCGGAGTTTTGCATTTGCATATGTCTTGCAACATTACACAGTATTTTTTCTCAGTTAAATATTTGTCTTCAGATGCTGTCCAATACATCACAGCTGTCATGTATTATAGTCTCTTGGATTTTAGGAAAGCCTTAACCATATCTGGTAGGCTGATGGGACACTTTGCACAGGTTTGCCCTACACAAATGCAAAGACTGGGCCCCTGATATTTCATGCTTTATTACCTCTATACCCACAGACAGTTTTCAAGACCTAACCTCACTTCTCCTGTTGAAGTGAACGATGTGGAGGCTGGTGACTGTACTTTGTAAAGTAACAACGAGGTACCAAAACTTCTTTGTCCCTACTGCATGCACTAAAACAGGGGCAGTTAAAAAACAATGCAGATTAAAACCTTCCTTCGGCCTACCTTTGAGAAGTCATAGAATCAAAGAATTGTTAAGGTTGGAAAAGACCTCTGAGGGTCACCAAGTCTAACTCTCAAGGCAGCAGCACCACCATGTTCACTATTAAACCATGTACTCAGGTGCCTTATCCACACGTATTTTGAGCATTTCTAGAGATGGTGATTCCACCATTGCCCTGGGAAAGTCTGTTCCAGTCCTTGACAATGTTTTCCATGAAGAAATTTTTCCTAGTATCCAAACTAAACCTCCTCTAGTACAACTTGAGACCATTTGCTCTCATCCTGCCACTTGTTAGCTGGGAGAAGAGACTGACCCCCACCTCACTACACCCTGTTTTGAAGCACCTGTAGAGAGTGATAAGGTCTCCCCTGAGCCTCCTTTTCTCCAGGCTGAACACCACCAGCTCTCTAGTCATGTGCTATAGCACCATTGTGGCTCAAGGTGAATTCCACTTTTGGAAATGAAGATAAAGTAATTCTGCTGTTTGCAGCACTTCCCTAAAAACAGTGATTTCTTCAAAGGACATAGTCGTGCTTGCAGGCAGAGGACAGAGTTGTGAGGTTTTGCGTGCACAGCACCAGCAACTACAACATTTCTGCTGTAAAACAGGAAATACTTCTGGAAACAAAGAGGGAATTTGCACCATTGAGGACTTTTTTTTCAGCCAGCTATAAAATGATTAGCAGATTGAGGACCAGGGATATAAACCAGTGCATAGATCTTACCATGTGTTGCTTTAATTTCTGTTTCTGTTCTTGGGAATGAAGGTAGTTGAAATTCAGCCGCAAATGATGGAAAGAATAATTTATTGTTCAGTTGGGGCCAATAATGTGAACTTTACAGAGGTTTCAGTTGCAAGACTCTTTCATTCAAATGGACCAAAGGCAGTTGAACTGAACTTTGGCAGTGACCTTGACCAAAGAGTCAGACTGTTCAAGAGGCTTTTCTTATTCTGATCTGAATACGCTGCAGGTCATTGGGCATGTAAACCTGAGAGAAAGGCAAAACAATGTCCTGCAACCGGCCTGTCTGTGATGTTGAACTTTTGACTTTCTAGTAGTCACAGCTTGGGAAAAGTCAGCTTCACTATTAACAGAGTCTTCCCTGCATGTGACCAGTCACTGACAAATAAATGAACTTGGAAGAGATTTTTAAGTGGAAAATCTAGAAGGGACAAAGCTATTTTACAGCCTTTCTCTTTTGTCTTGTGAGAAAAATTTCACGTATGAGGAGAAAGGTGGCTGGAACTTGGAGTGCAGGAGACTGAGTGCCTGTCCCTGCTTGTGTCTCTTTGTGAATGTCCGTAGCTTCCGGCCAGTAAAGTAGAAGTGGAGTTTGATTTTGAAAAACAGGCTATGCTATGCAGTACTTTCCTGTCATTGAAGTGAAATGAGTAGGTATTGCAGCAATTTTCACAGGACTCACAAAGGAGAAAATATACCTTTCTGTTTTTCTTTCTATGAAACAGCACTGTGAATAAGATATTATGACTTGTGTTCAATATAAACATAAATCATCCAAGTTTCTCATTTACCATTCTTGTGCTGTTTCAGCTTAATGACGGTGGCAAGGCAGCCCAAGCACATGTGGGGATTGGTGATGTGGTTCTCACCATTGATGGGATAAGCACAGATGGGATGACTCATCTAGAAGCACAAAACAAGATCAAGGCATGTACAGGCAATTTGAACATGACTCTGCAAAGGTAAGATAGCTTTTTCTTTATTTAAAGAGAATTGATCATTATCCTAACAGTTGTTTGGAGGATAAAAACATCTGAGTGGTTTGGCAAAGTCCATGGAGTTAAATGGCAGTGATTGAAAGATATGCTGCCATAGCCTGTAATCTGTCTTGATTTATAGCATTTTAGAAAACTTATTAGATGTTAATTATGTGACTTGACAAAGATTTTTTCCAACCTTATGTCACCTATACTGTTTCCTCTTCCTTTTGAGCTTCAGTTTTGTTTAATTAATTTGTTTAAAAACAAGTCTTATTCATGCTTTTTTTCTCTCCCCTGGGTGACTAGAAACTTTTTTTTTGGGTCAAGTCCTACACCACTGTTTTTGTTGGCTAACAGAATGATGAATTTAAGTAGTTAACCCTTGAGTTAACTGGATGAAAATAATTCAGCTGAGTCTGGGAGATGTTTCCCAAAGTGATACCACCATGTCACAAAGCAGCAGCCTCCCTTTGCTAATTGGAGTGTCTGCTATAGAGGTTACAGCTTGGTCCAGTCTCATTATTGAAACATAAAGTTTATTGAATCCCAGCATATCTCTGGTATAGCCTGGGGCTACGTTTTGGGAGTTGTTGCAGGAAGGGATGCTCACATATGGGTTATTGAACCTGAAGCAGAATGAGCAGCAGCACAAGCAATAAATTTCTTCAAGCTGTCAAAAGCCTCCCAGGGCTAAATATTGTTTTTTGTTAGAAGACTGTTTTTTTTGATTAAATGATGTGAATGAATGTATTGGAGGAGGATTGGCCTCTGAATCCATCTCACAGGGAGAAACATCTTTTCTTGTTTTCAAAGAAAACAGCAGCAGCTGTACACCATGATTGCTGTTTGTGCCTGCCTTCAGCAGTGCAAAGTTCCTTGATGAGCATTGGTTGAGGTCCATAACATATCTCTTCACCAGTTAATGACTGTTTTTTGTGGCAAATTATCCTTCCCTTAATGAATGGACTACGTCTTTCTGAGAGTTCATCAGTATTAGAATAAAAGAGATGACGTGGTTGCAGATCTGACAAACATCCATCTCCAGGGTGGTGGTGCTTGTTCCCAGCCCTAAGTGATGTGTATTTGAATGGTTGTGTGACTCCTTTCTTCTGTAAGAGGCTGTAGTTCAACCCTGCTTGTTGTTTCTTGTTTTTCCCATTGTCCTGTGCTTCGGTCCTTAGCTACCCTGACTAAGGGATTCCCTTTGCTCAAACTGAGGAAAGGAGTATCTTGTGGTGTGGTTCATGCCTAGGGCATCTCCCTGAGTGAAACTTGTAAAGGTGGCATTAAAAGTTTCTTGATGAAAGACAGGCATTATACCAGCTCATTAGAAGAACTACATGTTGTATCTAGTGTGTCATTTGCTTTTCTGACTCCCAAGGAGACCGGCAGGTCACTTAGAAATGCACTTTCCAGGACCCACTGAGTCACTGCAGCCGGCGGGTGGGTTGGCCCACTTTCTCCTGTCACCACAATTGAATGGGCAGGGTTAATATCAGATATAGAAAAGTAATGGCAGGTGTGTCCCAGTCAGGTAATAACTTGTCTGAGGCTGCTTCTGGTTGGGTACAGGGATGAGTGGTTTGAAAATCAAATTAATCATGAGCTAGCCTGATCCCCTCCTGTTCTCACCCTTCCTACCTAGTGTAGCATCTGACTCACCACTGTTGGCTACCTGACAGCTGAAGACTAACTCAGGATCAGACTAACAGGGATCAAAGGAACAGCCTTGGTCCCGGCATCTGGGGGAGCAACAGATGTCCTCTTTTGTGGCTCTGCTGCTTTGCAGTCTCATGGTCTCATACATTTTGAATTCTGTCTGCATCCCAGGAAACCAAAGGTGTAGACAGTGTTCTCCTGGCTCTTCTGCCTATGAAAACTTCCTTGCTTTGCTGTTAAACAGATTTGCTTTGGTTATTTGTTCTTTATAGCCTGAAAGAAGATGCATCTGGGAGTCAGACATGCTAACTGGACATGCTGGCTGCCCATGGGAAGGGACCTTGAGAGTATAAACAGGGTGGCAAGATAAGCCATTTCAACATCGAGCATTCTCCATAGCTGTATTCTTCTGTTGCTGCCTCTTCTACCAAAATGAAACAGAAACAAATAAAGTATTTTGAACTGCTACTGTTCACATGCAAAATTAGGGAGATACTGTCAATGTGAAGCAAAGCTGGCCTTCAAAATATGGGTTGGTGCCACAGAATAGGAAAACCTAAGATTTATTGAATTTTGCTATTACTGCTTTTTATTTATCTTTCGTTTTTACACTTCTGAGATTTTATCTACTTTCACACAGTCTCCTGACAGTTTGAACTACAATGTGAGGATGTTGAGGTTAGTTTTGAAAGAGTAAATCAGTTCTTAGATACTGTCCTAGTTTGCTGCTGCTTTAAAGGAACACAATGGTTAGATGGTTAGTGGTGATACTTTGAGGATGTACTCCAGCATCCCAATTTGCACAGTGGCCAGGACATGGCAACACCTTGCCTTTTAAAAGCTGGAAAGGAAACTTCTGGAGCCTTCATGGCAAAGGCAAGAGAGGAAATTCTTTATTATCAGATTCCTTATTATAAATATTTTAACTTGATTGTTAACCTATTTAGGTTTTCACTTGGCTTTCTCTCTTCTTCGTGTGCAAAGTAGAAAAAATAAAATTAAAGAGAAACTAAACAAGGGGCAAGAAGTAGCTTGTCTGGGAGGTTGGAAGGGATATTTAAAGTACTGCCTTCTAAAGCTCTACTTACAGATTTAAAGCAGTATATTTATGCAGGCAGATATGCATATACCCCTGTGGAAAACCAATTTAGATGCTTTGTAACTTGTAATTGAATGTTGGCAAAATATTTGAAGGGCAAATAAAAGCTTCCCTTTGTTCTGTGTAAGGCAATATCACAGCTTGTTTTTTTAAATATGGAATTGTTTTGTGCCCTAGAAAGGAACTGGAGGTGCAGATGACACAATTGCAAGTCCACTTTGCTTAGAGGTTGCTCAAATACAAATGGACAAAATTGTGCTTGCCAAGCCTGTGTGCAGTAGTAGGTGCTTAACATTTGCAAGTGTTAGCAAGTATTTTCAGGTGTATGCCTTTAAAATCAATAAGTTCTGTAAACAACTCTCATTGTTTAGTATGAATTTTATATATTTTTTTAAATTCTGAAATGAAATTTGAATGTAGGCATGTTATTTGCTCATTTTTCTTATTATATGACTCAAAACATGGAGTGTTTCTCTTCTGTTCTTTTTATTTTGTAACTTGCAATTTTAGCTTCTTGATCGATCTCCTCCCCCATCCAATTTTTGTTTCTATCCATCCCTCCCTTTCTGAGATCTTGCTCTTTTGCACCCCAATATTTTATTTTCATCTAAAGCTATTCCAGTTTCCCATGAGGACAGATGGAAACTAGATGCTTGCTTTTTGCATATATTTTCAAGTTCAGTAACTTAGCATGGACTTTCATAAATAAACCTCAAAGTTGCTGAACAGCTAAAAGCCACCACCTATTTTTAAAATATTTTTTTTGGGGACTGTTTCTCCAGACATTTGACCTTAATGATTCTTTGGGAGTGAGAAGGATAAAGAATTGTGGATTTCTACAGATGAATGAGATCATGATACCTGTGAAACTTCTGGGAAAAGTGTCAGCAATACAGGGATAAAAGTAAAACAGAAAAGTTGGAAAGTTTTGGGCTTTGTTTTTCTTATAATGATAGAGAATGTATTTACCTCTCTATATAGTAAAACAGATCTGCACAGCTAACGTATGATTTGTAAAGGAATTTATTTCACTCTATGAACTTACTAATTTAGGACAAAAGGCATTGAGATTTCTTGACTTGGCAAGTGAAAGGATTCTCCAGGTTGTTGAGTCCACTATTGCTAAATTGCAGTGCTTTTGGGGTAGAAAAAAATCTTTCTGTGTGCAGTAAGCTGGCAGTGAGCAATAACTTTGCTGCTGATTCCAGCTCTTCAGTGGAGGAACATGGCTGTTACAAACCAATAGATGAATTTTAATGATGGCCATGGGTTTGAGTAGGTTTGTTGGGGTTTTTTTCCTAAACTTTTTCAAAAGCATAGGGTTGCTGAAGTGTCATAGGTGAGGCTAGGGCCTCCTGGATATTTTTGATGTCTTACAGGACTCAGAGACAAAATTTAGATGAGCCATAAGGCTGGGTTCTGCAGTTGGTAAGCTCAAAAGCCATGACATTTGTTTTAGCTGCCTGCCTAAGTATGAATCTTTATCATGCTGTCCTCCCTTATCTTTTTGTTTTTTCATTCAGGAAGCATTAAGTCTAGGCTTTTGCTTAAGGACAGCTGAAATTCTCATGGTTTGAGATGGGGTAACAAGAAAAACATGTTATGGATCATTTGAATTCTATTTTTCTAAGATAGTTTTTCAAATTGACCTATTTGGGAAGGGTTTTTGGTAGTAAGACTAGCTTAGTATGCTTTTTTCTTACTCTTTTTTGTTTAATTTACAGGCTTCACTTTAGACGATGGTTAAAACTCAAGTAGCAGTTCTATGAGTCATGGGCTCCTTGGGTGGATATTTTGTTTCCCTAAGCCATATATGGATGAGCTTTAAGAAAACTATGATAAGAATGCATTCTGAAGTCTTATTTTTCTCCCAACTTCAGTCATTATTTCCCTTACATAGATATTTTGAATTTAGTTTGGTTCTTCAGCAATTTGCTTTTTTAGCAAAATAGAAGCTTGATTACCCTATGCCAGCTGAACAGATGCAATAATTGGTTGAAAGACACCACAGCTTATAAGTAATTTTTTCAAAATCTGAAAATTTTTTTTTTTCTGTGATTCTTTTTGTAATACTAATTCTTATATAACTTGTTTCAGGGATGTCAAAACTAAGTGCTGAATGATTAAGGAAATAATTTCTTTTTAATTGAGAGAGTTGAGACACAGGAAATTTGCAGAACTCAGTCGAGGTTGTATGGCTAGGAATATATAAAGAAACTGTATATTGGTAGTTCAAATGCTATTCAAAACCTTTGGCAACTTATTCCCCAGTGCTAGTTTATTACTTTCAATCATTAATGCTAATTTTCAGTAATTATACCTGAAAATAAACTAGGTGAAAACCAGTGCCTCCCAAACAGACATTCCCTTCTCTTGTTTAGCTGTATCATGGAGTGTTGAGCTTTTGATGGGACCCCCTCCCTTTTGGGACCGAGGGTGAAAGAGCAGAGGACAGCTGCTGCTTTGGTAAAGTCCTTTATTTCATAGTTTCGTAGTTTTCTGAAGGTAGAGTTTGAAGGGGTACATGATAAGGCAGCAGCAGCACAGCAGGCTAACAGCAAGTAAAAAACAGCATCTTCTTATTTCTTCTCTTTCTTCATCTTCTTCTTCTTCTTCAATTTTCCTTTTTTTCTTTTCTAAACTTACAGAGGTGTAGATTATATTTGTCAATTGACCAATAAAATTAACACACGATTCTAGTTTTCTTAACCTATCCTGGTCTAATTCTGATGATCGTAAATCTTACACAAGTCTTACATAGGTATTAAACAGATTTGTGTATATAATTTCTATCAGCTCTTATCGTTCATGTGAACACTTTATCTAAAAAATGTGAACAGTATAGTTCCATCTATGTTTTGTCTAAAATAAAGAAATTCTGTGGAAGTGTAAGACTGCTGCAGTATGAACTGTGTCTAAGGTCTCTTTGCTGCAGCTTTTCAATGTTTAAAGGACTTAGCATATATTTCTACTAAAAGTTTAAAATCTATATTTCTATTTCACTTTGATGTGACTTCATGTATCTCAGCTTATTCAAAGGTTTAAATTCAATCCCTCTGCTTTGGCTTTCCTCTGGGCCTGGGTCCAGAGGAGCTCTCACTCCCGACAGCTAAGCTTTGAGGTGGCAGCTGTTCCAGGTGGCTCACTCAATGGAGCCCCACATAGCCCGGTGGGACTCGAAACAATCCTGGAGAACTTTCTATAATTGACCATGGCCTTCTTGTGCTGTGCATTGCAATGCAGTCAAATGAGTCATCTTACATCATCCTGTTTTATCTCGCCCTGAAATTAAGTGGTATCGGGTTCAAACATTGTCCAAAGAATTCAAAGCTAATGAATGATGCTGTTGGGTTTTTTGTTTTCTTTTGTCAAAGGTTGTTGTATCAATCTATGCACTTATTGGAAACAAGGTAGAAACCTTTTGCTCCTAATTTAGGAGCTGAACAAGTTTAGCTAGCTAAGCCATGCCTTTGGAAAGCCTGCCCACACACTAAATAAATGGAAGGGTACAGCTCTTGCTTCCAGCTGAAAGTCAGAGTCTGGTTGCACTAGCACTTTGCTGCTTGTCAGGTAGCAATTAGATGAACCACAAAACATGCTGCTGCTAAGTGAATCCAACAAACTAAAGGCTTGCCTGGAAGTTCAAAGAAGAGTTGCTGGGATGAAAATGGAAGGTTGCAGGGTGAAAAACAGAGTTCAGTGACTTGTACAGGATGATACCTACCCATCTGCCAGGAAAATGGGTGGGTCTGAGGGCGAGTTAAGCAACAGAAATAGCAGCCTTTCTCACATTGTGTACCTTGGAGTTTTGCTGGGAATCTTTAGAGCTGGAAAAGATTTGTCAAGACTGTGCAGTTTCTTGCGGTTGCTGTAGTAGGTAGCATAGGAACATAAATACAGTAGTAAATATAGATAGTGGACAATGGTAAGTGCCAAAGGCAGATTGTTATTAACTGAGTGTCAAAATACTTCCTTCAACTTTAAGTTTAAAGACATTTATTCACTTCAGGTACATTCTCCTCTGGCCCCCTTATAGTTAATACCACCTCAGGAAGAAACATTTAATGTGTTCGATTTTGGGGGTTTTTTTGGGTTTCTTTTTATTTTATTTTTAGTTTGTTTGCCACCAGGGAAATGCAAAATATCACCTCTAAGTTGCAGCAATTGCAGCCATTTTACCATTATGGTTTTGAGGTTTTGTCTATGTACTATATCATGGTGAGTTAAACCAAGGGCAGTCAGGGTAGGGGGATATTTAAAAATGTCACCTTCTTTTGTATGAAAATGAGGAGGGTGTCATCATGTAATTGTCTCTCACAAGCTGGGAGCCTATAAATTCAATTTGGGATAAATTTTCAAATTCCTGCCCTCATAGTCCCAGTCCTTGGTGGAATAATGGTTGGTCAGGTTGCTTGGGAGAGTAGCTCAGATGTTATAATCAGCAGAACCTGATAAAGAGCTGGGGAGGAGATAATGTGGGGCATCACTGTTTAAAGGGTAGTGAGTGCTTGTGGTGGAGGTTTGCACCTGAGAATCCCTCATGAAAATGGAGGGAGTAAACTTGGATCCTAGAAGTTCCCTTCTGTTTGCAATGGATCAAGTGGTAAATAAAGTACCTCAACTGGTCATCCTGCTTTTTTGCCTTAACCAGTGAGACACATCTGTGCCATTGCTTTATACAAATTGTTGCATAGCACAGACTCTGATAAATACAGCAAAAAGTAATTCTGAATTTGACTCTTGGTTTGTTTCCTAAAAAATATTGCTTGTTTTCAGACAGGGAAGTAAAGTTGGGGTGTGTTTTTTTGTTTTGGGTTTTTTTTTTGTTTGTTTTTGTTTGGTTTTTTTGACCCTATAGATGTTTGTTGTAAAGCCCAAAACCACGCATATCTTTCCGATGTGTTGGGATTAGCCAAAAAATAAATGTTTATCACATGTTGTAATTATATGGACTGCATTCTTTAATTCCTATATTTAAGATCAATATGATCTTGCCTTCCATTATAGCTCTGCTATAGCGATTAAACCATTCTGATGTATAATGATGCTTTTAGAAAACAAAGATTAAATTGTTAAAGCAAAAAAATGAAGTGCAAAAAATGGGAGTTTTAAAAGTGGCTTTACACAGGCAGATCATTAGAAGGGTAATAGCTTTGGCTTGATGTTTAGGTGTACAGTAGTTTAGAAGCCTATTTTTACTCTATTATAAAACTAAAGGAAAACTGATCTGTATTCTAGTTTAGGTATGACACAATTGATTTCTGTCTATGAAGACAGGAACAGTGAAGGTTTATTCACATATATTTTTCCTGAAATGGCATAATTCAGTAGGAAAGATCTGGAAATTAGATAATCTTACTTGATCTTGGCATGTGCTAGATGGACAGTGTGCCTCAGTATGCGAGGTGGGGACAGGTTTGCAGTGCTCTTCCTGAGGGATGAAAGACATGATAATGATAAACAACTGCTTGTGATTTAGAATAATTTTCTGATATACCAATAGTTTTCTCCTGTCTTACAGAATTAAAAGAAACCAAACAACTGAGTTGAGGAGTACTTTTGTGGGCAGCAGGGAATTGCTTAATGAACTCCACATTTTTCAGTTCATATGCTCTTGCTGTAAGCAAAAAGTAACATTTGCAAGCTGAAATTTAATACAGAAAAAATCTAGGCTGAGTGAGGTCGTGACTAGTGTTACTAGGAGTCTGACTGTTATTTAAAAGCATTTTCCAGGTTGCAAAACCGTTTAAGCTAGTTTTGCTTTAAGTTGATTTATATTCTGCATGTTGCAAAGCCTTTTCATTGCTATTGAAGGGTGGAAACAGAATGTGAGATATGTGCTCAAACACCCCCACATTGAAGAGATCTCTAGTAACTTAGGTGCTTCTGATGAGTACATTGAATATATTTCCCAAATATTAAATATATGTATTTTAGGAATGTAGGAACACAACTAAGCTAACCTTCATTATGGAAGTCTAAAAAATCTCTTGAAAACCACAGGAGTTAATTTTGCTGACTGTCAATATCTCGGTGATGTACAATAAAGCTTCTGCTTAAGAGGTACAAGTGCCAACTTCCTACATGAGGGGAAAGCAGTCTCCTTTGGCAGTGCAATATTAAGTCAGCCCTTCTGTGGTAATTATATGCCAGGTGGTTTGGGCTACACCATCGTTGTCAAGAGCTGTTGAGGCTGTATAAATAGAATCCAGGTGCTTTTTACTTTTCATTATCTCTTCCCTTCACACAGGAGATGCTGAAAGGAGTGTTGGTTTCTGGGGGTGGGGAGGAAGGGGCATTGGTTTGGGGTTCAGTCTGGGTTTGTTGCAGAAAAGGGCAGAAATGGAGCTATGGAATAGTTCAGATTTTGAAAACTGATAGGAAAGCAATATTGTTTGCTCTTGGTGTGATTTCCTGGCTAAGTCCTGCTTCTTAGTTTTTCTGAGGAAAAAGTTCATAGCTGTGTTTCAGGAAGCTCTTTTGGTTACTGCTTTCCTCCCATTTATAAATAATCCCCAGAGGGGAGCGTAGGTTTGTTTTTTTTTCTTTAATGAGTTACAGAAAACCATCAGAAAAGTGATATTCTTAGGTTTTTGTTATATTTTGTTTCATTTGAAGTGATTTTAATGAAGTACTATTCTCCAGGAGGCCTTTGATGCAATTCTGGCTTTCATTTTCTTATTTTCTAATGGACTTCCGTGGTATTCATGGTGACAGTCACCAATCTCCCCTAAGCACTGCAGCATAATGTAGAAAAACACTTTTTTGTTTCTCTAGTAATATTACCTGCTGTAGGCAGTGGCTAATTACAGCTATTTTAAGATGCTATATTACTAGCAAAATGTTTTCAATTAGTGATCTTACTGTATCAGGTGGGCTTTTATTTGTCAGAACTGGTATAGTGGTTAAGCACGGGTTTTAAATTTTTAGTTCCATTTCTGGTTTTGCAGCAGACTTGGCTGGGCTTTAATGTTTTATTTCCTAAAACTAGGCATTTCCTCTTAAACAGATAACCTTTATCTGCCTTTCACATAGTCAGATCTGATCTTTACTTGATAGCCATCGAGGCTCTGAGGACTTCAATACAAGATGCTAAGAAAAATAAAGTATCATGATGATAAATCAGGGGTGACTGTTACTAGTAATTTTTTTTAGTTCCTTGTGAACTAAAGTTCATGTTCTCCCCTGAAATGTTCTCTTGTTGTTAAGAGGCCGGTAGGCAAATACTGCTTGTTGCAGATCTTTTTACATTTTGTTAATGATGTAGATCTGCTTTCAACTGTTAAATAATATGTAGTTGTTGGAGTGCACATAGGTTTCACTTCCCAAACTGAAGTTTCTTACAACAAAATAAAACCAGAGGAAAGATGTACACCTGAGTGTTCTGATGAAACACTGTAGAGTTTCACTGCCCAGTAAAATAGACCTGAGTTTTTCATCTTCTGATGCTGCTGTTAGTTCAGTGATTGAGTAACAGAGAGCTGTGTCTAAGTTGGTGTGGTTTTTTGTTATGGTTTGGTTTTTTTTTTTTTTTTTTTAATCCCCACTGCCTCACATTTTCTGGTGGGGCGTGTTTTGGCCTGACACTGAATAGGATGTGTTTCAGTGGACGTGCTCTGGACTGAACACTAAGCCTGAAAAATACCAAGAGAATTGAAAACCGTGGGGATTGCTTTGTCTGAGAGGAGTGCATTGTATCAGTGAACCTGTTAGTCTGGTATCCAGACCCGCTGTGGCTGCTTTCCGATGATTCAGCGTGGGGATGAGAACTAAACCATGCCTTGTAACCCCTGCATGGTGAGAACCTGGCTGCTTACACAAGACACGTGGGCTTGATTGCCGTAAACACTTGTAACTAATAATTAAACCGGGGTCTTATAGGCGTTGTTTCATGTATCTATCAACATAACTCTCATCCCAGACAGATTAACAACATCAAGGTGTTTGTGCTGTGTGTAGATGAAAAGTTTTTCTCACACTGATTTTTTTTTTTTTAATTTTCCAGTTGCACTTTCCTCCAACTTTGGTGTACAGTGTATCCCCACTTTTACCTAATCCACAGTGAGTTGCTCAGGCAGAAAGTAAGACAGTTTTCTTTACCTATTTCTGTGTACCCTCTCTGCCTTTGGCAGGGTCTGAGCCAGATCTGAGCCTCTGTCAACTTTGTGGTTTGAGACTTGAGACAGGAAGTCTTCAGGATTCATCTGACACTTCAGTTTAGTCACAGCTGAATCCTTATTCCCACCAGGGGGAAAAAAAAAAGCCCTTTGTCTTTTCAGTTGCTCATGTGCACATTCTTTCATTCACGGAGATGCAGCAATTTCTGGCCTCCAAAGGACTTTGGCTGCCTGCTGGGGCAGAGGCCCAGAGGACATGCTTTCCTCCTGACCTCATGGTGCTTCTGGTGGAGGCCTGTGTTGGAGCCTTTGCTCTAACAAAAACTGCTCTGAAAGGAAAATTTCTCTTCCTTCCTGTGATGAGTAAGGAGGTTTGAGAGACCCTATCTCAACTTCGTAACAGTTTTGAACTGCCCTTTTAACCTGTTGCATTTGTTTGGTGTTTGCGCCACAATCCTCCTCTGTCTTGCACATGGCCTGACTCCACTGGCTGCTGCTGGAGATGTCAGATCCTTGCTCTCCTCAGCCCCGAGGCAACTAATCAATACAAGGGAAGTGTTCCTGTGAGTTTCAGGGAGCTCTGAGAAGTGGGAGTTGGGATGTTAAGACGAGAGAAGCAGGGACGCAATTGTAAGTAAGAATATTATGCTTCAAAGAATGAGGAATCTTTCAAGTAAGGACAGTGTAACTTCTAGCAGAAGTGGCACATCTGCAGCACAGAGTTGTTAGGGCTGGATCATAGTGCTGAATGAACATTTCTTCTGCAAGGATAAGAGATGACAAAGACTTGCCTTTGCTTGGGGAATTCAACAGCAAAGCAAGTAGCAATAAATTTATAGAGATGAAATGAAAAAAAAAAGAAGTTAATAGGCTTAATTTCACTTGATGCTAATAGTGTTTGGTCCCTACTTTGTAAAACATGGGTGCATGTTAAGCTTCAGCTTTTTTCCAGCATTCCTGTGGCTGTTTTAACTGAGCAGAGGTTGTCTGTTAACATGAAATCTGCAAATCATTTCAATCTCTCTTACATTTAAATTTACAACAGATTTATATCCTTTTGTATTTTGGAATCTTTTATATTCTTCTTAATGCCTTAAACTTCTAAGTTTATGATATCTGCTGAGTATTTTCTCCCACAGTTTTGGCAAGCCTCAATTTCCTTACATTTCTAACTCTTGCATGAAATGAATTTGAATATAACTTGGAAAACCCCGACAAAACAAACGACAAAACAAACAACAAAACCCCATGAAAATTTGACAAGTCATTTTTATGTGGGTGTGGCTGAGGGCAAAATCTTCCAAAATAAGATAAATATGCAGTGTGGAAAGTTATAAGCCATTGTCTGAGAGGCACAAACTTTATGCAGAATCTGTGTCAGCAGCTCAGACTGGTTTGAAGCTGATTGATGTTGCTTTCTTTTTGGAATGAAGTCTTCACCAAACAGTTAAATGGCTTTTCTGAGTGGCAATTGTTTGGGGGGGCTTTCTTCTTTGGCCTAGTCTGTTGTTTCTGTTTAACCTGTGACTGATTGCTGTTCTGTAAGACAGACCATCTTGGCAAAAGGGAATGGATTATAGAAATGTGTTTCGTTGTGGGGGAAGAGGACTTTTAACACTCAATGTCTTTTGGAGGGAAGATGACCAAACCTAGGGTATCAGTCTTATTGACTGTATAGTATCCCTTTTAGCTCCAAAGCGTCTATGCAAAAAATGGAATGTAGCACACATTCTTAAAATGTATTACAGAGTTTAGGAAGCCAAAGTTTTAATGAGGACAGTGACTTCAGAGGTAACTAATGCTTCTTGATTGCTAACAGATTATTTTTCCTTTACATACAAAGCGACTCCACATGAGCAGACTATAAGTCTCAGTGACACATGGAGTCACTAAAATACATGTACTGGGCTAAATATAATGTATAACAGGTTTTGCAAGTACAAAAAAGTGTAATATTTTCCATTCAGGGCCTCTCAAGTACTGAATTTTTGAAGTGTGTCTGCTGTCAATACTGATCTTGGAGACACTTGACCAAACGAGTTGCCAGTTATCTCCTTTCCAAGTCTTGGAAGGAAGGTGATGACTGGACAAGTCAGTCATTTTCCACAAAATCTTCTTAACTCATAAGAGACTGCTCCATTAACCTGATAATTGAGTGAGTGCTGGGATGAATATTTTTGTGTTGCATCTGTTGGAGCTGCCTACAAAGGAGCAATGTTGAATAACTTAATTATTTAGGGAGTATGGTTATGGGAGTTTTGTATCTTTTGCATTTGGCTGTAGGAAGCTGTCCTGGAGAAGAATGCTCCTAGTGCAATTTGAGCAGGTTGGAGCAAAGGCAGATTGAAGTTTCCCTTATGACAGGGCTGCTAGACTCAGGTGGCACAGTGCTGTGGACAGGGGCTTACATGGAACTTGGGACAAAATCAAGTCTCAGCACAACTCAGGTAAACAACACTGTCATTAAAAAACAACAACAAAGAAACAAAAAGAAGATAAATCAATATTAAATCTCAGTTACCATATAGAGGGTATTTTGGCAGGAAATGGAACCACGGAGAAGATAATTAGATGTCTCATGTGAGTAGCACTTCCTAGCCACTTAGGTGAAAAGCTGTTAGCTTGGCTTTTATTTAGGGTCCAGATAAATTTCAGAATATCTTACATCAATTAATAAGATCTATGAGTCACTTAATTTTTTTTTGTTTTCATAAGAAAGAAATGATCCTTACTTACATTAGCCACTAAAGTTAGCTATTTTTGTGATACACCATGTAGCTGTTGCTTACAAATCCTATCGTATGCAACACACAGAGGTGAGTGAAGGCAGCATGCCAGTGCCGAAATCAGTAATATATCACTTCTTTGTTGATAATTTTAATGCTGCTGAGTGGTGTGGGGGGAAGGTTGGAGAAATCATGAACAGGTTCAATGGTTTATCTGGTAGATTTATCTTGGTAGGAAGGATGGATTCATAACTTAGGTTTGTTTCTTTTTATACTAGAAATGACAAATGTATTTTGGAATAAAATACAGTGATGAAGTTTTGAATTTCTCTTGATGTGGAGGAAAAAAGGTTCTTTGTTTAATGAGAGGGACTTCATCTGCTATAAAAGATAATGGAGCCTGAGGCATTTATCAGCCTTCCTGGAGAAACATAATAACCTTGCAGGACTGGACCTGAACTGTTTCTGCTATAAACTAGTAATTAGCAGACAGAGCACATTGTTGATCAAGATCTGAATAAAGGACATTGTGAAACTATTCCTTCTGCTTTCCTTTTCTTTCTTTGCAGAAGAGAGATGAAGAAGGTTGTAAATTGTTTGTGGCTTTGTCTGAGGACATAATCTTAAGTCAAATTTTTATTTTAAAATTACGCCTTTCATTTTGATCATTATTTTGATCATTATATTTTTCTTGGCTGAGGTGGGTTTCTTTATTGCCTCCCATACATTAGCAATAGGGAATGACTTTTTGTTAATAATAGTTGCACACTGTGGGTGACGCCAAAAGGAAGTATGAGGGCGAGCTGAAGTAATTGCAAATATTGGATATTTACTCTTGGCTACCCTTGTCATTGTATAATTGTCCCAAATTATTTTATTCATAAAAAATGTGAAGAATTCACCCGATTCTTCTCATGATGCACCATGTTCCTGCTGTTTTGTTTAGTATTTTTTTAAATTCCATGGAAAACTCTTTTCATGATTAGTCACTGAATTAAATCACCTCTTGACATTTTCAGCATTTTTTTTCTTCTTTTTTTTTTCTCCTGCCTGTCTGTTAATCTGAGTGCGGTTTGTTTGTTTGTGATTCTTTTGTTAGTTTTCTTTTAAGTTTGTCTTCCTAAAGGGGATCTGTCAGACATAGCTGCTACATGTGTAAGTAAGTAAAAAAGGAAATAGAGATACAGAGCATGTTAATAATGGTCTAATGCTATTCCCTGCCTTAGGTCACTGTAGATTGCTAATGGTCAGGCAGGGAGGCAAAAGGGAAAACTGGTAGAAATTGGCAGAAACTGGCAAAAATTGGCAGGACTCAGATGATCAGATTTGTGTGATGGTAGATATGAAAGCCTTTCCATGTAGGATTAGAGAGCTCTTGTAGTCACAGTCATTTCAGACTCTCTGTGCTTCTTGGACTGGTCGAGCCTGTAGGAAAGGCTTGAATAGGCAGGGACCAACCCTGGTGAGAGCTCTCCAGAAATCAGGCTTTGTGCATGTGGCTGCTGGAGTGAAGATGACTATGGGATAACACCTATGGAGATAAGAGGGTGGCCAGCACTACTTTGTTGGTTTCCAAACCATGGTAACCCAAGCTTTGTGTAAATGCACAGATTTTTCAGGACTGTGTAGAAATGTTTCCTCATTTTTGCAAAAGACTTCAGAAATCTTAAGTCTTTCACAAGTCAGTGATTTATTTTTCTCCTTGTTCATGGCTGTTTCCTCTTGAAGATAGCAGTTGGGCCAAGAAAAATCACATTGGTCACTGGTCTGCTTAACATAAATGTGTTATTAAGGGAAAATGTTTATACCGTTGAGCTTTTCATCTTTGTCCAAAGAGGTCACTCAAGAAGTGTGCTTTCCATACCTAAAAATTCTTGTAGGAAGCAGCTGAGACACATGAATTTTTTTCCCATGAAAAAATGCCTTCAGGTAGTAGACTGTGGAGTTGCATTTCTCCCCATGGCTTGCCAAGACAGTATATTTTAGTAAAGCAGCATCTATATAAAAATAATTAACCTCCATTTGTTTGTAACTAATATTTTCTGCAGCCAATGAGCCAATGCTTTCAAAGTTCTTGTATTTCATGTAAATAATTGAAATGTTCTCCCCATAACTGCTCTCAAGTAGCAATTTTTTTTTGTTAACAATTTTGAAACAGTGTGTAAGTTCTTCCGTGTGACTGGTGGGTATTTGCCATTCACACTCTCAAGTAAAACCCTTCTACCCATTTCTGGTTTAACCCATACAACCCATACAATACCTTTCTGAAAGTTCAGGGGCTTGTTATCTAGCATGTAAATTATGATGCCGTTGACCTTGCATATTTATTTTAAGCTGTGTCTGTAGTTATTTTGTGAAAGATTTAAAGAAACAATCTAAAACTGGCCGCAGTTTATCTTCACTTCTTAAAATAACACAGACACCTCAGTGGCATGATCTTTGGTGACATTTTAATTCTGTTGGCACACTTTGAAATAGCCATCTGGGACATCACAGGCAGACATCAGTTTTGAAGCCTTGCAGATACCATCTAAATGCCAAGCTTTTGAGTAGCAAAATAATGCATTTATATATAGATTAAACACAGCGTAATCAGAAGTGCCTTGCAACACATGTCAGTAATTGTGAACAGCTGCATCAGAATGATGCAGCTGTTAAAACTCCTTCATGCCCCAGATTATGTGTATTTGGTCCAAATTACTCATGGGCATATCTGTATGCATTTGGGGGGATACAAAGAATCATTTGGGATGCATTCATTTGCTGAAATCAGTCCTTGATTATATTTTACTAAGAGAGTGCATGATATAAGGAAGCTCATAGACTTTTACAAAAATAATCTAACACCATTCTTGCACAGCAAGCAAACACCACTGTAACCGAGTTGTATGGTGTGTACAGTGTCTAATATGCTGCACTGCTGCCTCCCTTCAGGCTTTAGCTGGATCAGCAAAACACCAGTGCTGCTACAGAAATACCTTATCATAGGAATGTCTGGGCTTGGAAAAATCTGGCTCCAACCCACCCTCCCCTGGGCATAACACCATTCACCTAGACCAGGTTACTTGGAGCCCCATCCAGCCTGGTCTTGAAGACTTCCAGGGGTGGGGCCTCCACAACTTCTCTGGGCAACCTGTTCCAGTGCCTCACCAGCATCACTGTAAAGAATTTTTCCTCAGATCCAGTCTAAAACTAGTCTCTTTCAGTTTAAGGTCATTACCTGTTGTCCTGTCACACCATACCTTTGTAAACAGTTCCTCACCATTTTTCCTGTAGGCTTCCTTCAGATATTGAAAGACTGCAGTAAGGTCACTCTGAAGCCTTTTCTTCTCCAGGCTGAATAACCCAACTCTCTCAGCCTTTCCGCACAGGAGAGGTGCTCCAGCCCTCTAACCATCTTGGTCATCCTCTGGATTTTCTGCAGCAGCTCCACGTCCTTCCTGTGCTGGGAGCCCAGAGCTGATGCAGCTCTGCAGGTGGGGTTTCACCAGAGCAGAGCAGAGGGGCAGAATCCCCTCACTTGCCATCCTGACCACGGTGCTTTGGATGCAGCCCAGGATACAATTGGCTTTCTGGGCTGCAAGCACACATTGTCGGGTCATGTCCAGCCTAACATGATAGCAAACCAGTTATAAAATGGAGACAAGAATGCTGGGAGTGCTCTAGCCTCTGCTTTCATCCCAGTGTACAGCTATAAAAACAATTTGTAGTAACAGCTAATGTTATTCTGTGCCTGTTGCTGAGACATGTTTTGCACCAGTGAGTGCTTGAGGACTGGAACATAAAGTTGAAGAAATTATTTCACTGTGATGGAAACCAGTCTTGTCATCATTGTTGTCACCATGTTGCCTTGTGTCTTGTTTTTCCCTTGGGGGTTTTTATTAGAGGAAGTTTTCAGCAGCCTCTGATTCAGCTACAGAAAATTATGTCATACAAAGGAGACCAAGAGCAAGGCTGTCAAGGTCTCAAACTAGGAAATACAGCCTGTATTGGTGTGGGGAGCTTCACTTTGAAAGTCTGATGTGCTTTGTGTGCACTGTAATTTCCTAAGGAATGCAACAACATAAATCTGGTTTTGACTGTGCTACTAATTTACAAAGACCCTGATTAAAAACTTCCTGAGAATTGCGTAACTGTATTGTTTGTAGAGCTTTGGGACACTGATCTTTTAGGTTTTTTTCCTTCTCTGTACTAGTTATGTGAAGATAAGTGTTTCTAGAAAGATCTCAGAAACTCAATAAAACAATGACTCTGCAAACGTTAGGCAAAGCTTTCTTGCTGCTGCTTGAGCATCCAATGCTAGGGTTAATTTAAATGTCCATCGAATTCAATAGTTTGGTGAGACTGCCAGAAAGACAGGGAGCTTGAAGAAATTTGACCCAGGTCCGAAAGTTTTCTGAGCAAAAAGTTTTTAAAGCCCTGTTGGTTTACTTGCCAGAACCTGAAGTAGCCTTGGGATTTGGCAGTTGCTTGGCAGTCGTGCGTCAGCACTGGTGCTTCCTGCGCTCCTGGCCAAGTCCAGATAAAGGGAAAAGGTTGCATTTTGGAAAGTTTAAACATTCCTTAAAATATTACTCTCCTTACCTGTGAATTTGAATAGCATGTGAATAAATATAAGAGAGACACTTTGGTCCCCTTTTCCAGAAAATGGCAGGGGGGAGGGGGTTGTATTTGGTGTTATCTAGACTGTGGGACATGCTTAATAGCATTTATTTAAAATCTTCTTCTGATAATTGACTTAACACTGGGATAACAGGAACAAGATTAAGAATGGGAAAAGAATTATTTTCGCTCTTCTCTCCAGTATGGGTTCTCTGTGGGTCAAAATCTGATAAAGTATAGGTTGCTTAGATGACCTGAAGATGCCTAAGTTCATTTTATCTCAGTCAACTATGTAATCTATGTCATTTTCTCCTTCATAAACACTCATTATTTGGGGGCTGTGAATGATGTTACTTGTCTCTATTTACACTTTTGTTTTCCAAATGCAGGCTATACCCCACACCTGTTGCTTTCCTTTGAAAAGCACATCTCTCCAACATGCATGGTTTATGATGCTAACTTGCAGGCATTCTTTAATTATAAAAGGATATGTGGTGATCTGGCAAGGGACAGTTGTCTCTAAATGGATTAAAAGAAGCTTACATGGTTTAAATATGGGCTATGCCCTTCATATGCTGAAAATAGTTCAAGTTAGCTTGAACTGGCTATATAGTGTATTTAGTACCTATGCAGGTAACTGGTTATTTTCTTGAGCTCAGATAGTTAATTTTGCACCCCTGTGTATGTGGAATGTTAAGAATAGGAAAAAAACCCTAAGAGAACTGACAAGTGTTGTTAGATAAACTGTTCCCAAGCTTCAGCCCACAGGAAAAAATGAGACAGTGGTTAAATAAAACCTGTCCTCTGCCATGCAAGTTCTCAGCTGTTGAGAATCAAAATTTTAGTGTCCTGACTCATCAACTCTTGCCACCTTCCTCTAGTAAACAGTGAAATGAGAATAAATTAATGGTTGGCTGTTTGGAAAATAAATGTCTTCCTGAAAGATAGCGATAGTATCATGAAAGCATAACGGTATAAGAAAGATGGGGTGTTTGGTAATTCTGGGAAAAGCAGGCATGTTTTCAGGTATAAAGTATTTTCTAGATGTCTGAAAACCTGCTAAATACAAATTGAGTAACACCACTGTGAGTTAAACTAGGTATGTATCCGTTACACCACCTTATATAAAAGTAAGCAGTAGCTGCAGAGTTGAGTGTCCAAGTAAGAGCTGAATTTCACAGCTGCGCTGTTTTACAGGCTTTTTTCCACCCAGTTTTTTGAATAATTACTGCCTTTGAAAAATTCCAGGGTATTGTCAGTAGAAAGTCATGTCTGTGGCACAAAACCGTATGAGGTAATAAAAACACATACTGTGCCTGTCAAATATTACTCACTTACTTCGGCTATGAGGCAAGACGAAAGTAATGTTTGCAGCATTGTGACAGATCTCAACAGGCTTTGTGACAATCAGATGTTTTCCATCAGTGATTAGTTGCCCACAAAAGCAACTTAATTGCTTCATATGCTCTAAGTGTGCTGTGACTGTTACCCACTAAGTATTTTGAGCTGAGAAGGATGAAAGGTACTTTTTTCAAAAACTAGATAGTGTGAAAGGAAAATTTCATAGTTAGCTGGATCAGTTGGAGTCAGATGGGATTATTAATTTTTCTCTTGTTGCATGGTTGTTGCAAACAGCAGAGGAATTACAGGACCTTGCTTTATGCACCTTAACTTAATAATTGGTTCCTTGGCCAATTAATTGACTACAGGAATTAACTGTTAAAGGCCTCTATTGCTTTCCAATCTTTCTTGCTTAGCTTTTGTGGAAAACAAAATAATTTCCAGCTGCAGCTCATACTGTGACAGTTGATCTTTGTCTTCTCTTTCCCTTGAACGTGTGGTGAGACCTGTTGGCCAGGTTGGCTTGAGGTCTTGAAACAAACAGCTGAAAGGAAAGTATAAGGAAACCTCCGAACTGAAGTTGTTACATACCTAAAACTATAGCTGTGACATAAATAGCTTTTCTCAGCATGTTAGACCTGTAATACATGCTGCTAAGCCAGTGACCTTAAGTATATAACCATATAAACAATACATGGAAGTGATAAAGTGCAAGAAAAGCAAGGGTCTGTAGTGGAAAAGTTAACGGCTTCTGGCAAGTGTGTGCTCATTAAATTGATACAGTAATAATTCTGGCGTGTGGTTTATAGTGCTTCAGCTCCGCTGTTCACAGCCAGTGCCACCTGTGGTGGTCTTCCTTCGGGGACAGCCTGTGGAAGCCCCCCAAACACATCTGCTGCAATGAAGACTGGTTCAGGTATGTGCTGGCTGCAGTGTCCCTGTGGTGAAAAGGCCCTTGGTAACTTCTGTGGCTGTTTGCCAGTCAGGTCTCGTGCTCGTGCACCTCAAGGGTGAGTATCCATCCCTTGTTGCTGGGGTGATGTGGGAGGGAGGAGACGGGTGTCTGAGAGGCTGAGTGGGAAAGAAAATTGGCTGGTTTGCTGGTGGGTCCCACTGAGAAGCCAGACAAAAGCTTAATGATATTCCTGACCTTAATTGGAAATAACTGAACCCATAGCATATCCTATTAAAACCAACACGAGTTTATCCTTTTACATAGATTTATCATCATGTTTCTTTATTGGTGACTTCTGCCGTGTCCCTGTTTTTTCTGGAGCAGTCCCAGGCTCAGTGATTTTCCTGACAGCCATGAAGTTGTGGTAGGCTCTCCACATGTCCACATTGTGGTTGGGATGATGCCCAGCTTGAAACACCACAGATGGAAATTCAGAAGCTGAATTAGTAGGTTGCTCATTTTGTTCCTTGTATCATCTGAAGTCAGTAAGAAGCAGGAGGTGTTAGGAGGCAGCTGGGATTTTGCCAGACTCCTGGACAGTACTTCTGGAGTCTGGGTGGATGACACCGCTTCCCATGCTGCTGACCTAGTGAAGGACAGGGCTCTTCTTTGTGTTAGTGCCTGACACCTCAGAAACAGTTTTCATTCCATTTGGTTAACTACACTTCTGCTGTGCTTCTCAGACTTTCTGGAAGCAATGGTTGGGTGAGCTGCTTTGTAGAGGAGAGGTGTGCTTAGTTCCCAGAAAAAACAAAAATATAATCTAACGGTTCTTTAAATTGCCAGATTCTTCATTTGAGAATAAATGCTCATTCCCAAACACATCCTTAAGGGCAAAAAAATAAAAATACCAAATAAGGACATGTTGGGGACTGGGGAGCTGTTTGTGGTGAATTTCCAGTTAAAATAGATATGACTACACTTTCGAGTTTATTTGGGCTATGTTTTAAACAAAGGAGGTAATTTAAACATTAGTCACCATATTGTGGAAAGAACCAGAAAAAAATAATTCAGTGCTTAGTTTTGGATCTTTTAAATTATTACTTAGATTTGATCACAGACTGAAGTCAACATGAAGCTGAGCCCTCTTTTTTTTTTTTTTTAAGGGTTTTAGAGGAGTAGATCTGCAAGTTATTTAGACCTATGCTTTTCATTAAGATGTCTGTTTTTAAAAGGTAGCTTGCTATGTTAAAATTACTATCTAATAAGCACTCATAAAGAAAATCAAATGTACAAATTATGCTTTACTAGAAGACCAAATACAATTATTTTGTCTTGTCACTTGCACTTAGCTGTTTTGTGGATACTGTTACTTAGCAAGACAGCTTAGAAAGGCTTAGAGAAAAGACAAAAAGGGTTTATTACAAGGCATAACTGTTAGAAATTATCTTGATTATTTAGACATGCTGAGCTACTGCTTGTATTTAGGTGGCTTTATAACTTTTCCAGGACAACTGGCAGCAATCTGCTGTAGAGGATTGTAAGGCATTGGCTCTACTTGGTACAGGGGATGCTTGACCTGTTTGGGCTCTAATTGGGGGAGCCATGGGCAGGTGTGTACAGATGTGCCCTCCTAGTCCAGGGCTAAACATAGCATGGGATCTCCAGGTTTCTAAACCTTCTCCCTTCATGGAAACAAAAAATATGTTTTTACTTGCCTTTGACAGACAGAACGTAAGTGAGATAAATTCCGTGGTATTTTTTGCTTAGCTTTTTGTTTGGTTTTTGGTTTTACTGTAATAGAATAAAATATTATCTGCCTGCACTTAAATTCTCTTTACAAATGTATTGGTAGGGTTGCCGCAGACCACAGGAATGAGACTATGAGCACTACTTGTCTTTGGGAGGTCTTAAAAACAACTAAACCTTTGTGGATAGGAGTACCAAAGCAGAGGGCAGCTTTTTTACTTTCCTAAAATATCAGCACTGTTTATTTTAACACATAATGATGAAATCACAAACTGTATTTAAATTTAAGAGAGGAGACCTAAATTTGATTTGGCCAACTATCAAGCAGCCACTAAAGCAAGAACACAATTTTTCTTTCTTTTACCTGACCTAGTGCTTCATTGTACTCTGGTGTGTTGGGGGAGGCACACTATGAGGATGTGAAGGTATTATATAGTGTATATCAAATGTAAAAGGCTGACACACACATTGTATTCGTTTTCTGCCTTTAAACTTACTGAAAGTGTAGCAGCTGCTGAGAGTGACTCACAGACTAGCTCTGTTCTAGTGCCCAACAGCCCTCTGGGTGCAGCACTGACATTTCCGTTGTTTGATTGTAATTAACGCTATTTGTCATAATTTGGTCGTGTAAGCTAACATAATAAACTACAACAAAGAGAATGACTGGTGAAATAAAATGTTGACAGCCATCTCTTAGCAACCACGATGACCAGAATACGGATTTGAAAACCTTGCTGTTTCTTAAGGCAGAAAAAAGTATAGTAATCTCTTTTTTTGCACTGACTGCAGCAGATTCCGATTTTCATTGAGTTGTACTTAATGATGATTTTGCTACCTCTGTTTTTCCATGTGTTGGGATGGGGACAGGTTTGCACTCTCGAGGCCACAGATGCTTGCCCTGGCAAGATTGCTGAAGTGCTGATTTACCGAGTGGTGTTGCCTGGGGCAGTGTGTGCTTCTACAAAACTGTGGGAAACACAGTTGTATGTTTTTGTATTAATGTATGTAAGGAAACCATTTCTGATGGTGTATAAGTTGCAACAAGAAGTAAGCTTAACAATGTTCCTGTTTTTCTATTGTTGCGAGCCAGAGCAAAATTGGTAAGAAATGAATTATGTCTGTGACGGAGAAGGGGCTTGTGTTTAAGGGAAAAAAAAAAAAAAAAATTGGATTGTTCTTTTTTCTGTGCTTTAAATTATGTCTACATTTGTTTTTATTCAGATAACCCCTAGTGATAGCCATGGCTTGTTATATAAGTTAAATGCTTTCTGCTTGCCATCTTTGTTCCATGAGTTGGCTAATTTACAGAAAGCATTCATTTAGCTTTCTCCCCTGTCAATTGACTGCTCTCTAGAAGTAAAATGAAGCTAACCAACAGAACTGCAGACTAAAATGGCAAAACCACTAAAATTTCAGGTTTTCAGAAGGAAGATCTGACCAATGGCTTTTCAGGGATATAGCATCTGCTGCCAAAACCTGTCTCCTGATGATTCACCAGCTAGGAAAAAGGAGTTCGTTTTGAAAATTGGAAGGGCAGGATGTGAGACAGGAAGGGAATCCTTCCTCTTTTCCATCATTCTATTAGAAAGGTTCAGTTCAGAACAACAAATAAAGTTCAGAGGAAGTTTTCCAGCACTGACTTCTTTTGGTGGACTTGGCAGTATTAGGTTTATGGTTGGGCTCGGTCTTAAAGATCTTTTTCAACCTAGATGTTTCTATAACTCACTGAAGGTGTTACGCCTTCTTGTTGTATTTCTCACAAAAGTTTGAGCAATCCTTCAGGTTACAGAAATATGAAAACAGCCAGCACAGCAGCAATGTCAATACCGGTATTGTGTGTTGCCCTTGTTTATAGAAGGGCTCATATAAACACAGTTACCTTCTTGTGGATTTCCCATAGAGTTTTTCATCTGCTTTGTAACTTATGGATACATTACAGTCCCTTGACTAAGGGGCTTTAAATGGATGGGGCATGATGGGGCTTTAACCAGAGTTCCAAAGAGACAGCTCTGACATGTCCTCTGGGTTCTAGGTTCAATGAAGATTTAGGGGTTTAGTGGCTGAGGCTTTGCTTCCATAATGTTGATTGAGATAAGAGTAGTGATCAGTCCTTGGAGATGGTGTATCACTGTACTCACTGCAGAAGCATGAAGAACTGTAGTTTTAGCTTTAATAATGTGTTTTCCCACTTACTGATAACTATAGAAGGGTTCTGTCTAGTTGCTTTTGTCTTTTTTTTTATTTTAACTGGGTGAAATACTTAAAAAGTGAATGAATAATAGGAGAATTTAAAGAATGAATAGTGTTTGCTGGGCCTGCAGCTTACAGTGAAGAGTGGACTAATTCATTTTCCTAATAAGGCTGCTCTGGAAGTTGGAATGTTTTGAATTGCATTAAATGTCATGAAAGTATTCATCGGAGAGGATGGGCTTGTGGTATGTTTAGACAGAAAATTTGATCATGTTTGGTCAAAATGAGCTGTTTACATAGGCTAAATATAGCTGCTTTGTTTTTTTTTCCTCCCTCCAGGAAACAATAAATGACATGGATGTAGAAGCTGTGCAAAAAATTTGTGCACTTTTATTTTCAGTAATACTTTGTCAGTAAGCAATGACTGCAGCTTCTGTTTTTGTTGTTTATAATAATTCTTATGAAGTTTGATACAGTAACCATTTGCCAAGGTCTTTTGTGTGAGTTGTTTATAATAAGCCTAAATACTGAGCTCTTATGTCTTTGCTTTGTTTGTATGTTATTGAAAGTATTGCATAAACTAATATGCTGAACTGCTAGTTTTAAATAATTCAGAAAATACCATACTTCAAGCCATCCTGCTTTTTCTAGTAAGTAGTAACAGGGCAAGTGTGTCATCTCATTCTGAAAACCTTTATCATCAGTTATTCATACATTCAATGGGACCAAACCTGCATGAAATCCTAATATGTTTAATTGCTAGGTGGCAAGTGAAGTGCTAACAGCTAAGAAATGTACCCAATTCTGCAGTTTAATTACTTTTTGGCTATGCAGTTCAGTGGTATCTATGAAAATATTGTGGGAAATAACCCTGAAGGAAGAATTTTCTTAAATGTGTGTGTTGGATTGTTTTGCTTTTCAGCTCGAAGTGTGCATTTCCTTTTGTACTGTCTTGTCTAACCACCATGCATTTTTCACATTATGATCTTGGTGGCTCAGTTTGCTGGGTGAGCACTTTCCTTTTACAATATGGGATAAATCACAGATTTTAATCTGGTTATGGTCTGAAGTCAACAAGGCCAAGTTAAACTGCTTTAAGTATGTCTGGGGCACACAAATTTATGCCCTTGTCTCAAGTATGTTTGCGGGGAAAATGTTATGTTGTCTGTCTGTCTGTTTAAAAGGAACATCGTGAACATTTTGGTTATCAAGCTTTTATTTCTCCCTTTTTTTTTTCTTTTTGTATGATATTTTTGAAGATGAATTTTGAAAAGCAAGTCTTCTGGTCATCTGGTAGTAGTGGCTTGAAATAATTTGTGCTCCGTGCTGTGTTGATGAGTCTAGGAGCAATGTCATCTATTGCAAACTCAAATTTGATTATTTTATAAAACCAAAAGAAAAATAAGTATGTTCCTTTTATGAGACTTAAACTAAAGTCCAGCATTAGCAAAGAGAAGTTTTTTTCACAAGCGTGAAATATGGTTGTTGGCTTGAATAATTAATGTCTTCCTAATTCTTCCTGTTGGATCAGCTTAATAAATATATAAACCATTTCAAGTTACTGTATTAAAACCGAAAAAGATAGAGACGGTCTTAAAAAAGAAAGAAATGTTACCATATGTATTGGCATTTTTTTCTCCCTTCTTGTTGCTTTTGTTGCTGCAAATTGACAACTTTGCAATTAGGAGTGATTAATGATGCACCCCAGCGCTGTGGAGGGCCAGAGGTCAGGCTTTCATAGGCTGCATACTGTGGGAAAGGGGAGAAGGGACCTGTCCCCAGGGCAGACAAAACCCTCTCTCTGTTGAGAATTGCTGTTGATGTGGACATAATGTGTGTCAGCAGCGATGCACGAGTGGGGAAGGCGAAGTGCAGAACATCATCTTCTCATGCTATGCATTTTTTTTCCTTTATTTTTTCCTTTTTTTTTTTTTCTTGCCAGTGTGGCATCTGCATTACATATATTTCCCTCTATTGTAAGCTAGGTACTGAACCTGCATCAGGATTCCTGTTGCTGGAATCCGATAGGCCCTGAGGGCCAAATGACTTTGAGGGAAGGAATAAGCACTGTGAACAAAATAATTAAAAGAAGAGGGGGGTAAAAAAGAGGACAAAATGGAAAATAAAAAAAGAGTTGTTAAAGGGAACAAGTGTGCCTAATTCAATTGTAGCTCTCCATGTTTTCCTGGTAAAAACTGAAAAGCTGGTTTATACAGTAGAAGTGGTTTTAAAACTGTACCCTTTGTTAGCTGATTTCCAGTTAAATGAACCTTTTTGCCTCCCTAGCAAATTGTCTTTTGGAAATGAGAATCCAGCTGCAGTTTTTCAAAACCTTATTCAAATGATGTGTTGGAAATATGACACAAATGTGTCGAAAAGCTAATTTTCTACCAGAACATCATGAAAACACTCAAGTGTATCAGCAGCAGTGTTTGCAAACAAAACATTACTGTATCAGATTTTTTGCTGGGTTTTAAATATTTTACTTTATTTTAGTGCATGCATGTGTATTTTTGCATATAAGTATAGGCAAATCTGAAAAAAAACCCAGCTGAGTGAGATGCCATTTTACCTGTAGCACGTTGCCATTTCAATTTAGGTATAACAAAATCTGTCAATTCTTTATCTACTTAATCCTTTTCATTGCCATACTTCCTTCCCTTCCCACCACCCCATGGTAGTTTCAATGTGTCCATTGTTTGGGAGAAATTTTTTTGCCATCTACTATAGAATTCAGGTGACATTAACCTTATTTTTGAAAACCAAAGACTGTGTAAAAGGTTTCTGTATTATTTAACTAGCCAAATTCTTCAGGAGGATTTGTTGTTCTAAAATGAAGCATTCTGTTTTAAGCCTGTATATAAAATGCAGTTTTTCTGACCAGAGCTTTGGAGTTATGTGACAGTTTCTTGTGAAAGAATGGAAAACAGCAAGCTAATTGAAGCTGAAGTCTCTTAACTGATGATACAGAATTATGAATTTATAAGTCTAATAGTACTTGATGCTATATGCTAGAATTCCTAACTTTGTATCTGGACAAATTAATTCAGTTTGGTTTTGCCTTTTCCTTGTATTAACAACAGTGCTGTAGATTTAACTTGAATACTTCTTGTTTCCTTTAGAGGAAACAAAATTAAATATTTTATAAATTTATGGGTGGATATGGTGAGTAGAACAGGGAAATGCTTAAACATTACAGAATTTGATTTTTACAATTATGTTTATGTTTTTATTTTCCAGAGTGTCTTCTATACAAAAACCAGATCTTATTCATGTGCCAAAGGTATGTTCATCATCACAACCAAGAAATGTAGCATGTGGCACTAACTGATACCCATCTGTCAAACCCTGTTGTTGATAAGCACTGTCATTCAAACTCTCAGTGGAACATGCTTGTTTTCAATATGTTACATTAAGAGTATTGAAGCTTATAGATCTTTGATTACTTTTTTCCCCCCTCCTAACAAAGAATGGAGAGACCTGGAAATGATTATCAAAAAGAAAAAGGTGAATAAATGTTATTCTCCAATTCTCCAACTCTTAGAACTTTTTTTTTTTAAGATCTTGCTGGTGTTTTCCCTCTGTACCTAAGAGAGAAACAGAAGCAGGTAGAATTTTTCCAGCAGTGCTCTTCGAATTTTTTTTTTTTTGTGGGGATTTGTTTATTTTAATGGACACTGAAATCTTTCTTGGTGTTTGAGAGAAGCTTATCCAAATATTACAATTTCAGAGAACAAGTTCCCTCACTTTCCTTAAAGCCCTGGAGAATTAGTTGTTCTTGAGTTCTTCTAATGTTTTATTCTATGCAACAGTTTCAAAACCCCCTTTTTTGATAAAAATGCTGTTTGCAAGCTTGAAAATATATATAAATAGCTGGTACTTGAAAATCCCCTCTAGTGGACATAAATAATATGTAGTTTATTACTGTTCTACTGACCATGACCTTTAAAGGCCACATGTTGGGAACCACAGTGTTAAAACATTTTGTGTTCCAATTCCCAGCACAAAAAACCCAAACAAACGAACAAAAAAAAAGAAAAAAAGATTTCTTGAGTGTATTGATCTGGTCTGACAAGGGTATGTGGAGACATTGGGGAGCATTACTGTGCTCTCATTCTGCTTTTAAAGGTCTTAACTACAGATCAGTGTGTATAGTCTGTGAACACTTGCGCATTGCATTTGTGCATATCTCAAATTGGGTTTGAGACATGTGATGTGGATTTCTCTAAAAAACTCTTTTTTTCCACTTGAGTTACCCCATGGGTTTTGCAACAGAGCGGTTTTTCAGTTTCTTGTGAATTTGATTTGTGGAGTGTCTGTTTTGGATATGCTGAGTTAGCACTGTGGAATTTCATATTGATTGTGCATGTTTGGATCGTTCCCTCTCCTCCAAATGCACGGCTCAGGTTGTTTTCCGTACATTTCGTGGCTGCGGTCTTGGTAAAGCTTGCTTCTGTGCTTCACGCTAGGTGGGTCATCTGCCCCAAGAGCAGCTAAAACCCCTGCTGAGGAATGTGCATGCGTGTGGCGTGGTTTTGTGTGTTTGTGTTTTGTTTTTCATCCCACATAGGCAGAACCCACCGAAGTAGTTAAGCCCGTGCCCATTGCCTCTGCTGTCGCACCCAAAGTCCCTGCCACAGCGAGCGTGGCTTTCAATAAGACACCGAGGCCGTTTGGAGCCGTGACCTGCTCCAAGGTCACCTCCATCCCGTCGCCGTCCTCCGCCTTCTCGCCGGCGCAGGCGGCCGNAAAAAAGCCGGGCTTGTTTGAGGGCTAAGTGAAGCGCAGCTTGGAGGAGTTGTTTACTCCTCAGAAGCCGATCTCTCAGAAATTATTTGAAAAGTGGTGCTTTAAAGGGCCCAGCTAGACTTCTGGCGATGATTTTTCTCACATGTGACATATCAGTTTATGGAGTGTCACAGATAAATTGAACAAGGACCATGGAATGCTTTACATGATGTATTCTACCACCACATATCCTAGACCTTACAACAAGCCTGGTATTCATTTCAATGTCTCACTGTGTATGTTGATGCCCAATAAGGTGACTGAAAGCAGCAGGCACTCAAAAATGCAGAGCAGTCTATCAAGAAGGGTCAGTGGGTGCTGTGATGGCTGGGAATGAGACGCTCTGGAAGACCAACCGTGACTCTGGCAGAACCAGTGGAAAAAGGTCCCAGAAGGGAGGCAAAGGGACAGATGTCTCATTAATTCTGTGCACAACACAGGAGAAGCTGTAAGATGTATGTGAGGAAGCTGTTGAGGATGAGCTGCTTTTGTGCAATGCAATAATGTAAATACGTCAGCTTTAAATTTTACCCTAAACAAGCAATGCAGATTTAAAATGTAATTTCCTTATTGAAATAATTGTTTATGTTAAAGTGGGCATCAGAGACCGAATATTTAAGAGACTGTAAGGAGACATAAAAGGCTTTATCTGGTGTAGCATCTAGACTGGTAAACAATAGATTAGTAAACTAAATTGAGCCCAGTAGCAGTCCTGGGAACTCAGACCTGTAGCAAGATTTTGGCTGGGGATGCCTTGGGCTCTCCCAGAAATTCCTGCACAGGGCTTGAGAGCTGTAGCACCCCAGGGACTGGTTCCCAGTGCCTGCTGTGCTGCAGGGAGAGGAGGAGGCTGGGCACAAGCAGTTCCATGACAGTCGGCCTCTGTGACCAGCTGTGGTGTCCAGCACTTGAATTAAGTAATAAAAAGGTCAGGAGGGGAACTGCAGGTTTCTCTTCAGTTTTAATAACCTAACCTGGGCTTAAAACCTAAAACCTGTGGTTACTATTTCCTATCCCACAAAAGAAAGGGACTGGAAGAACAGGCTTTGTGCCTCTCTTTTCTAATACTCTCTCAATATCTAAAGTATATGAAGAACCCTACAAAAAGGTAAGCATCCATGCCAACTAAAATACTGAATAAATTGCAATGCCATTTGACTTTCTTATGGGGTGAAAAAAATACTTCTTTAGGTACTAATTCCCTTTATATAGTAGTACGAATATTTTCCATATGTGGACTCATAATGCAGCCTGCATTTTATATTGCACTGTAGTCATGGTAACTTCCAGCCCTTTCTTAAACAGATGATGGCTGGAATCCACTCTGCATAAAGTGGGTTGAAATTGAGAGATCCCAAGGACCTGCTCACTGCTGGTGCTGTTGTTGAATATACTTTGGCAAACCCTCTCTTTTCTTTCCAGGAATAGTTTTAGCAAATAACTGTGTAAGGAGTATCCAAAAGCAGCAATTAGTACTGAAAAAGAGGAACAATAACAACAATATTAAGTCTTCTGAAAGGAAGTGCTGCAGGCATAGAGTAAACACTTTACAATCAAGATAGGATGACTGGGTGAGCACTGCTATGTGCCCTACCTTACTTAGAGGATGAATAATACGATCAAAGAGGATGAATAATCACAGCTGAGAGGTGAAGAAATCCCTGTCTCATTGTCAGCCTTGCAGATCTACTTTGGAAAAGTTTGAAAACATTTCAGAGCTGTAAAAACCCACTTTATTTTGCAGTCTTTCTTACAGTATAGTGCTTGGGCTGCCTAAGTGTCTTGCAGTCCAAAGGCACGAAACAAAAACAAGCAGACAAAACCCACTAGGGTGGTTATCTTGGTCTGCTGCTACACTGCTTAATTTTACATAGAAAAGGTAAATTTCTACCATGATGCTTAAATATCTCCCCATTTAAAATTGTGTCAATGACATCTTATAAAATATGAGAATCATTGAAGGTTGGAATAATTGATCAGTCTGAAAGGAATTCCATTTTTCTTCTATGTTTTGTATGATTCATTTTCTCAAAACATGCAAAAAACCAACTTGTACCTTTTTCACTGCTTAGCAAATGCAGTTCTTTAGACATGCACCTTGTTATACCCACAATTTCCTCCCTTCCTCTTGGCTTCCCTCAAAACACATTCAGGATATAAACTATTTGACTTCAGGATGGGAAAGGAAGTTTAATTTCCCTTGTTTAGTTCTGCCTTAGAAAGCAAGCAATTTGCCTTCACTAGCCTGTGTGCAGTTGCACTTTTATCAAGACCTTCTTGCCAGCTCTTGCATGAAGATGTGCCTGCTGCTTAAAACAGGTAAGATATCCATAGACTTCACTCAGTTAAGTTCAGCTGGGCTAAAATTTTCTCTTGTAGGTTCTCTTGATGATTATAAGCTTGACTTACGTGATATATGGCTTTACCAGGGCTTGGATTTGGAAACTCCTGTACTACTTTAAGAAGCAAAGAATTAATTAACACATCAAATACTTTTTTTTTTTTCCCTTGCAGATAGCAGCAGCGACAAAGTTAGTATCAACAGCACTGGACTTGAATTATGGTTATTTTTCCTATTGGAATAACCAGCATGTATTCTTGTTTTGCAAAATTATAGCTCTTACAGAGTTTTATATTTAAATTTTGCAAAACAGCTTCAGCTTTTCTTAGTGTAATACATTATTTTATCTGCATTGGACATGATGTGATTTGCTTTTCACTGAGCTACATTTTGCAGCTTATTTTTATTCTACAAAACATTCGTGTGGTATTTGTGTATACTGATAAATTCTTGGTGCGACTGTGGTTCATTGGTGTTGGTAATACAAGTAGTAAATGGTGAAATATAGTATGAAAATAAAATTGCTTTGAGAACTTTGGAATGAAGGGCTGGATTCTGAATTCGTACAGGAGAAGTAAAGTTAACGTCCATATACTGTGATGTGTGCATATTAGGATGATAAATGACTGAGATTTTTTTGGCTTGTATTTTCTCCCCGTGCCTCAAGGCCGAGTTAAGGGAGAGCCTTGTCTGACTGAATTTTCCTTTGTCTCTGGCACCACCTTGTTGCCGCAGTGAGTCATTACTAGTAGACTCTTAAATCTTAAAAAGGAGACCAGTAGGACAAGAGAAGGCAGCAGGATTTTTTTCTTTATACCACTTTCAACAAGTGGGAAAGACTACTTATTTCAGTGGGGTAGTTGCTAGAATGCAGTAAACTGCACGTAAATAATTACATTTTCCTGTATTTCCACACCTTTAATTACTGCTTTAACTTTCAGATTTCATTTTTGCTATTAACTGTTCAAGATGCTTTAGTTCATTCATGTTCTCCATCCTGGAATTGCCTTTGTTACTATACCTTTTCCTCTGTTAGTAGCTTTGATATGTGATACATGCACTTCACTAATACTGTGTGTCAATAAATTCAATCTTTTGATACAATTTTGTACTGCACCTTCCATGTTCTTTCAAGTAGTATTTTTTTAAGCTTAAGTTTTTACTAATGCATTCCATTGAATGGGCCTAATTCTTACCTGTTAACAGTTAACATCATTCCTCACTCATATTTTCCACCTTTCTTCCCCAGAAATACTTTGAACCATAAAAGTAGAGTGAGGAGGTAGTGTCAAAAATAAAAGTCACTTTCACTTTTAAAGTTTTGTTGGGTTTTAATTTTTAATGATGATTAGAAGTTTTATGTCCTAGAGCCAGTTTTTCACAGTTTTTCTTCTGTCAATTTTGTTAAAATAAATGTACACTTAGAGGGTCTTACAGCTTAATGCTTTGGAATAACAAATACAGAATTTAGGAGTAATTTATATAGTTTGAATCTTCTGTTCCCTTTTCCAAAAGTGACCAGTGCCACTACACATTCTTTACATCACTTACTGGAATCAAAGGTTTTAAATCCTGTATTCTTGCAAGTCTACTAGTGCAAGGATTGATAGTAGCCTGCAGGTTACTGTAGGGAAAGTTTCCAGATGGAACAATCACCCCACTTTTTTGTCTTTCAAAGAGGGTGCCTCCTCATTATGCCCCAGAACATGGCCATCTATGCTTTCAGATGGCCTGGTTCACTTCTAGGCTTTGCCAAGTGCAAAGGACTTGGTGTGTACTGGGTGGCCCTTGCATGTTCACGCAGCTGTGCTGTGCCCCTCAGGAGCTAAAGGGAGAATTTGTCAAGGGACACCTGATCTGAGCTATGTAGACTACCCTCCTTTACCAAAACAATTTCCCCTCTCATCCCTGTAAGGAAATCACCATGAGTTTAATTGAAGGATGGGAGTTCTGTGCAGTGGTTTTAGTGGCAGGATGAGAATATCGCTGTTAATTGGATTTTAATGCCCTTTCTCGCAAAACTAATTCAGTAGAATAATTAGCTACATTTCTGTTTCAGCTTTCTGACTTTGTTTCTTCTTTTCTTTTTCTCCTTTTCCTGTTCATGCTGGGAAACTTTCTCTTGCTGTCTTACTCTGTTGTCTCCAAGGAAAAACCCACCCAAACGGTAAAAGTTTTAACATGTAGATGTCTTGATAATACTGTCTTTTACTGTTTCAAATGTTCCGTCGGTGAAACAGGGAGACATTTTAGTCAGGTTAGAATAATTATAAAGGTGTGTTTGGTTCAGAAAACTGCATCTGTGTTTAGCTGGGCCTCAACTGCTGCCTTTCTGCATCCCAGTGCAGAAGCTGCTTTTAAATACTGTGAAAAGCCACAGTTGTGCCCGCGCCTTTGTAGCTACCCGGAGTGAGGCGGTCTGTGAGCCTTGCAGTCACTGCTGTCTGTGTCCCTGGTGCAGCCCCCCGCGGAAGCACATCGTGGATACCTACACGGAGTTCTACCACGCCCCCACCCACAGCGACGCCAGCAAGAAGCGGCTGATTGAGGACACGGAAGACTGGCACCCCCGGACAGGCACCACCCAGTCCCGCTCCTTCCGCATCCTCGCCCAGATCACTGGCACCGATCACAGTGAGTGCCTCGCTGCAAGTGGAGTAACAGTGCCCCTGCACAGACTGCTGTTTGTGAAGCTGGAGCTCAGGGGAGATACTGAAAGGGAAATCTTATTTTAAAACTCCTGCCATTGCTAAATAGTTCAGGATATATACATTACTGGATGTTATTCTTGTTTGAGCTGAATTAAAACATTCTAGATAAATCTTAAAATTTCCATTTCAACTCCCAAAGGTATTGAAAGATACCTATTTGTTGTTTCTTTTCCCCCCATACCACCAAAATGGTGACATTCCTGATCAAATGTAATGCTTCACAAAAATTGGGTGTTTTCTGGCATGTTGAAAGTCTTTGTCAGTCATACAGAAGGATGTGATCTGCAATGATGTAACCAATCAAACATAAATCCATAGTTTCTCAGTTTATTCCCAGGTTATGTTTCCATCCTCTGCTTCTGCTATGGTGTGATTACATATACTGGTAGAGTGGAACAGGTGATGTGGTGAAGGTCATTCTCAGTCATACAATCTTACACTAAAACTTCTATTTTGTGTTATGCTGTCAGCCATAATTCACTGGCTGAGATCTGTGATTTTGTGTGAAGGCCACCAGAAGGGGCTTTGAGCTATCATTTTTCAGCTTTTCACAGAGCTGCAATAAAGAAGGCATTGAGGAAATTGGACCTCTCTGCTTTCTAGAAGCCAGTGACAACATCTCCCAAAATAAGGGTTATTTGCCATGTGTGATAAATATTCTGAATTTGAACCTGATTCTTTTGTGATCCTGTGTTCAATTCCCTTCATCAGTCCTTGTAAGGGCGGAGTATGGGACCTGAACATCAAAGAACATGTTGTCCAGTAAAGATGAATTTATCATGGTGACAAATGCTGTAAGAAAATCACTGCAACTGGATTTGCCAGTCTTAAAATCAGGACTGGGAATTTACATTATCCCTTGTGCAGACCTGTAGAACCTTGGTGGGAAATAGCCCGGCTGGCAACAGATGCTTGGATTATCACCTGATATAAACCCACTGGATGTTCATCCAAAAGAAATGCCTCTTAACTTCCATTCATCTTCACCTTCTCAAATCACCTTTCTCAATGCCAGCATGGAGAGTGGGCCAAGGGGAAGGGCAGAGACCAGCAGAGCCACTTTTCAGCAGTTCTACTAACAAGGGGGCTCTTTAGGTTTGCAGACATAGCTCATGTCCATTGGGGCATATTTAGAATTAAAGAAGCCTAATGAGCCTTGTTGTAATTTTCTGCTGTAGTGAATGTATTGGCACAGGAGAGAATATCAATGTTGTGGTACAGTGTTAGTGCCCTAGAAAATAAATTTTTTCTGTTTTCCTTCAGTGAAAGAACCAGAAAACGAAGCTGGGAAGAAGACTAAGTGAGTTGATTTTTACATTTTTATTACTTGAATACTTTGCATGTTTTAGTTCTTAACTTGTAATGTTTGGTGCATTTGTGTGACATCTGGGTGTTTTTAAAATGTTCCTTCCTATTTTGCCTTTTACTTCAGCATGTAAAAATCAAGATCTTTTTCTTCATAGACAAACCTTTTAAAAGCTGTTGCTGCAGTCCAGTAGTAGTGTTTGTGCAGAGGTTTTCTGTAAACTTGGACTTGTTTGTTGCCTGTATGAGGTCAGCTTGTTGATGTGTTTTCCTTTTCCCAGTCTAACCAGGCATTTTGGATTTGTTAGCGTGGATCTGATTGCAAGACATAGCTGGAAAGTATTGCTGTTCTGGGCTGCAAGCGAGGGTCAGCTGTCCCCTTGCTTTGGGATAAGGATTGTTCAAAATGAGCACCAAGCAGTGGCTAAATCTAATGGTTCCTGAAGTCAGTGAGACCTTCTCTACTGACTTTGACTAACCCTGGATCCAGCCTTTTGACAGAGAGGAAGACAATGCGATAGGAATAGTGCATGGAGTTTGCATGCTCACTTGTGAAACTGCTTAAGACAAACTTTCTTTCTTTCTTATTTCTCTTCTATTACTTCTTTCCACAGGGAAAAGGTTCCCATCCACGTCCTTAGCCCCAAATATACAAAATTACGTGACTGGCACCATGAAGTCTCAGCACGTGTTCTTAATGTCCAGTGATTTTACCCAAGTTGCAAAAGCAAAATACAAACACTTCCTTCTTTTCTTCTTTTCCATCTGCTTTGCAAAAAAAAAAAAAAAAAAGAAAAAAGAAAACGTATTTCAGTAGCCTTTCTGCAAGAGAAATTCTAGCCTTTTCTATACTTTTCTAACACTTTCCTACTGATGTGTAAAAAATGGGATGAAAATGTTTTTGTGTTAATCATTAGTTGACAAAAAAATACGTATTTAAAACTTAACAACTTGGGTGGCTGAGTCTCCCAATGTGGGAGATGGCTGTTTCAGTTCTTTTTTCTGCCTGAAAGGAGTCATTTGCATTGCTGAGTTTGAGTTACTGTAGGCTGTTACAAAGCAGAAAATTTTGAACAAAAGAATAAGAAATTGTATTACGTTGATTTTGGGGCTGGGGGAAGAAGATGAAGAGGGGATTGTATGCACTTATTTCAAATTATCATACCTACCAGGAAAATTGTCTTGGATTTCACTAGATTTTCAGCAGGTCGGTTTTAGAGTGGTTGTAAATGTTCTACAAAGTACAGCAAGAAGACAGACTGCTTTTAAGCAAAGAAAAGAAAAAATTAAAAAATTATATTCTGATGTTGTGAATTGAAGTGAAAGCTCAATATAGAGATTCTGCTGCTTAGACTAGTATGTATTTATGTTTTGGGAAACTTAAAAAAGTAATAATTGAGCAGAATGTTGCTGTGTAAGAGCTTGAACACATCTTCTAGCAGGGACAAGATAAGACAGTAGTATTTATTTATTACAGAGTGAAGCTTATAGGCTTTCTTGTGTTTATGAAAGCTTCACAGCCCTATGGTTCTCCTGTAAAATAATGTATTATAGTAGCTACACATCCATTAATTTATGCATTTTGAAGCTTGAAGAGTATTTTAATAAAAGTTGCTTTTATCTTAGCTCTGTCTGTTTTTCTTTTGAGTCTCTCGGACTCCTTGAATAGTCTTCTCATGCATGGAGCTGACATTGCATTTCACCTTCACAGCCTATGGGAAGAGAAACAAATCCCAGCTGCATAGGAGAAACAACTGGAATTGTTTAAAACTGTCACAGTATTAGAGTTCCTAACCATGTTAAAAATGGGCTGTGTGTGTGTGCTGCCGAAATTGACAGCAGATTTGCAGGAATCAATAAAATGATTGACCCTTTGGGGAGGCTACAGGAGTAAGAATTCTACGAAGTAAAACTCGCCTTTGGCTTTTGCAGCGCTTGTTGAACCAGATAATGTTTCAGACCTCAAACAAAGGTGAATTGTGAAGTACATGTAAAAGCCCAGACTCTCACAACTGCTCGATGAGAACTATTGCAATTGGTTTGGAGTTTAGGCAGCTGACCTACACACTCCTCTGGTGGAATTAGTCCTGTGAATGGATGCTTCTGCAGAAGACTTGGTGGGGTTGTTTCTTTCTTGCACAGTGTGGGAACTTGAAAAGAACAGAGACCTTTGGAACCATTTTAAGCTTGTGTTTCCTTTTCAGATGGTTTATGCTGCTATACAGTACAGCAGTAGCTTATGGTGTTTGTCATTTTATCTTTAGGAAAAGACAGACAGAAAATGGAGACTCCAGGTAATAGATAAGTTATCTAACACTAACAGTCACCAATGTGGATGCCTAACACTGCACAGATTTGCCCTGGTAATGATGGACCAAGGGATATCACATCTTACACACATCTTGGGTTAACTTCTTAGGGACAGTAGGGGAAAACATTCACTTCAATAATTTCACTGAAGAGTGTTTTGATAAGAAGTGCCAATCAGTGTAATTTCCATGCCTTCCATCACATAACTTGGCCGTGAGTACTGTGTTACTAAACCCAAGTGTGTTACTGAGTGCACATACACCACAATATAATAGTTTGATAGGGTACTGCAAAATAAAGTAGGAATGTGAAGTAGTGTATTTAAATTGTTTTGGTGAGTTTATATAATTTCCTCATGAACAGAAGGAAACGTGGGCATTTCAGAGAATGTCAATGCAATGAAAACTGTGATAGGTTAGAAAGGTTATCACTTAGACTCTCTGTAAAGATTTCTTTTTAAGGGCAGAATGCTTTGACATTCAGGTATTTTTATGTTCTGGAGATGTCCCTAGGTAATGAAAATATTTTCGTATTGTTATTAAGCTTACCATTATGTTTATCTATCTTACCAGCTCTTATCCTTTTGAAGGGTGGGTTGCTGTAGTGAGAAATAGAAGATAAAACCTTCTCTAAAAAATCTAAAGAATAGAAGCTTCTGTTTTGATTAAAATGAAACATAGTCCTAGAGTCTGTCTTCTGAGGATATGAAAGTAGTTTGAGAAAGACTACCAAATTACTAGTTTTCTATAAATTTGTAGTAAAAAAAATCATTAGTTCTGAAAGTGTTTTATGAATGTCAAATGAATTTCATGTACTGCTTTAAATATGTCATCTGTTCACTCAATATCCCCATTGCACAGAACTTACTGGCATTAAATTTTGAACTTATCGTTACTGTTTCCAAAAATGGACCACTTTTTCATTTGTATCTGAAAAACATGCCCTAGCTCATGTCTGATTCCCAGCATACATCTGATCTTTGAAAACAAGTTAGGAGTGGTTTTGTATAAGCCATTAAACTTAAATTATAGAGATCTAGAAATATGAATGTGACAATGAAATAGAAACGTCTCATTCATCAGTAATCTTCAGTAAAATATCCCAATTTAATTATATTTAGCTTTTCAGGCAGGCATTGTCTGCATATGGGGTTTTTATTGTTTCTCATTTCTAAACTATAACCCACCAGGCATTTTTGTTTGGATAAAATAGATTTTTCTCTTCAGCAGCTGAAAGGACAGGAAATAGAATTAGAAAGCCCTCACCAAAATGCACAAATTGCATCTTTTAAACCAGTTACTTGAAACTCAGGCTATGTCTAGCCTTTGTATAAAGTTTGTGTTTTAGATTATTTCTGTTTCTGCAGTACCCTATTTCCAAGTCTTTTTCTTTTAAATGCTCACTTTTAACCATCTCCTTTGGAGCAACCAGGTCCAGATTTGGGTTTGGCCTTAAATTGTAGAGTCAATTCATTGTCCTGAGTGAGAATTTTCCAGACTTGTAGTTCAGTTGATCCATAGCGACTGGAAAATATTTGTCCTACTCTTGGTCAGTCTTGAAACAACCTGTCGTAAAACCATGTATTTATTTTTCTCTCCCCCATATCATAAATCTATATAAAGCATACCTGCAGATCTACGTGATGGAGCAGAAACCCAGGATACCTGTATTAATTTGAATAAAAACTCCATAGCTACCTCGACTTTGGAGATGCCACCTGCACCTTTAACACCTATGAGGTCTGCTCCCTGGTCATTCTTAAATCTGTTCAATAATTTTCAGCACTTAAGGTTCCCTACTTTAATAAGATACTTAATTCTGCATACTAAGATAAGAAAAAAAAAAAAGGTAGCAATACCTGCCCTTGTGGCTAATTTAGTCTGCTCAAAACTTATTATTGTGATTGCTCTCTACCTTGTAGTTTACTTTTTTTGTGTGTTACAGTGATATGTCTGGTTTTCTTCAAGTAGAGCACTTCAAGACAATATTTTCTAAATTTTTTTTCCTATACCAACTGAATCAAAGAAAGGATATGAAAAATATTGAGAAATACATATTCTAATGTTCACAAAACTAACACTTCCAAAAAGTTGTAGCAAAAAGCATATGAAGCTTTGGGGTGAAGCCCACTAACACTTGTGTCACTTTCAGTATTTTCTAGAGCTGTTTTCCATCACATAATATAATCCCAAATCTATCTGTTCCACCTTTGTAAATGTCAAGTACTACTTGGCTTTCTGAGTTTTAAAGCAGCAGAACACTCTCAGCCTTCACTGAAAGTGTGATACTTCTTAAGTGTGTTTGGCATCATTTTATCCTCTTAATTGTACTTCACTGTAAACCTCATGGTCTTTTTGGAGGTTTTTTGGGATTTGAGTTCTTTTCTTCTTTTCAGTTTACTAAGACTTTCATGCACAGTGTTTCCTGCCCTTCATACTACTTTAATGTGGATTAAAAATCTCTTTCTCTGTGTGTCTTCACGTGGTTTTATTACTGTGAATGGAGTGAAAACAATGCTAGACCAGAACCTGCAGCTGCTCTTTTGCCGGTAGCAGATTCCTGCCCTGGCAGTGTCCCCTCTCCCAGACTTTCTGAACATATTGCTGCACCAGCTCCTGCAAGGTAAATTATTCACAGGGGTTTTGATTCACTTAACAATCTACCCTGTCCTAGCCTGGATTTGTCAGTCGTGGAGGAGAGACGGTTGTTTGTCATTCGCTTAAAATAAACTTCATTAAGCTGCTGTGACTTGGGATTTTCCTGGAAATGGTAGGAGGGGGAAGGAGAAAAATTAGATAAAAATGAGGAAATTCACGATCAATCTCATGGATACTAGTTCAAATAAGATACAATATTTAGTGCATGTATGCTCTCAGAGGGTGTCCACCCTATCACTTGGATGGAGTAGCTTTTCAGTGGTCTCAACAACTCAAAAGTGAATATGGATTTAGAAATGTAAAAGTAATTTTCTAAAATGTGGACTATTTAATTCGTAACACACTGTTGTGCTGGGATGCAATCACAGAAAACGAGGGGATTATCTGGCAAATTTCCTGTCCCTGCCTTTGCATAGTTTTACTGGCACTTACCTTGGCAGATTGCTGGTGTTTTGGAGGTCACCTATGAGTACTAGACAGCAACAGTAATTTTGGATAGAAGACAGTGGCAGTAATTTGGAGGATTATGATACTCTTATTGAAGGTCAATAACATTTTCTGATGGTTTCTGTTATTGTGCAGGGGTTTTTGAGTTCCAGGTAGCATGCACAAGCACAAAGTTATAACATGAAACAAAGGTGTTCTTGTAAAAATGAGAATTCAATGAACAGTGACTGTTCCTGCCAGGCCCTAGATAGACATTGATGCTTGAGTAAAGCATACAAGAATATACTGTTCCCTACACCTGTGCGGGCTTTCTGCAACTGAAAACCATTACTAACATTTGGAATTGACCAGTTTTAAACCTTTAAAGCAGTAGTCTCAACTAGCTGAGAGACAAGGAGAAATCTGACATCAAAATAAAAGTCTTTTTTGTTGTCTTCTGGAGACATTTTTGTTGTCTGGGAGAAACAGGTACCTTCATGAGCAAACATGAGCTTAGACAGGAAGGGATGGAGGCTGATGATAGGGGCTGGTGGGTACCTTCATGGTGACATTTGGTTTGAGGCAATACAGTAAAGAAGATTTGGCTGTGATGTTTTCAACAGCAAATTCTCTTAAATCAACAAAGATGAAAAACACACACAGAAGATGTATGGCAATACTCCTAGTGATTTTTTTTTTTTTTTTAAAGCAGAAAACCTGGGATGAAAAAGGCAGTGAGAAAAGTACTACTGCAATAATTGATTTTCACGTCTACCAGTGAAACTCCAGTATGATTACACCTACGTGCCCCATCCGTGGATGTGTTCAAGGCCAGGTTAGATGGAGCTCTGAGCAAAGTCTGGTGAAAGCTGTCCCTGCCCACAGCAGGAGGGTTGGAAGTAGATGACCTTTAAGGTCCCTTCCAACCCACACCATTCTATTATTCTACTGAGCTGTAGATGCCTTGCAGATACCACTGCAGCTACCGTGTTCTGAAGTACCAAAGAATCTTCTCTAAATCCTAGTTCTGCATCTGGGTCCAGGCAAAGGAAATTTAAATCTGCTCTCACTCACGATCTATGGCTCTAAACTTGTTTTTTGTCAAAATTAACCTAGCAAGAGAGCAGCTTTAAAATGAGAAATCAGAAAAGCAGCTATGTTCATGGTGGTTCAGGATGAGAGCCTAAGTATTTTTACAAATAAAAAAGTAGCTGATAAGAATTTTTTGCTCAAGAAGTGATTTGCCCCAAACTGGGCCAAGAGACACTTCTGGGACCAAGTCCAAGAAGTTGGTATTTGCTTTATTCAGCGCTCTGGTTGCATGGGGGGATCGCTCCTGGCAACACACGCACAGCAGGCATACAGAAGTTTACAGTATATGGTTGCAATTTATGCATATTCATGGTCTTCCCTAGAAAAGGTGTGGTTATGCCAACTGTATTTTACAACTCATTATCATTAGCATACGCGGAGCACAGGCGCAGTGCTCCCTGGTGGTCGCGCTGAGGAAGGCTCAGTGGTTGATGAAGGCTGCATCTTCTTCCTCGCTTTGCCCTTTTCACCTTTCTTTCCCAGGCACGTGCAGTCTCTTGAGAGCTGCTTCAGCAGTTTCTCTACTGGTTTTAGAAAGCTTTGTCCTTCATTTCTGCAGGCTTTGTTACCTATCTCTTGCCAAGTTATTCAGCTAACTTCTACATTGGTTACAACGTATCCTATTTTAGCTACAGTATACCAAAGCAGCCAGTGTCGCAGCAAAGTACAATGATTTTAACTCTTTCAGAAGGGCAGAAATTTGAGCAGCTTCTGCAGAGCTATAGAGGGAAAGTTTAGCATTGAGTGTGGGAAGGAGAACATAAATTATTTGATAAAGCGATGTAGACTGGATTCTCCCCTAAAATGAGAGGTCATCAGTGTAGCAACTATAGTTGATGTTTATATTTTGTTACTAAGCTGATGTTGCTGTTCTTACAATGTTCTTTTGAGTGGGAAATACAGCAAATCTGATTTTCAAACCCCCTTTTTAATAAAATGACACCTATTGGAAATCTGCATGGAGCAATTCATGAGTGCCATGTCAGGCTTTTAGTAAAGCAAAACTAGGCCATACAAGGGTGAGCAGACTTGCTCTTGCTACTGAAGCCTTGCATTTGTTGTCAAGGATGGGCATAGGTCCTTATTTTCCTAATGGGCTCCATCTTTTCTTTGCTGAAGCTCTGTAAATTGTACCACCCACTACTTAACCACCAAGAAGGAGAAAGCTTGCTGTGAAATGTATGGAGGATCTGGATTTGATTTCTAGATTAAAGTTAAGCGACCTGCTTATAATGTAGACTTAATAATGCTTTTTTATTGTAGTTTTAGTTCCTTATTGAAAGCCTTAAATAGTTGTATGTCTGTATAACCAACTACTGTAAGTTGTAGTGTATTATTACTGTATTTAATATATGCGATGTCCTCCTGTAAGTTTAACAGTAAAATATTTAAGAGCAATTACAGCCTTTCCAGAAAGTTGCAAAAAGTCATCTTAAAAAGTAATCCTGGCAGCTTTAGACCATGTAAACCACAGAATCTGGCGCTTCCTGAGAATGTGTATAGCTAATATAAAACAGATGCAATGCCAGCAGGTCTTCAGGTTCTATTTTATATACATGCTTTTTACAGTCATGCAGACCTACTTTTATATTTTCTTTTAATGGAATTATTCTTGATTTAAATACAAAGACTTAGTAATAAGTAATAATAGGTATTAGTCCTGATTTTTGTTGTGTACTTTCTGATAAGTGGACAGCCAAGAATATTCTCTGCAGAAATCATAGTCTGGGAAAAGAAGAGGTCTCAGGCTGACTGTACTAAAACTGTCAGAGTTTTTATGGTTGCTTTGGTGTGATGACATGCAAGAGGAAGTAAAATATTGGGGAGAAATATTGCTCTCTTGTGGTGAATGCTACTTGTCCCTCTGCTTTCTTTTATTTCATAGAACTTTTGTTTGAGAACCCTTTGGAAGTCTTAGTCAAGTGTACACCTCATCTTGCCTTCAGTCGTTCAGGTTTTAAATGCCAGGTAGCCTCAGTAAAGTGTCGTCTCCTTACATTAGGTAGTTTCTTGTGTACTGGTTGTGCTCTTGTTCAAGTTCGTTATCTTTTAAATAACTACCCAAATAGTTTGGTTTTGTGGTTGAACAAGCACTCAAGCTTTAGCTGTAAAAACACCTCAAAAAATTGTTTTCAGCATGGTCTGATTCCCAGGGTGTGAGTATTTGGTTCCTACAGAAAGAGGTAAAAAAAAGCCCTTATCTGCTACTCACTTACTCTTTTGCAAAAGATGCAAGAATACCATCTAGAAAGAGTTGTCCATTGCTGTTTTGTATTTTTAATCCAGTGAGAAATACCGTCTGTATATTATCTCATTGTAATTACTTGTGAAATTAACATCAACTAGGGAAATAACCGTGCCTGCTCCAGATGCAGTGAGCTCTTTGCCAGCGGATGAAGCGGCCCCTGTCCCCAGGACGTGTGCTGTGGCCACGCAGACCATCGAGTTCCCCCCGCCTGCTGACCCAGCTGGGGGGCTGCCTTCTCCAGCCCCGCATGTGGGAACAGCCCTCGGGCTGCCTCCTGCCCTTGCCAGGTACATCCGAGCCAGCTGTGTTAGAAAGGCTGTGTTAGAAAGGTTTCTGTGTACAGAAACTGTAATTTTACAAGCATAGAATCACAGAAAGGTTTGGTTTGGAAGGGATCGTTTAGTTCACACACTCCTGCCCTAGGCAGGGACACCTTCCACTAGACCAGAATGCCCAGGGCCCCATCCAGCCTGGAGGTGAACATTTCCAGAGTTGGGGCATCCACAGCTTCTCTGGGCAACCTTTTCCAGTGCCTCACCATCCTCACAGTAAAGAATTTCTTCCTAATATCTAATCTAAAGCTCTCCTCTTTTAATTTAAAGCCATACCATTTCACGTGACTTTTTTTTTTTCAGATGATGATGCTGTCAGGAAGCAGCTTAAAGGTCTCCTGACTCTCATAGTGCTCCAGAAATGTATATAATAATTAGAAATTCAAGTAGCTTTTAAACAAAACTTGTAAAAATAATTTAAAAATTAAAACAGCCTTTCAATGGAGGAGGAAAAGCAGTCATGGGTAGGAGATTCTGTTGGATTTTGTTGGCAGAAGTTGGTGACATGAGGAGAACATAGTCACCCTTGTCACAAAATGTGTATTTTTTAATTGTCCAGTAGCCCAAAGTTTTTGGAGGAGAATACAAGCTTTAGCTTATGTAGTGATGGGACACTATTCTGGACACATCCAGAATATAAGTCTTTACCAATAGGGAAAGAAAGTGCTTCCCTTAGTAATTAACACTACAGGATATTAAACTATACCTGTTTTGTTTGTTTGTTTATGGGTATGGAGAGCTTTAAAAACCTCTTAAATGAACTCCTCCTGAGACTTAATTAGTATTGCCAGAGGTGTAATAAAGTGTTTGATTAATGACTTTTCTTCTTTTGCTGCTTTTGGGCAGGCATGAAGCATCTCTGCCTACTTGTGAAACAAATTCTTTCAATAAAATCTCAAGCTTTCAGTCTAAATCGTCTGTAAGTCATACAAGGTAAATCTTTTAAGGTATATCTACAGCACACTGCTAGGAGTAAGCAAGGTATTCAGGCAGTGTCTTTGCATTTAAATGTGGGAAGTAGTGTATAGTCGTAGGCGTGTTGGAGTGTTTGGAGTGTTTTGTCCATCTTTGTAGTTATTTTAAAAAAAACCACATCAATTTGGTGGATAATCTTGAAATTTTAAAATAAGAACATGAGTTACAGGTTCAAAATTGCAGAAATTATTTTGGAGCCAGTCTGGTTTTTCACATTTTTTTTGTCTGTTCACATTCCTTTCCACCTGTAAAATAAGTAGGGAAAATGAAAACGGGTGAGGATCATGCTGAATTTGGTAAGGGTTGCTAAAAGTGGACCTGCTGAAGTTATATCAGCAAATATTCCAAAGTTTTCTATGTTTACTATTTATTATGAAAAAGAGGAGAAGGTAAGTGTAGGGCTAATTCTGTCCACATCATGGAGACGTAAATAGATCCATGTGGAAAGTTCTGGGCCCTGGTTCAGTGGGAATGACCCAGGCGTGCAAGGCAGAGTCTAGGATGAGGAATTTGATGGCTGACAGATGCTAAATGCTCACTTGATGAGGGGAAAATTCTATTTGTGTGTGAAATCAAAATTGCTGTTTTATTCTTCTGTATTATTCAAGTTACTAACACATTTCCTGACGTCTCTGTGAGCTGGAAACTTCCATAACTTTCCAGTGTTTAATGTGGTCTGGTATTGTACTGTATCTCTGTCAATCTTTCCTACTTTCTCTGTTTTCTCCCCCATTGGGTCAAAGCTTCTGCGCTGGAAAAGTACTGCTGGAAGATCCTTCGGGAAATCTGCCAATACTTGGACCCTCTCCTCTTCCAGCTCTTTCTCCTTTTGAGCAGAGATCAAAAATTAAGAGCATGGCTGCTGCTGCCGTGTCTGCTGCTATTGCTGTCCGGGCCAGGTAGACATCAACTTCTAAAGGAATGTTTTATAGGTTGGTTTAAGGAGGTTCCAGTTCGCACAAGAATAATTGGTCCCTGGCAGGGTTGTGAAATCAATCGGCTCTTTCACAATAGTGGGCAAGTCATTAGAATATGTCCAAAGCTCCCATGCCCTATTTATAGCTTAGCTGCTCTGAACCTTGGTGAGTAATTCTACCATTCTGTTCCTCATGATACCTGTTTTACAGTTCAGTTAGTAAATTAACTGTAAATAACATTTGTGTTACTTGAGTGACAAAGAATAATCTGTAACTTTGAGGAACTTTTTGATGCTTGAAAACAATAGCTTTCTGAGTTTCATCTAAATCTTTACTGCATTGTTTTTTATAAAGGCTTGCTTAGACCAAACATTTTGACAAGTTTTTCAATCAGCCATTCATATCAGTAAAATAATTTTGAATATACAATAATATCCATATTTTTGTATTTCTATATTACATAGATGTCCTAAGGAACTGATAAATTGTGTACATTAGAAAGCATACACAAAACCAGAAAACTAAAAAAGATGGAAAAAATTTCTCTTTATTTTATTAGTGGGAAAAATATATGAAAAAATTATTCTCACACCACAGTGGGTTGTCCTGTGCCTCCCCTGAAGTATGCAGCCTCCACTTTGTGGGCTGCTTGTTTAGACATAATTCCTGCATCAGTTGTCCTGGGTTCAGTTTCTCCATATAGACTTTTCATAAGGGATGTGGGGTTGTCAGTGGTCCCAGCCATCTGGAACTTTGTGTGGTCACCTGGTTTGTTTATGGGGTCTTTTCAAACGCTTGCTAGACTCTACGAACCTAGTGCCCGCCGCTCACTCCTGGATGCCCTGCTCATCACGCCTGTCGCTAAGCCTCCTCTGCAGGCCAGTGTACCCTCCAGGAAGTCCACAAGTGCTCTGGAGTTGCCAAAGAGCAAGAGGTATTGTCTGGGTGTGGTGTGTGGTTGGCACTTAGGACTCGCAGGAAACCGGCTGCTCCTTCAAAGCACAGTTCTGTTGTCTGCATGCTTGTGCCTGTCCTGGTCTTTGTCATGAGGTCACCAGCTCCAAATCCTGCTGGTTTCACCTTTTTGCACAACCAATGTGCACCCTGGACCTGCTGATGGTGTTTGTACAAGTCCACCATACTAAAGCAGAGGTTTCCTTTCCTCACTGGCTTCAAGTGCCCTCTAATATGTATGGTGGTGCTTGTGTTGTGTCGTGAGCCTCCGAGGGAGGCACTGTCGCTCTACAGAGGCAGCTGGAGAAGAAACAAGAGATTCTGGCTTCAAGCTTCTGTACGGGTGAATTATTTGCCACAGTTCCTTGAGCAACTAAGCGGCACGTTAGGCTATTTTTCAAAGCTCACTCTGAATGTATAAAATCAAATAACTGGCATGCAGTCCAGCAAATGACTATTTTAAAAATTATTTGCTGTCTAGGCCCTTTGTTCCAGCGCTGATTCTGTTCAGTGCACAGGACTGTTTGTTCTCCTTTCCTGACCGCAGCGATGTTAATGCTTGCTTCAGTGGAAAGCTGCTTTTATGACTTCAGCTGCACAGGCAGGAGTCTGCTTGGTTATTTTGCAGGGCAGTGTGTATTAAATTGTGCTAAGGAAGGAATAATCTGTGGGTTTTCATATGCCTATTTGCATTTTCCCAAGAGTTAGACCCATCTAGAGATAAGGCCCAATTATAAGTAGAGCTGACATCCACTTGATGCAGAAACTGGTGTTGAGTAACAACTATTAGTTTTTTACCTCCTGTTTCATGGCTTCCAAGGTGACCTCAGTCTCATTCTCTGGAGAAGGCCAAAGTAACCCTAACCTCAGGGAGGGGAAATAGTAGTTTATAAGACACAAACAATCTTTGGTTGTATCAAAATTTCTAACTTGTAGCATATCCACTTTAAAAAAGATAAAAAAGGAACAGAACAGAATTGTGGTGATATAACGCAACTTTAAATACTAATTTTATTTTTACCACTGAATGATCTTGCTAGAAAACCCTTTATGTACACATTAAAAGAGAAAAGCTCTTGAAGAGTTCTGATACCTGTCTGTGCACTACAGGTGAAGCCAAGGCCCTGCCATCAGCAAGACTTTATTCTTTAGCTGTGGTGTTTGTTTTGTGGTACTTCAGTAGAGCCAATAACAATGGTGAAAAGGAATTCTCTGACTTCCCTTTTTGTCCTTCACTCACTAACATGCATTGTTTATGGCAAGTGGAGGTAGACTGTTACATGAATGGAAACTCTCCTTCCTGAACCTGAAACTGGCTTTGTGTTTGTCCCTTGTTTGCTCACCATATGGGTGACTTGCCTGGTCTTGAAGGATTAATTTTTGGAGATGCTCTCAGTGTTGAGATTCCCCAAGTGGCTCCATTCAGTTGCTGTTGCTTACAAGTACATGGGGCCGTGTGTTGGAAAAGGCAGGAAACAATGGAGAACTGGTTTCATTCTTCCATAGTTAAAGTCCGGTTTTTGAGGGGTTTAGTCTGTATTGTTCTTTCAACTGACAGCTGGACAAAGATGTGCCAGGGAAGCCAGAATATATGCTGGGATACAGAGACCATGTCAGCCTGCCCAAAACACCATATCAGTATTGGATATATAAAGATCCGGGCTGAATGACTTGAAATAAACATCTGTGGATTATTAGGGGGTTTTGAAGGTAACCTTTAAACCTGCGAAAAATGAATTTCCTCTTAAGCCATTGCAACATCTAGGTTATCCTGGTTATTCAGGTTGCTGGCACAAGGCTGTAGCGTAAGGTGATAAAGGAAGCATATGATTTTCAGGCTGTTAGGGACATCCCAAACAGGATATGACCTAAACTTTGGGACAGTGGTGTAGCAGTACAGTTAGTCTGAGAGTTAGCCGAAGTTACGCTCTGCATAAACTGCATTTTAAAAAGGATTTTTCCAGGAATAGCCAGTGTTGCCCTGAAGACAGCATACAACAAATGAGGGTAAGGATTTCTGGTTTCCTTATTATCATCCTTAGTCCTGAGCTGCTGGCACTGGTAAGGAAGGAGAGGTTACCAGTAGATGGAGCTGAAGAAATGAAGCTTTGTGCTGTCTTGTCCTACTGAATAAAGGAGCGCAGCCTTTGCTGTATGGATTGAGAAACATGTAGGAAAAGGAGATAAAAGAAGATAAATGTAGTGTTAGTAACTATATATTGTTATTGAATGTCAACAAAGATCAAGCAAAACTAATCAATTATGTCAGGAAAAAAAAATAGATTTGAGAGAAATATACCCACTGAGTGTGAGAAACTAGGTATTTAAATGTCTTTGCATTACAATCCATCTAGTGACATATTGTGAGATGTAAGCAAATTTAATGCTGAAAGGTTGTTTTAAATGACTTCATCCCACAATAAAACAGTTGATAAGAAAGGAGAGCTGAAATCTTATGTCCCATAACTAAAGAGACAAGTATACAATAGCATGCAGTAGTCTAACTTGTTCAAAAGAACATCTGGCTCCACCAAGAAAGCCTAGTAAATAAACTGCTTTGGAGTTTCCTTGCTCTTTTATATATTTTATAACTTTCATGAGTAGGTAACGAATCTATTTTACCAAGGTAGCTTAGGCTTCTTTGCATTATCTCTGGGGACAAACTCAGGAAGATTGTAGCTATAACAAAAGCAGGGTGTTGATTCTGTTCTGCAGTAAGGTTGCTCCAGAAATATTTCCCTTTTATCCCTCTCACTTCACTGTCTCTGCTTCAAAAAGCTGGCTGTCTTAGACTGCTCTGTACTGGGTAGCTGCCAGAGTACTTGACCTTTTTCTGACTTTGTAACTGGCCTGAAGTGGTGATGAACATCCACACATTTTCTTCCCCACCAGACTCCTCTGTAATGGGCTTTTTTGGGGTGTATAACAGCTATGCAATCTTTCACTAAGCTAAGTGTTTCATCCTAATGGCAACAGGAATAGCCTTGAGTTTATGGGGCTTGCATGTTTTTTAAGAAATTACACATATGCAGCACAGGAAATTATGTATTTAGTATCTTGCATGTCCAAAAATTGGAGCTCTGCCTTAAAATTAAATCTCAAGGTAGAAACACTGTGAAATTTTGGGAAACACTAGCAAGAATGGGTGTTGGCAGCCCTTTTGTTTTTGACATGGCTTTTGGTTTATCTATCTGATACTATGCTACATTCAATTCCTTTAAAAAAATGGTAGTCTGGCCTTGTGAGATGAGCACTGGTGTTAACTCTGAGAGAATACTTACTCTGAAAGGTGCTTTGAGTTCTTTCTGTGCATAGAGCACTGCTTACAGAAGGGTTACATGCTCCCACCCGGTAATTTGATACAGAAATACCTCCACCCAGATGACTTTCTCTGCTCTTTCTTTCTATTTCTTTATTTTGCATTTCTTCTTCCTTGCAAGATACTGGAGCACTGTTAGGTTAACACGAAATGTAAACACTGACTGACACCATGGGCTTGTAGTAGGGGTGGGAATAAAGTCAGCACTCAGTGCTTCTTGTCTTCTGTTTCTCTATTGTTACATCAGAAAACCCTTGCAAAAAGCCATCTGTATTTCCCTTGTTCATGGAGTTTTGTCATCATTCTCATACCTACCTTTTTCTGGTTTCCTATATATATGTATATCTTCAGCTGTTGTGTATTTTGATACTGGACAAAATATATCATGATTTGTATGACCTAAACAATTGAGACCTGAGATCCAAGTCACAGAATTCCTGGCTATCTGAAGAAAGCATTTAAAAACTGTCCCTTTGTCACATAGTAATGTGACCTGTCCTGTCAGCAGATTTCCTCACACCACAGGGGACCTGTTCCTTACTCCCACAGTTGTTCTGGACAGCAGAACAAGTTAGTTTAACAAGCTACTTAAACAATCATTTATATCCACAGAGCTATTAGTAAAATACTGATGTATCAGACTGAGCTCAGGGCTCAACTGATAGTTTTTACAGATGGATAGCCAATGTCGTGGGCTTGTATAAGGAGAAAGTCCAGCCAAATCCCTTGAACCTGCTTGGTAAAGTCCAAGAGACTTGGTCCTTCTTACCACTTTAGTGCTCTTAGAAGGTACATGACAGCAGGCTCAATTCCTTTTCAGTTATTTAGTAGGTTCTCCTTTGACATTATTAGCTTCCCTAAAGTTTGTGTGAAGAAATTCTAGGAGTTGCCATGGAAGGATAGAGGGAGGTTTAGGCATGTACAGCTCCAGTCCATGTGTTTTCCTTCTCTGTTTTTTTTTTGTTTGTTTGTTTTGTTGGGGTTCGGTTGGTTGGTTGGGATTTTTGGGTTTTTTGTTTGGGGTTTTTTTGTGTGTTTGGGGTTTTTTTTGGAGGGAGGGAGGGAGGAGCATGAAAACCTCTAAATACATTCTGAAGGATTTTCCAGTGCAAATTTCTTAAAATGCATCTGAAATGTGTTCAGCTTGGTCTCTGAAAATCTGGTGCTTATATCATGTGTGACCTGGGCCCACTTCCTCCCTCACAGGAGGAGGAATTACTACTTGCTTTTTTCTAGGGTTTTTTTGCCAGTTTCCACAGTGCTTTTGTTGACTGGGAGACAGGGTAATCTGAGGAGCCTTTTGTGAGCTCTGAATAAAGTTTGCACTGGCACTGGAGCCCTGTGTTTCCCCCCAAGCCTCTGACTGGCTCCCCAGAAATTTGTTTGTTTTCCATACACACGCTTAGTCTGATAAAATAAGGCTGCACTGTGTGGTAGGAGTTGTTCTCCATGGAATTTCAGGAGTGTCTGTTAAGCATATGTGAAAAATAGAGAGGTGTCTTTGGATTGCTTCTTTGCCAGACATTTTTCTTGGGCTGTTTTTGCAATCTGTTTCCCTTGCAACACATTTCCAGAATTATTTTGATTAATCTTCTCATAGCTTATTAATCAAACTTCTCATGGGTTTTCAGGAGTCTGACAGACTCGTGTTTCACTGTTCCTTCATTCTTGCAGTGTTAAAACCCCTTGCCCAAAGCTTGACAGCAGAGCATTCACATCTTGTAGGAAATGTTGGCTTGCAGGGATGTGAGTCTTGGTTGCATTAGTTTTCATCGTGAAAAACTTTGATTTTTGCTGTAACTATTCATCAGGTGGAGAAGGACTAGTTTAAGAGTTATGGAAGAGAGTTAAAATGTTAATGCTAGAGGCAGAAGGAAGGTGTGTCATTAATAATAGTACAAGTGTTCTGACATGGAAATGCTCTTGACCTGAAGCTGACCCATGAGTGTCAGCTGGGAAGTCTGAGAAAATACTCACACAGAACTTGGTAAATAGATAAGGTTTATCATTCCTCCCTCAGTTTCCTAGTGACAACACTGAAAAACAGGTGGGAGCTCTCTTCCATAACATATTTATTTTCTTAAATTTCAGTCTGTTTTTTTGTCTCTTCAAATCATGTATTTTCTAGATGGTGAAACTTGGGTCATCACTGTACAATATCCTAGTGAGTTGCAAAATATCAGTGGGGCTAATTGTAGGCATTGTACAGCAACTTGTAGAAGATAAGTGTGCTTCTGGAAATATCCATCACTATATTTATAAAGTTGAATAGAAATAACTGGAGTTTGAGTGCTTCTCAGTGTAGAAAAACATGAAGTAAAATGTTGAGGAATGAACTTTGCAGCATGAATTTGAAGTTCAGCATTTAAAAGGTTGAACCTCTTATGAAGGAGATGCTGCTGAGGGTGCAGCAAGTCTTTGAAAGTCAGACAAAGATGGATCTGTCTTCCTGCAGAGAACACTGCATGTGTACTCCCAGCCAACTGTGTGATTGGAGGCTGTGATTCCAGAAAAATGGTGCCTTATTTCATGCAGCCTACCATAGGTGGGCAATATCACACAGTAGAGACTTGCCAAGCTGCAGTAGCAGCATGCTTGTTAAATTAACAGGCTGTGGTGGTGGCTTGAGTTTATTCCATTCTTGCTTTAAAGAAACAGGCACACAATACAAAGGGTGTCCAAGAGCTGTCAGAAGTTTTGTCCTGCGGCCAGCAAGATCCTCTCTGTCAGAGTGATGGCTTCAGGCTTTTCCCTTGGGAAGCTTCTTGCTTCAGGCTCCTGGCACATAAGCTTCCAGACGTGATAAAAAAAAAAACAAAAAAAACCAACAGAGGTTGCTTATACCTGGGTTTATAATTGCCTTTCGGTTTGGATCATTAGGATTTCACCTAATTTGTAAATGAAAGCCGAAGTGCCTCCAACAATCTTCAGGAACTAGCATGTCACATCATTCACAAGCCTTAAAATTCAACCCCAAAAATAGCAGTGGTAGAGTTTCCAATCCGCATTGCAATGAGCCTTGTGGGTCTGCATCAGAGTCTGCTTCCTTGATATCTTCTCCCTGAAGGGTACCTTTTCTGCGTGTCTGAAATCCATTTTTGCTTGTCAAGTAGCCTCTGCTGTAAAAGATAGCTGCTGACTCAGCATGATTTTCTTATTTCTGACAGATTATTTGTATTATTTACGATTTATATGTTCCAGACAAAGGTAATATAAAGAGGTGCTAGACTTGAAAAGTTATTTGACAAGCAGTAATGAGCCTCTTGGAAAGAGAAGAAGGAAACTTTCTTTTTTTAGCACCAACAGTGTTAACAAGGAATTCTTAAGGTTGCAGTGGGGCTCTGGCCTGGAATGGGTTTGATAGGTTACATGTCAAATATATTCAGCAGTATAGAAGGATGTTTCTATAAGAATGAAGTTGCAGACATGCACTTTTTTCATTGTGGAAGCCAATCCTAAACTACCTTGTCATCGTCAACCACTGAGCTGCTACTTCACATCAGAGGTTACTTTCCTATCCTTTTCCTTTTGGTCTGCAATAGCACTTTTATGCCCTGTATCTCCACTGCCTCAAAATCTGCCTGTAATAAAGAATGGGATCATGACTCTCAAAGGAATCTGACATGTACGTTCAATGCCTCCATTTGAGCTATACAGATGTCTTTAAATAACTTTTCACCATTTGAAGATAATGGAATGCAAGGTCTCACTTTGTGCTTCACTGGGCTTGTGCACACTGTGTACAGCAAATCCACCAGTGCCAGTTCAGCACAGCTACTGCTGTTACCAAAAACCTACAATTGCCATAGCTGTTACTCATTAAACTGAGCCTTCAGATTTATTCTCTAAACTGTGAATAACTTTTTGATCCCTTACCCAGAAGAAGATTCTAAACACATGAATTATTTACTCTGTAAATCTAGAGATGAAAAAAAAAATCAAGGTTATGAACCTGTGTTTTGGCCTCATGGTGTGTTCAAGTTCTTGCATGTCATATGGGCAAGGCAATACTGTGCATGTGCAACACTTGTAAAGTAAAAATAGCTCGTGGATTTTTACTTTACGAACTTGGCACAACCTGTAATTCTGGGAATGACCCTGGTGAAGCACGCATGGTGCACATGTGCTGTAAATTTGTTTTTCCTCAATACAAGGCTTCTAGTGTGTTACTGATGGGTTTCCAAATTGTGCAAAATATGTTTTTGGAATGGTATTTCACATATGTGTTTGGCTGTATTTCACAATGTTGTTAATTTCCAGGTTATGGTGTCCTTTTGTTTTGCAAATGACCCTCATTAGTAATTACTCCTCTACTTTGAATATTTTAAATAAAAATATTTCTTTTCAGTTTCCCAAAGGCAAGTGAAAAATGAAAAATTTTCTTGCTAGCAGTGTAATTAGTGGCTACTTGCATTCCATGTGAATTGTGATTAAGTTCAATTTTCATCATGTGTGTTTTTAAAGAGGTAAGAGTTCTGCCAACCCTTAAAATATAAAAGTAGCTGTAAACTGCTCTAAAGAGGCAATATAAAATATTATGTATGTTGCTTAATGACTAAAGAAACTTACAGCTTTTTTAAAATGAAAATTTCAAAGGGATTTAGTTGACTATGTTGAATTTGGCAGACCTTACTCGAGTGTCCAGTTCTTAAAAAGCAGCATCAGGGTGTAACTACCACAGCATTGTTGGTGATGACAGACCAGTGGGTGCTGCTTTGTTGCACCGGGGTGAGGGAATGTCACGCCACATTTCCATTTCACAAGTTCTCCTGTTCTAGCAAGAGGCATTTGTTTACTCTTCCCTCGTTTCTGAACAGTGATTCCCTGGAAGCTGCCCAGCCTGCCCCGGTGAGGAGCATCCCTGCCTGCCAGGACAGCGTGGATGTGAGACCTGCTCCTGCCAACACCACATCTGCTGCAGTGCTCAAGCCAGCGGCACCCCTGGGTTCTGCCAAGGGCTGGCAGCCTCCAAACCAAGCAGGTAACTTCCCGAGAGGTTTTTTCTTGTTCACCTAAAGACCTTTGGATGGCTCAAGAAAACAGACGTCGCTGTGGGTGTAAAAACAACAGGCTTCAAACGGCTGTTTGTGGGTTTTGAGTGGAGACCAGTTAGATTGGAAAAGAGGAGAAGAAAAACCAATGTAGCCATTTTAGGAAACCGGTAGCCCTTTGTAAGTAGGCTCATAGATGTAATTGGTTTCACAAACAAGCAAAATCAGATGCCTCACACCTCTATTAAAAGCATTTATACCAATCAATTCTACATATACACCTCACAGTTTCAGCTTGGTGCTTCCCATGTGACTGTAGATTCAAGCACATTCCATGCTGTTTCTGGTAGGAATATCGACATATCTTGATATTATCCATAGGTATGTGTTTTCCAAGTGATCTTTTCAGAAGTACTAGTTAATTAAAAAAAAAAAAAAAAAGACTAAAAAGAGGCTAAGGCATTAGAGTGTTTATGTATTTGACATCTGTAGGTTTTATTTGAGCAGGGTGCCAGATTATTGCGTAGGATTGTGTTACAGAGATTTGTGTAAAAGTTCTTGCAAAGGCAATTCACATAGCTACTACCTTTGAATGTACTTTGGTGATTTCTACCCCTTTGAACCCACACCAGAATGTCTTCTATCTGGAAAGCATGCTGTTTTCTTTATGAGCACTCCTGTGTTACTACATAATACAGATATGTTTATATGTGTAACTGTGTACTTATGTTTTTATAGTACTACATGCAGTAGTAACTTGGGGTAATTTTTTAAGCTGAATCAGTCTTTGGTGCTGAATTAAACTTCTGTAGTAATTTCAAAGGATCTGGGAAATCTGTATCATTAATTAAGCTTTAACTTCAGACTTTTCTTGCTAATATGAGATGAATAGTCTTGATTCTCTTTCTGACAGGATCAATTATGCTAAATAGCACTAGTTGTTTGTTTCTTTGTTAAGGGTTTTGCCTCTTTAGAAGTATATCCAGTCCCAAAATGGAACTATAGAGGCCCGGGCATAAAAATAAAAAACATATGGTGTTAATGCTGCGTGTTTTATAATGACTTTGGCACTTCTGATTAAGTGACTGCTGTGGTTGGTAACAAGCCGATGTGTTTTGGTTGAGATGTGCACTTCTGTAGGAAGCCTCAAGATGGCAATGCACTGTCATTGCTGTACTTCCCTGGCAAATAACGAGTCTACTCTAGAGGGCAAGGTAAAGACTTTTTAAAATTTAGATCAGTTTAATTCTAGCAGTGCTTTACTTCTTTGAGTTAGATGGCATTAGAGGGGAAAAAACCCAAAGTGAGTAGTAACAACAGAAGTCCCAACTCTCAAAGTTACATTTTCATAGTATGTGTGCTTAAGGCAAATTTTTGTGGGAATGTGATAATCCTGCATTTTTCTAAGTGACTTTACTTCATGTTTGATATAATTTTCTGTCTCACCAAGTGATGAATTATTTCACTTGCATGGAACCCACTCATCAGTTTGGGGTTTCTGTAGTACCGCACTCATTTTCATATGTTGGTAGGTGTTTCACTGCTAAATCCTACTACCATACTCTGGTATTAATAGGAATCAAATGTTTGAAACAGCCTTTTTTTTTTTTTAAGTTAATGAAGGAGAAAGATTTAAAGAGATGAATTAAACTACACTTGATTCTGTAGTATTTTGAAAATCTATGCCCATGATCTTGCATAATGTGAAAAACTATTTTTTTTAATTACATCAGAAATACCAAGTAGGCAGGTGAAAGGGAAAGCCAGATGGAGAATTTTTGATTTTTGTGTTCCAGAATAGCCTAAAGAAAGCTTAGAAAGTTCATACTGGTAGGGAAGCTGGTAGAAAGAAATGGTCATGAGGATGTCAGCTTTGTGCTGTCTTGCTGTAGGGTTCTAAGAAGCACTGCTTAAGTTCCAAAGAAGCAAAGCTGTTGTCTGTCCCCAAAAATATTGGGGCAACCAGAGATAAAAGCTGTAGCAGAAGGAGGCATTGAAGTCTCAGAGTTCCCTAAAATTGGAAAATGCAGGGACGGTAATGCAGCAGTGTGAATGGCAACTGGCCAGGAATTAACAGGGTAGGAGAAGGGATGATGTCCCAGGTGCCAGAGGAGCTTCAGTTATCATTTGCATCTTAGGAACATGAGGAGTCACCCATTGCCATGGGAAGCCAGTCTGCACTTGTCTCTTGTAGGTGGACAGCAGTCTGACAGGTAAAACTGTTTCAATAATTGAATGTTTTGATAAAATTAGTCAGATGTTGAAGAAAAAGAAAGACTGCAAGTGTTTCAGAGAATGCTTGGACTTCAATTCTGCTGTTTGTTTGCATTTTGTGAGCACAAAGTTTTCCTTAAAGTAAAATCGACAATGGTCCACCGGCCAAACAAAATTTGGCTTCGTAGGCCATAGGCCTGACAAAGTTTGAGACACAAAGACCTCTTTGATTTCATAGCTGAAGTCTACCTTAGGAAATAATTAGAAGGAAGATATAATCTTATGTAAATGTATATCAGTATGCTATTAATAGCAGAAATGTATTGGGAGCACAATTTTGTAGCTCTGATACCACTCACCCTTCTAATGAATACTGTATATAACACCAAGTTGTTTCCAAAGCAAAACAGGCGTGTCATAGGATTTTGTTTGTGCCTGGGGAAGCTGTAAAATGCTGATTGATGGTGTGGCATGAAGATTACCAGTGGTTTTAATAAGTTGTCTGACTACAGATGTATGTCATTTGGGTAGACAGCATCTTTTCAGTTATTAGCTGGAATCTCGCTTTCTTGGATAGGCCACCCAGAGAACCCCTTTTTTTTTTTTTTTTAAATAAAAGTAATAGGGCTGCTTTTTCTGTATCAGCATAGGGGTTTGGTGTGATTCATTTATTTTTTTTTTTTTTCTTTTGAGATTGTGCTGAGATGCCTGAAAGTGTCAGAGTGATTTTGTTGGAACTGAGGTGTGAGCTAGTTCATGACCTGGCAAGAAGATGGTGTAAAATTGAATGGATGAAATGGTGAACCTGGAGATGCTTCGGGGATTGGGTTTCTCTCTACAGAAGTCAATCATTGTCTGAGTAGTCTCACAGAGATAGCACCTTTGGGCCTGAATGATCCTCCTTGTCTGTGGGGGCCATTCATGGAGTACCCATGCTATGCTAGCTAGCTATGCTGGCTGCCCTGTATGAAGGTAACAAAGGTTTTACTCCTCTTTGGAATAAAATCCTGGTATTACAGGATTCCTCAGTGGTTTGGTAGAGGAAATGAGGGGTGGCTGCCTCATGCTTTGTTTTCAGGCATGGGTAAGAAGCTCAATAAGCTTCATTTTTTTTCTGTTGTTGAAACAAGTAAAAACACAGTTACTCTTGTGTTGTGTGCACAGACTGGAATTTATAATAGTTCTCACTTCATTTTTGTTGAGCTGTGAAGCTCTACTCACCCACCAGAGGCAGAAGCCTTTTACAAGATTATGTTAAATTAAAAGAATGAAATAACCCAGAGCATCCTAGCTCATTGTAGTGAGCTTTTTCATAACTAACCATTACTCTACACTTAGGTAGCATTGCTCACCCCCAAGGAACCCAAAGCTTTTTCTAGTCCTGGGCAAGGACACGGTGCACGCACAGGAATGGCTTTCACTCGCCACTGCCATGCAGCTACCTCATGGGTGAGAGATGACAGCTGCTTGTCAGCATGCTGTAACATTCCACAGCAACTTGAAAGGAAGTGAGTTGCACCGTGGCAAATTGAAACTGCTGGGACAATTTCAGAAGGTATAATTGCCCAGTAAGCACAACTACACCAACTGGAGTTGGTCCAGGAGATGAACTGTTCTCGTGGAAAGTGTAGCAGGATCTGTGATGGTCAGAAGAGGTCCAGACTTCCAGTGAAGTCTCACATGAAATTGCCTTCTCTTTCCTGGCATCTTCCAAATGCTGTTGCTGGGGTGTGAGCTGCTGGTGCAGTGGGGACCGTAGTGGCTGTGTGCCAGGCACAGCATTGCCAGTACCACACCCTGCCTTCCAGTGCAGGAGCTGGGCAGACAGCATCCCACTTTGCTTGCTGGGGTCCTGTGGGATGGCAGGGGGCCTGCGGGGAGCTGTTGCAGCTGGTGGCCAGAAAGGCTGGTTTGCTTCTTGGAAAGAAGGGTTTCATTGCAGTTGTTGCCCTTTGTTCCTCCTAGGCTTTGCAGCTGAGTTAGAGTGGGATGGGGAAGGTTTGTGGTAGAAGCGTTCAAAGCGTGTGTTTTAAGTGACCCTTTACTCAGATGTGCCAGTTTCCTCATTCCCAGGGTCTCTCTCAGCCTAGTATCACTTGGATATATAATCCCCTTCCAACAGAGCTGCTAGGGAATGTCAGCATGTTCTGCAATATGCACAACTGTCCGTTGCCTAATCCTGAATGAGCACATGTGTTAAGCACATGCTCCCTGCAGCAGAGGGAACACACTTGGAAACTGACTGCAAGCACATAAAAGTACTCCCCAGACAAAAAAAAAAAAATGTTTTAAAATTTCTGCTATTTCCTTGAAGTTGTTTGTGTGTACTTGGTAGCCTTGCATTTACCTCCTCTGGAGTTATCCATAGCTTCCTTGCTGCATTTTCTTATTTATATCCCATTCCCACAATAATACTAGAATTTTAAAAGCAGAGGAAAATGCAAGCCTGCTCCTAGGCATGACTTGACATCCTGCTCTATTGGCAGTTTGAGTCTTTGTTTCCTGCCTTGGTACTTACTCTGCTACTTATTTATGTAGAGAAAATGGGATATAAATCCGGACTGTATCAAACTGGAGTGTGGCCATCAGGGCAAACAGTATGGAGCTGTGGAGGGGGAGGAAGGCACCAAGATGCATTGTGCTATCACAAAATGCTTGTACTGCCACTAAGTCCTTAAGGGATTAAGTACCATAAGGGGATGGACTGCAGCACTGTCATCCTTGTGGCCTTTTCTTTTCTGTGTTTCATGTGTAATTGCTCCAGCCCATATATCAATTTGGTTGATCTTACAGGCTACCTTGGCTGGTAAGTTGATAGCTTTGGGAATAGTTCAGCATGGAAAAAGCAACCGGACTATGTGTCATTATCACTGTGTTCATAAAGTTCTGCAATGTTGTTTTTAGAGCCACCTCATACTAATTTGTTTCCTTTGTAGAACAGGAATTTAAAGGCAGGACTAATTATAGGAGTTCAAGGAGCTACTTGCCCATTGAGAACCATGGTCTGTATATGGGGAAGAAACTGGCTTAACACTGCTAGTCATCAAGACAAATTCTTATGTTGTCAGTAAGGCCTCTGTTAAAAACAGGTCCCAAAATATAAACAGTTCCACTCTTTTCACTGAAAAAGATTGTTAAAGATTGCTGCTCCATGATGTAGTTGCTATTCATGAAAGCAGAAAGCCTTGTCCGTAAAAGTGTTGTGATTGACAGGTCAAAACACAAAAGCTTTCTGATCCTGGTCTATGGACTGTAATTAATTTTTCATCTAATCTAAATTATTATATCATCATGTGACAGCAAACCACAAGAGTTTGTTCTTACAAGTTAATTAATGTGAAGTCACTTAGCAAAGCAAAACCCATTGTGAAACCAGAGTAATTTGTAAATGTTAACCTTAACTTGATGGCACTATGAAATTGTAACTCCTGTAGAGTTGATGAAAAAATGAGTGTGTTTCTAAAACTTGAATGTTTATCTTTAAGAAGGGGCAGATCATAGTAGTGATGCAGAAATGTACAACCTGCTTTTTAGAGACAGAATGGCCTGGTGTACCTCACTACAAGATCTGCTGAATAGAAACTCAACTTTTCTGTTACAAATGTGACCTTAGACAATTTTCCTGTGTTTTGGTTTTGCCAAATTCACGTGCTATTGCACCAAGCTGTGCACGTAACTGTATTGTTTGCATTAGTTGGACAGATGCCTGTTTCTTTCTGTGTTCATTTAAACAGAGATGCAGAGATTTTTTGGCTCTCTGGTTATTTCACACACATCAAGTGGGAAAATTCACTGACTTCCAAAATCAGATGGTCATTGTCTTTGATTTGTTAAAAATCAACTTCTTGTCACAGACTGACTTGCCTGATCAGTTCCTCTTCTTTGGCTACTACCATCTCAGATCAGTGATGTGTCCTGTTCAGATGCACAGGTGCAGGACATCCAAGAATTATGCCTAATATTTGTCCAGCAAATGAAAAGCCGGTATTCCTCTGGTAAATGCATTCTTATTGGAATTCAGTGTTAAACATCAGCTGCATGAAAATGGCAGATAATCTACATGAGACTGGACAGATGTGCTCTCTGCAGGTATAGTCAAGCTGTTGGGTTCAGAACAGGAGCTAAAAGGAGGCAAAATCTTACCTGCAGAAAGCCACCAAATGGGTTTTTATACCGCCACTGCAGAGAAATGAAACACTGTAGCACAGGACTTCGTTTTCTCTTTCTTCTTGAGTCGCGTTTTTGATAAAAGCAACGCCAGTTGTGCCAAATTTGTGACGGTATGTGATGTAACAAATCAGGAGGAGACAGGCTGAGCAAGCCAAAACCACCATACTCATTTTAATTAAGATGCTTTACAGCTAATTTACCCGGAGCCTTTCCAGTTGAAAGGCTGGTTACTAACGCAGGAACTATTCCCTCTAGTTGCAGGGGCTGTTGAAATGGGGCCAAGGTGGCACCTGTTTTGATTTTCCACGGGTGCATACAAGCTTTCACCCGGCATTTAAAGACATGATAGTGGTTTAATCCGTCCTTTTCTGCCTTTAATCAGCAAAAGGAGTTTAGCTCTGACTGTGTTTCCAAGACTCTTTAAGAAACAAAAGAAACAACCACGGAATACAGGGGTTGAACTTTGCGTTTGGTGGGGGTGGGGTTTGAGGTTTTGTTTTTTTTCTCACCTTGTACTTGTCCTGTAGCATTCTGCACTGAACTTGTGTGATTTCGTGTGGGCCTGGGAGTGGATGGGGTGTTACATACAGCCAGTGCAGTGAGCTGACAACAGAGCTTTTCAGACACGTTACTTCATCCGGCCATCTGTTAGGCTTTGAGGGAAGGAACAGGAAGATTTCTTATACTACACATATATTAAGAAAAGTCAGAAAATTGGACGTATGAAGCTTTATATTTTCCATTTATAATACAGTAGTTTGATTGCAGTGTATAAATCACTGAGTTAGAACATTTTAAAATGAAGTTCTGGCACTCCCACTGCTTCAAGTAGCATTGTTATTTATAGATATTACATGAAGGCTGATGTTATGTTTAAGTGAGCGTTAAACAGTTCAGGCTGTTGTATTGTTGCTACGCACCAGAGAGCCTCTGTCAAAGTGACTTTGGCACCACTGCGTATCCGCCTTTCTCCCTTTGTCTTCCAAACCTTTCAGCAGTGTTTGCAGTTATCCATGTGCTCAGCGATGGAACAGCCTATTGTTAGACTAACAAGGGCAAAGTCACACTGGGATTTTTAAAAAAGAAAACAAAAAAAACGGCAGTTCTTTACCCTGCTTAAAAGATTGTTAAATATTAAACTGGCCATACCAAGGAGTTTAGTGAAAACAAACACCGTGGGTTTGCTAAACTTAAACCTAATAAAGTAGAAAGTTAATAGCCAGGGACAGCATGTTTTTGGTTTTAGAAAAAAAAAACCAGCAGTGACAATACATANGCTTTGAGGGAAGGAACAGGAAGATTTCTTATACTACACATATATTAAGAAAAGTCAGAAAATTGGACGTATGAAGCTTTATATTTTCCATTTATAATACAGTAGTTTGATTGCAGTGTATAAATCACTGAGTTAGAACATTTTAAAATGAAGTTCTGGCACTCCCACCGCTTCAAGTAGCATTGTTATTTATAGATATTACATGAAGGCTGATGTTATGTTTAAGTGAGCGTTAAACAGTTCAGGCTGTTGTATTGTTGCTACGCACCAGAGAGCCTCTGTCAAAGTGACTTTGGCACCACTGCGTATCCGCCTTTCTCCCTTTGTCTTCCAAACCTTTCAGCAGTGTTTGCAGTTATCCATGTGCTCAGCGATGGAACAGCCTATTGTTAGACTAACAAGGGCAAAGTCACACTGGGATTTTAAAAAAAGAAAACAAAAAAAAGGCAGTTCTTTACCCTGCTTAAAAGATTGTTAAATATTAAACTGGCCATACCAAGGAGTTTAGTGAAAACAAACACCGTGGGTTTGCTAAACTTAAACCTAATAAAGTAGAAAGTTAATAGCCGGGGACAGCATGTTTTTGGTTTTAGAAAAAAAAACCAGCAGTGACAATACATCAGTGCAAATCAACAGTGCTTTAGAATGTTTAATTAAAAATAGTGAAAGTGAAGTGAAGCCCACAAAACTCCAAAATTTGGCCACAGATGTCTTCTCATGACTTGCAGAGAACCCAAACCTCTCTGGTACTCAGGTAAGAATAGCTCCTGCTGGACTGTATAATTCTTATAAATTATTTATTTTATTTATTAATTATATTTATTTATTTTAGTTTTAGGTCTTCAGACCACCCACGAAAGTTGCTGTGCTTTGTCCCCTTTCAAGCAACAATTGTGCAACAGAAAAATATGGGGTGAGATTGTGTGGTCAGAAAGCTGATTTCCTTTCCCATTCCCAATCAGTCACCATTTGCAATTAAAAGTGTGCATGCATCTCGACAGATATTGGGTACTGGGACATCTATCTCCCGAGTACTCCTTGAGAACAAAGCTGCTGATCGTGTATGTAAAATATAAAAAGCAGAGTATAAAGCACAAACTACAGGGGAGCTCAGACTGGTTGCCAAGATTTGAGAGGTCTTCACTTAGATTGGGTGTAAAGATTTGTACCTACTTTGGCACTCCTCTTGTGGCCCAGTAAAATCTTCTCATTGCAAGAAAAAAACCACCTGCATCAGTTTTATGGGCCTGATGTTTTTAAATCAAGTGGTTGTGTTTCAAGCTGAAAGATTTCCAAGGGAAGAGAAAGGAGGGTAAGAGAATACATGATAATACTCAGAATATCCCCTTCCTCTCTGCAGTAAAAACATCTTGTCCACTGGAGTGTTAAACTTGCTGTTTAAGTAGAAGGAATAGATGGGAAATATCAGTATTCTATCTAAACAAGAAAACAGACCTAATATTTGAAATTCTCTAGCTATAAATGGAGGAATATTGTTGGGAAAAGTACAGAGAATTCATACAGATTTAAGTGGGGAATTAATAGCGGGGTTTTTTGAAATCAAAAGCAAAGTAACTAAACAAAAATGTCACCACCAACAAAAAAATGCTCTGTGGGTTGCAGTGGAAGTAATGAACCTTTGGTGAAATTACTGAAGTATTAAAGGTGTGTTTGTGGCCTGCGGAAAGGCAGAAGTGGCCAATAAACCTATCCTCTTGCTGGTGTTCAGAAGGGAATGAGGAAGATAAAAGGCTGAGGTAAATCAAGCAGTGAGGAAGGGAGAATGATCTATGGTGGAAAAAAAAAAATCTAGAGAATTGTAGAAGTCTACAAAGAAGCCAGTATATCAAATAAGGTGTTTGATATGGATATAGATATTACAGTACTTTACTGGTGTATTTTCTTTAATAAGAATATGGATCTAAAGGCAATGGAAGCAGACTGACTCCCTCTTCTTTAGAAAGAAAAATCTGAACTGAAAGAAGCTTGAGTCCACTTCAAAACAGGAGTAGAGGAGAATGAGACCAACAAGGTCTTCGTGTGATTACCAGCAAAGAGAAAGAGAATGCTGTGGGCACAAATTGAGAGCATGGGCAGGGAGTTTCCTCATCACTAAATGCCCAGCTTGGTTTTGCTCAGGTCACAGCTCTTGCTTGACACAGTATTAATTTGTGTGGTTTCTATTATGTTTTGCTTAAAAGAGAGTTTTTGTTATAACATGATGGACTATCTCCTTCTCTCACTTTTTAGTGCTTTAAATAACTCAGAAATTACTAATCTAACAGCTTTGTAGAGAAGGTTTACGTAGACGAATTCTGCTCCTGGCCAGTAGTAACTTTGAAGTTAGGTAGTGTTCGGAAAAGCATCTTTCATAAAAACAGCAGTAATGAAAGCTGTAATGAGACCAAACAAAAGGCAACAATTGTGATGTTTGTATGTTTTTTTTTCCCCTTAAGCAAGTAGAAAAGACTTTTTTTAACTACACAGTGCAAACGAGACAGCTGATGTGTCTGAATGGGCTTTGGGATTCAGTGGATAACCCAAACAGAAATTAGCAATACACTAAAAGCTGTGCTGCAATTTGATTTATGGCAAAAGCAGTCTTCAAACAGATTTGGGTTTAGTGTGTATTCCTGTCCTCTCGTGAAATGGGATCTGAAAATTGAAAAACCATGTGTGCTGACAGAGGAGGAAAGTGCTATTAATCAACACCACTTTTGTTCATGTCTTCAAAGCTGTTCTGCCACCTTTTTCATTTTTATCTCTTCCTAGGTTTTCAGCTTAGCAGGCATTTATAATCTGAAGTGAGCTACAGTAGCAGAGTGACTTGTTCAAGATCAAGTGCTTCTATTCCTAAATTCTTCCTACTCAGGAATGATGAAAATTTCAAGAATAAAGATGTTATTTTTAAAAGATATTGCAGATTTATTAATGATATATTAAATATAACCAATAGTCTTGTTTGAAAAAAGAAAAAAGAAACAAAAGCAAAAAAAGCAACCCTTATGAATTGTTATACTTTTTGTTACATCAGATTCTGAAAAGGATCCAAAAATATGTCAGTCTTTAAATGACCTGATATGAGAAATTTTGGTAAACCAGCCACTTAAACAAAACAAAACAAAAAAGATATGAGTATATTTCGNCTGATATGAGAAATTTTGGTAAACTAGCCACTTAAAACAAAGATATGAGTATATTTCTACTTCATATACAGAAAGATTAAGCAGAAGCAGGTATTGAGCCCTATCAGCAGGTTAATACCAAGTGTAATTATAGTACAAAAGCATTGGTGTTAAAAAAGATATCTCTTTGAGATGTCTTGTCTTAGGCTACACTTCAGTAGAGGAGAGGGTTGTTAAAATTCATGGTATTGTTTTGATTAAATTGTGTAGCACTTGGCTATATTGGCTATTGGTAAATAGCACAATATCGGCATTTATGTTGGATTTTCTGTGGATTCAATGTTGCTTAAATCTATCTTCTCTGTGAATTAGTCTGCCACTTCCCTTTTAGCAGGGAATGCATTGTTTTGCTTGAAAAGTACTTGCAACTCATCTGTAGGATAGAGGCTGTCCAGCATTACATTAATGGAGATGAGAAACTATTTTTCATCTTTTCCCTGGAAGATGATACGAAAAATGAGAGAAGACGAGTAGCACAAAGATTAACAGCTCCACAGACTAATTTTCTTACAAAGCTACATACCAGTGCCTTGACCCTGGTGTTGGAGAGCTGCATCTTTGCAGCAGAAGCATCATCCTGCACTTTCTGATGTCTTGGTCATTGCTTGATTGATTGTCTCTGAATTTCCACTCAGGTCTTAATTTCACTCTTTGATTTACAAGGTTTAGCAACGCTGCACTAAAGCCAGGGTACCAAGTAAACACTCCAGGTTTCTTTTGCCTGTGGTTGCAAACAAAAGGCTATGGAAATGTGGGCTTTTTGATAACATACGTGAAAAAGAAAGACCCCTCCTCTTGACAGGAATAACTGCTCCCATAAACCCATGTGGCTGTAGCTTGTACATTACCAAGGCACATATATCAATAGAGGTGAAAGAAAAGCAGAGGACTGTTTGTTTCTTCACTACCCTTACAACAGTATCATTTTTGCCTTTCGTTTTTGTAAATGCATTTTTCAAACTCCACAAAAGCTTATGTCTATTCTACAACTCTAAAACCCTGAGTACACATGGAAGTGTGTAATGTATATATTTCTGAAAATGTCAGGGTTTTATTTGTGTCGTATTTCTATAAGGAGGATGTGAACACGACTTTTGGAGTGCTTCAGACTGGCAGAATCCACTGATCTAGACTAGTGTTTAATTCCAATTTAGAAATGTATTTTGCTTATACAGTACTCTAGTTTAAATTCCTACACATTGTATTTGAATGTATGTTCTTGTTTAACGTGTTAGTAATGATGTATGATCTATTGCACTCACTGTGAAATTTTTTGAGTAGGTATGTCATTTTCTCCTGCCTATGTTCATACGCTGATGTTCTTGGCTTCAGCTTTTGTATCTAAAACAAAATAATGCCTTCACAGGTTGTATATTCTTTAACCTAACTTCTTCAACGTGTTGAAGTTCGTCCACTACCTCTACAAGTTAGCCAAAACCATTCTGTGTTATTTCACAGACATTTCATAAAGTAGGTGGGACTTTCTTGGTAACTTGTTGGGGGAGGAGGGGAAAACGAGTGCTTTTTAATCTGTTCCTTTAAGGAGGCAGATATACAACAATGATGTTAAGCAAATGTTGTTGTTTGCTTGTATTTCAAGTTAATTTAGTTGGTACTGAAAGATGGTCCTCTAAATGCTTTTGGCATTCTTTCCCCAGGTCCTGTCAGTGGATGGACATCAAACAGTATTAAATCACCTGGAACAACTGTCCCGAGTGAAAAAGCTGCAACAGCACCTCAGCTAAATGAGCAGGACACGTTGGTTCAGCGGGCGGAGCACATTCCGGCGGGGAAGCGCACTCCCATGTGCGCGCACTGTAACCAAGTCATTCGGTGTGTATCTGCTTGCTGGGGGCACTCCTCGGGGGGTACAGAACTGGCTGGATGGCCAGGCCTAGGAGTGGTGATGAATGGCGATAAATCCATTTGGCTACTGGTCACCAGTGCTGCTCCTCAGGCTCAGTATTGGAGCGTGTCCTGCTTAATATCTTTATCAATGATCCAGACTGTGATCAAGGGTACACTTAGTCACACTTGCAGGTAACCAAGCTGGGAGGGAGTGTTGGTCTTTTAGAGTGTGGGAAGGCCCTGCAGAAGGATCTGGACAGGCTGGATCAATGGGCTGAGGTCAGTTTTAAAAGGTTCAATAAGACAAAGTTCTGCATCTTGCACTTGGGTCACAACAAACCCAGGCAGTGCTTCAGGCTAGGACAGAGTGGCTGGGAAGCTGCCTGGCAGAAAAGGACCTGGGGTTCTTGATTAACAGCCAGCTGAACTTGAGCNACTTAGTCACACTTGCAGGTAACCAAGCTGGGAGGGAGTGTTGGTCTTTTAGAGTGTGGGAAGGCCCTGCAGAAGGATCTGGACAGGCTGGATCAACAGGCTGAGGTCAGTTTTAAAAGGTTCAATAAGACAAAGTTCTGCATCCTGCACTTGGGTCACAACAAACCCAGGCAGTGCTTCAGGCTAGGACAGAGTGGCTGGGAAGCTGCCTGGCAGAAAAGGACCTGGGGTTCTTGATTAACAGCCAGCTGAACTTGAGCAATCAGTGTGCCCAGGTGGCCAAGAAGGCCAATGTCTTCCTGGCCTGGATCAGCAATAGTGGGGCCAGCAGGACCAGGGCAGTGATTGTCCCCCTGTACTTAGCAATGGGGAGGCCACACCTCAAATCCTGAGTTCAGCTCTGGGCTCCTCACGACAAGAAAGACATTGAGGGGCTGGAGCGAGTCCAGAGAAGGGCAACCAAGCTGGTGAGGGATCTGGAGCACAAGTCTGATGGGGAGCAGCTGGGGGAGCTGGGGGTGTTTAGCCTGGGGAAAAGGAGGCTCAGGGAGGACCTTACTGCTCTCTACAACTGCCTGAAAGGAGGGTGTAGTGACAAGGAGGTTGGTTCAAAGGACTCAGCAGGTTTATAGTCAGGTCAGAAGTCAATAGTACTTTTTTTTATCATTATGGAAATAATGTTCCTCAAGTGATAGGACATAGACTCAAGATGTGATTGGGAGGTCTAGGTTGGATATTAGGAAAAATTTTTTCACCAAAATGCTTGTCCAGCACTGGAACAGGCTGCCCAGGGAAGTGTTGGAGTCACCATCCTGGAGGTGTTTAAAAGATGTGTAGATGTGGCACTTATGGACGTGGCTTACTGGTGGACTTGGCAGTGCTGAGTGAACAGTTGGACTTTATGATCTTATAGGTCTTTTCCAACCTAAATGATTCTATGATTCTGTTCATCCTGCAGGCTCTCTCACAGCAGGGCTTTGTTTTGCTTTCATGGTTTTTGATTCTTTAGTCACAAGTGGTTTAAGGCTTCATTTCAGTAATGCAGACTACTGTTTTCATGCATGGTTTATCTAACAAAACTGAGAATTAAACTACTTTGGAGGAAAAATATTGTGAACTGCTAGCAGTCAGTCTTACAGTTCGTTTTACAGAGAACCAGAAAGCTGGATGCAATGGAGTAGATGTAAAACAAAAGAAAAGTAAGCAAGTTAATTTTCATTTATACACCCATTCCAATAAAATTGAGAGTATTACCTAGCTGGAAACCAGTCAGAGAGTATAGTCTTAGAAAGACAAGTCACAATTGTTGATTTCTAAACTGTGGTTTCTAATTGAGAAGAAGAAAAATAACATCCATAGAAGAAAAGCAAGTGATGCTTTTAAAATTACTAGGACTGGATTGATAATAATTTCCTGCATTGCTGGATTTCAGGCTCTTTGATGGGCTCTCTGGCCTTTGGACATTATGGTAGCTATTGTCCTTGACTTGTATGACACGGGTAGAAAACATTAAGCAACACAAACACGAGTTTGCCAAAAGAGATTAAGTTAAATAAGTTCTGCTGATCCCATAAGATACCCTATCATCAGCCAGAATTTTGTGTGGAGGAAGAATTGAATCTGCTTTGCATTGTTCAGTCAGTGATTCCTGACAATTAGTCATGATTGTCTCATAATTGTGATTGCTTTTATTGCCAGTGTACAAACCATCTTCATTTTCATCTACCTTGCTTTTTATTTCTTCTCTAAAATAGAAATCTCTTAGGATTATTGGAAGAAATGTGTTCTTTAAGTGTTTTCTTTTTCTTGTTCAGTGATTTGTATTGTTGAACTACAAGGAGAAGGTAATGATTTTTTATAGTATTTATTTATGTCCCATGTTTTCAGTGGACAAAATAAGAGAGCCTGCATTATGTTTCACCATGATTAAAGAAAGAGACTTTTTTGATTATAAAGTTCTGAAAAATGAGGGGCTCCATAAGCTGTATAATTTTCATTCATTTTTAACAGAAAATCAGCCTTTCCACCATGGGTTTTTGTAGCCTCTTGAGCCTGGGCTTGGATTCTACATCAGAACCAGCTAATGCAAATCACTTGATCTTTAGGGGTCAGCTGAGTCTAGCTTGTTTGCTTTCATGAGATTTCTGTTTGGATAGTTCACTACCAGTTCAGTTAGCACTGGATAAATTTTAGAAGACTCTTTACTAATGCATCTGTGCTGTTTTGGAATAGTTATTCCTATTTCCTGTATACGTCAAGGAAATAAAAATATATGAACATAACCCCCTTGAAGCAATGGAAAATACTTACACAAATTCCCAACACAGGTGCACCTATGCATCTTAAGCCAGTTTTTTAGCTTCATTGCAAAATCAAAGATTAATATCAAAAAGGGTGTGCCTTTTTTTGGGATGAGATTCATCTGATTTCTTGAACAGTTTGGCCTATATAATAATTCTGTCTGTCTTCAGTATACTGTCCTTTTTATTCTTTGGGCTTTGGATTTGTGTCTAGTAAATAACATGCAAGAAACGATTCACTTTCTTTTTTTGTACTGTTACTTTAGTTTTAAACCAAACACAAAGTGCACTATATGCTGTATCTTTCATACAAGAAACTTCATTTCCTTTTGCAGCAGCTGTGGTTTATCAGGGTGTGCTGGTGCTCTGTGCTGTGGGGTCTCAGTCCTGAGCAGTTCCCCTCTCCACTTGGCACTTAAATCACTTTCTGTTACTCCCACTTCCCCCTTTTTGATCACAATTTTAAAAAGAGATGAGACGCTGCCCTCTAAGTAGGGCAGTGTATTGGTCTGTGGAGCAACATTTACTCTTAGTGGATAGTGAGGACAAACTGCAGAGCCCCACTTGACTCTACTTAAGCCATTGTCACCTATTGTAAGTGACACCTTTTCATGAATAGTAATTGGTAGCCACGTCTGACTTCTTTGTAATTTGCTGTTCGTGTTTAAATCCTTATATTTCTTCATATGTTAAATGCCTACTCAATTATTAAAAGCAAGTGTTCTGAAGATAAGTTGATGTGCATTAATCAATGCCAAATATGCCTCGTGTTCACAGCATACAGTGGATTTGGAAGACTGCAATGGCATTTTGAATTCAAGTTTTAGCATAATTACACTTCATGCCCTCAGTGGTAGCTTTACCTATGAAAAGGTAGGAGGAGGATCAAGTAACATTGCATTGTACATCTGCTTTGAAGCCAAAATGCATTCTGGTGTTGGTTACTTTACACTCAGGCATAGAATAACCATGGCTGGTTGAGCCAAAACCTTTCTTCGAGACACCTTATAACTTTTTAATATATCTTTAATTATTCACACAGTGATTGTCCAAAGGTTCCAGTTTTTTCCAAAGCTTCATTAAGTAAGCTTTTCTTTCCATGTCTAAAAGAATCAAAGCTGGAAGCAAACTAAATTTCTCTTTATCTACTTGCTGTGACGGTCTGGCAGACTTCTGGCATTTCCTGATGAAGACTTCTGGTTCCCAGACAGCCTTTCCAAGTTCTGCACTGCAGAGTTGGCTCTTCCTTTCAAGTCCAAATATGTTTTCCCTGGATCACCATTGAGAACATACTCTTTGGCATGGTTGCTGTGAATGATGATTTAGCTTTGTCACCTTTTCATGAAGCTTAGTTGTTTTTAAAGGCAAAAGGGAAAAAGCACAAATGGTGCTTCCCTTCACCACCTCCTATACACAAAATGTATACTGTGGCATTTTCAGTGAGGAGAAGAAGAAACTTCCAAGAATGTAGAACTGCTGTATGGTGAACTGTGAAGTGATTGGCCTTCCTAGCAGATGTGGAAATCCTTTTTGATCTCTCTACCACCAAATTTCAGTTCTGTCTTGCTATCATAGTACAAGCCGCATGAGGAACTAAATTATTGGCCTACTAATATAATATATCACAACCATACTGATGAAGTTATATTCAGTTACAAGTGTTAAGTCATTGAAATTGCACTTACATTCCCTGTACGTTGCTTACGTCTCCTTTCAGTTTGCCCCAATATCTCTGTTACATGCAGAACCCAAATGTTCAAGGTGACTATTAAAATTATGTACCCTGGTGATCCTTTGGAGCATAAGATTCTACAAATACTTTTGTAAATCAATCAGACTCTTTCAAAAAAAAAAAAAA
>VZRO01000192.1:840768-870474 GCA_013397915.1 Daphoenositta chrysoptera | reverse complement strand
ACATGCACTTTTTAAAAAAAAAAAAAAAAAAGAAATTACTAGTTGGTTTTCATCTCTGAGCTCCGTTCACGTGGCCCAGGTGGTGATGCCAGAAATTTGTTCAGAAATGCTCAGCATGTCAGAGTAGCCTGGGGTAGAGGCACATTCTTAGCCAACTGCTGCCAGTTGGGTCATCCCATATCCCGTTTGGAAGGTAGGAAAATGGTTTTTTAGCACTCCTTTTACAAATATGTTCAAGTTGACAGAGGCATGTGGGATTTTTATAGGTTTTGTTTTAAATGGGGTAGGAAAGAAGGACTAAACCATCTACAGCCATCTTCCTAGCGTAACATCCCTGTAGCTACTTCCCGTCACATTGCGTGACTGTGGGCATCCTGCCCCCTTACTCAAATTGGAACTTTAAAGTCCTTTTCAAATTAATAGAGGAAAGAAATACCTTTCATTACTGGAAGCTATCATTTTGATGGCAAAATTATCCAGAGTCCGGGAACACCTCCAAATTCTGAATATCATGTTTTAGTGTATTTTACACAGCAGGTGTATCTTTTTTTTTTTTCTTCTTTTTTTTTTTCCTTCCATGTGCTTTGGGGCAGCTTTTAAGTTGCAGATATCATTAAGCTGCAGTATCAGCTTGACATGTTTAAACTGCGGCCTGATTGAAAGTAAAATTGTATTTAGAAAGTGTTCTTCTGGACGTGTGTTCGCAGGGAGCCAGTCCACTAATGGAACACCTCGTAGACATTGTGCAGGGCACAGCCCCAGCTGCCTGGGGACTTTGGGAAAGGACCTCTGTAGGTGCATTCTCAGGCTGTCCCGGTCTGTCTGTGTTCCTGCACACTGTCCTGAGTAGTTGACCTCAACATGTCAGGGCTGTAAACTGGAGAGCTGAATGCAGCAGATGTAAAAATTCCTTCTCCTCCTGTTGCTGGCACGCTTGCTTCCCACTACAGAGCTAACTGAGCCTGTCATTTCGGTGTAGATAGCCAGAAACTCAATCCTACCTGGAGCTGGGAGAGTGTCTTTAGTGTCAGCCCCGTGTTAATGAATCTGGTAAATTAGCCTGTGCTGACACGGCGCTCTGAGGGCACTTTGTTGTACATAAGGGCTTGTATTGTTTGATCAGTACATAACTGAAAGGGCATTGATGTAAAAAGGTGCTTGTAGAGCAGTGGGAGGGTATCGGGTTAGGTCAGTGTTTGCACTGCTCAGGCATCCACTGGGAGCAGGGGCTGGAGAGCTGCGCTCAGCCCCAGCTCCCTCCTTAAAGAGCTACAAGCTTCTCTTCAGGAGCCCTTTTTCACTGCCTTTCCTTCAGTAAACAGATGTGAACAGAAGAAACTGGCCCAGATTAAATATGTTTATCATCTTACAATGTCTTTGGCTTTTCCTAAATCTGTTTGAGTCCCTCGTCTTTGACTTCTCATCCTGCTGAAAATACATAGCGTCGCCAGAGAAAATGTAGAAGAGAAATGAAATTCTTTACCCTCTGTCCTTAATAAAGTTGCCCTCTGTCCTCAGCCCACTTAGTATTTCCATTTTAGACTCAACATAAGCAAATTTCAAGGTGGATTTGGGGGGGTTGTTTGGGGTTTTTTTCTTTATTGCTGTTGCTTTGTTCATATGAAAATCTTACACAAAAATGTTCTTGTAGCTTACTTGATTTCCAAAAAAGTGTTTAGCAGCAGGTGGTCATATCAGTACCTTTCAGGTTTTTTTCATTGCAGTATTAGATCAGAAAACAAAAAGAAGCACTACTTGAAAGAATTACATCTTTATTGGTGTTGCAAAAACAGGAAATCTGGTGGGGGAGATGAGCTTGAACCACAAAGTTCATTTCACACCTTAATTCTGGAAGGTTGAGTGTTGATGGGACCTTGGAGGCACCTCTTTAATGTAAATGTGTTCACTAAAGAAATTAACATGTTGAATATATTTTAGATAAATACAGAGACAATGATATATACCTGGGATTCATGAGTTACAAACTGAGAATTTTTTGTTGAATGAGAAATGGATTAATTTCTTTTATATTAACTGCATTGCATTAACTAGACAAATGCTGTTAAAAGCATTGTTATTTTGCATTTGCAAATGCTAGAGGAAGCTATGTGTTTAGGAAAAAATGGACCTATTTAAATACAAAAAAATTCTCCTATAACTGGGATGGGTTATCCTGTGAGAAACTTGTTGCATAGGGACAGTGATTGATTTTTTGTTTCAGAAGAAACTGATATTATCTGCTCCTAATGGGGTCAAGACTACTAATATTTGTAGTCTCAATATGAATGCACTCTATAGGAGAGTTGATCTTATCACTGAGTCAAATATCTCTTTGCAATAGATGGAATTAGGAACATGGGAAACATCCTTCTTCACTTCCCTAGCAGACACTTCAGCACTGTATTTAATAATAAATTAAAAAAATCCTGTTCTAAAATAAGATTTCTGAAATGCAGTGAAGTGAAAAGAATTAGTGTTTATTGCGGGCGGGCATTTCTAAGAGATAGTTCAATGGTGATGGATACAATCAACACTTGGAGCTTTCCTGGAGCCTGTAGGAGGAAAGAGGGGTGGAACAGTGTGTGTGAACAGTGTAGTAATGGCACAGAGCTACTGTAGGTAAGTCTATTAACAGCTTTTGCAGGAGCCAGCCCAGGTGCATTTGCTAATAGTACCTCTTCTTTCAAATCAGAGGACCCTTCTTGGTGGCTTTGGGAAAGTCATGGCATCCAGAGGAGTTTAATTGTGCCCACTGCAAAACCTCCATGGCTTACATTGGATTTGTGGAAGAGAAAGGGATGCTGTATTGTGAGGTCTGCTATGAGAAGTTCTTTGCCCCTGAGTGTTCAAAGTGCCAGAGGAAGATCCTTGGGGTAAGTGACCAGCAAGTGGCCTGTTTCTTGGTAAGAACAATAATCACAGTGTTCAGTGCTTCTCTGCAATGAAATTCCATTTTACCTGGCCCAGTCTGCATTCTTTCAAACATACTCTTGACACACCTTTTCAGCTCCCATCACATACAAAATACAGCTTTGGATCTTCTAATGTTGAACTTTTTCAGTCTCATTGAGAAAAGGTGCTGTAGTCTCCTTGGCTTTTCCAAGCTCAGCTCCTGTTTTCATGAAGCTGTTCTGTAGCTGTTGCGATTACCAAATTTTCTTGAGCAAAATGCTTTAAATTGGCAGCTTTTTACTGGGAATGGGAAGGGGGAAATGGGGGAGGGAATGAAAAAGAAATAATCCTCCTTAGAAAAAGAAAATAAAAAGAATGAAAAAGAAATAATGAAAAAGAAATTTAAAAAAAAGAAAAAGAAAAAGAAATAATGAAAAAAGAAATAATGAAAAAGAGATAATCCTCCTTAGGTGAGCTGAGCATTAAGAACACACTGTCTGGCTAAATGTGAAGTACTGAAATATTCCCAGTGTTAATGTTGATGGAAAGACGTGTTATCCTACTGGGCACTGATATTGCTCATTTGAGCCTGCCAGCTGATCAGCTGCTGTTTCACTGCAGACAGCAATGTGTCTGCATTCTTGTGTAACTGGGGTCATGCAGGGCTCTGGCAGCACAACTCTAAAGTCATATTTGGCACTATAGCATCATCCAAAACAACACAAGCAGTCGTGATTTTCTGTGTGATGTCTTCTGATTAACTCTACACAGACTTCAGGAGAAGGCAGGGATGCTGCTTTTCTATTTCAGGGGACCGTTATAGGAGACCTTGATTAAAATTAAGAATGTGAACAAATGTGAACCTGTTAAAATCTGTCCAACTCTATGTCAAACCTTCCAAAAACCCCAAAGGATTGCTCATGAAAAATAAGGCGATGTACCATAAGTAAAGCACCTCATTAAGTTTAACATCACAGAACTTGTGTGCACAACCCATTTTCAAAGTAGCAGTAGGAAACAAAGTATTCTTGAAATGAATCGAGTGTGGAGGCATGGCTACCACAGTCTAGTCATCACATCGAAATAATGTGTTCCTAACACTTTTTCTAATCCCCACAGGAAGTAATAAATGCTTTGAAACAAACTTGGCACGTTTCCTGCTTCGTGTGTGTGGCCTGTCATAACCCCATCCGCAATAATGTCTTTCACTTAGAAGATGGTGATCCCTACTGTGAGACGGGTAAGGAGCAACACAACCAAAGTTTACTGCAGCTGTGCAGGAAAGCAGAGCTCAGTAAGGTTGGGGAAAAAAAATAATTCCCTTTTCTCAAGCTTCACATTAGAAGTGCCCCAGCAATTTCATGTAACTTTGATATGTCAATTCAAAGCAACAACAGCTGCTGTAGACACTTTAAGTTTGCAGCAGGAGGAGTTGGCGAGGATTTCTTCATCAGCTTCAGCAGCAGCAGGCTTCTTGTCACTGATTTTACCTATTCCTGTTAAGTCCTCTACTGTAATATCAGTGATACATCAAAGTATTAGTTTTAGGGTGACTTTCTGGTTGGCTTTAAAATAATCTGAAGTTTATGTAAATCTGCTTATTTACCAAACACAAGCAAATGCCAGTGGAGTAGTGTGTTTTTCTCTGAATAGCCTTATTCACAGCCTGAGGGACTTCCAAGAGTAAGCAGTCTGTACAGGTAGTGTTTTGCAGAATCAAGGATAAAAAAAGCCATCAGGGGAAAAATAGAGTGATACAATTACAGCACTTGAAAGCCTGATCGGCAATATCACATGAACAGCATGGCTTAGAAGTTCGGAGCATTTCTGGTTTGGTTTTTAGCACTTCCAGCTCATCATAACATTTTTTATAGAATCATAGAATAGTTTGCGTTGGAAGGGACCATAAAGATCATCTAGTTCCGACCCCCTGCTATGGGCAGGGACACCTTCCACTAAACCATGTTGCTCAAAGCCCCATCCAGCTGGCCTTGAACATTTCCAGGAATGGGGAATCCACAGCTGCTCTGGGCAACCTGTTCCAGTGCTGCACCACCCTCACCGTAAAAAAATGTCTTCCTATTATGCAATATAAATGTACTCCTTCAGTTAAAAGCCATTTCTCCTTGTTCTGTCAGTACATGTCCTTGTACAAAGTCCATCTCCAGCTTTCCTGTAGGCCCCCTTCAGGTACTGGAAGGTGCTTTAAGGTCTGTCTGAAGCTTTCTCTTCTCCAGGCTGAACAAGCACAACTCTCTCAGCCTTTCCTCAAGGGAGAGGAGCTCCAGCCTTCTGAACATCTTTGTAACCTTCTCTGGACTTGCTCCAGCAGGTCCACATCCATCGCATCTTGGGAGCCCCATAGCTGGGTACAGGACTTCCAGTGGGGTCTCAGGATAGCAGAGTAGATGGTTCAGAATCCCTCCCTCGCCTGCTGGCCACTCCTCTTTTGGTGCAGCCAAGGATACAGTTGACTTTTTGGGCTGTGAGTGCACATTGCCAGGTCGTGTTGAGCTTCTTGTCAACCTATTATTATTAATATCAAGAGGTTTCATTCAATTTTGTTTTCCAGTTCGCTTAAAACTTTCCAAGTACCCCTCTGAGCTAGGAAAAAATTAAACAATTTGTAAAACAATTCCCACAAAATGGAAAAGAGACAAAATTGTATCAAAATTACCTGTTTTCAAAGTGCATGCTGTGTTGGAAGCATCAGTTGGATCCTTGTTGTTGTTTTCCTTCTACTCTTAGGAACATTGCAGTTTCACCAGATGTAGAAATGGATTGACAAGAATAGATTTAGCACAAAATTCTAATGACCTCTTTGAAGCTAAAATTTCCCTCTGAACTGATCCCAGAGTTCTTCACAGTGGGTGCCATGGAGAGTGCTAGGTACTGTAAACATGAGGGAAGTAGGCCAATTTATCCAAAATTTCTCTTGTCAGAGCTGCTTTAATGAGGTGTTGGCAGATACAAGAGGACACAGTAGGTTATTGCTAACTTGGTGACACAAGTAGGGTAGGGTGTTGCTCCTATTGAATTTGTGGAGCAGCAGAGGAAACAGGTATACAAGCAGCATCCTCCAGTGTGACAGCACGGTGAAATTTCATCCTGAAGCAACGTGAAGCCCCTAATTGTGGAACCATTTGATGATTCAAAAATAGTACTGGAGGAATCAATAACTCCCCTTTGGGTGGAAAGCTCATGACAGGGTTTGTTCTCTTAAGGTTCAATTCTTCTTCCTGCCACCAAACGATCCACATGTCGTGCAGTGCATTGATTTGTGCTACTGTTACAATTCCTGTGCAAAATGTGTCCTTTTCTATACTGTGAGCAGGAAAAACTGTGGTAAGATGTCAAGTATTACTACACTTCTTACAAAGTTTATTTCTGAGATAGAAAGTTGCTAGCGCAAGTTAATGCAGACACAATCTGTGAGGTGTTATTGGCAGTGATACTTTGTAATGGCTCTGGCTCGCTAACTAGATGTTAATTTGAGTTATATTAATTTTTCAAAGACTTTCAGTCCAGCTGGAGTTATGAGTCTATGACTAATTTTAAAGAAATAAGGAGTAAATGTCATTGCCAACTTTCCCTCTTCCTAGTGCAAAGGAGAGCTCTAATTTTAAATCTGTATTTGAAATTATAACAGCATCAGCTATTAGTATTAAAGAGGGTTTAATCTGCAGAATGTTCTGGGTTTAGATGTTGAGGCTAAAATTAAATTAAAAGTCCAGATATCAACCACTTTGAACTTTTTTTAAGTGTAGAGTTAGTAGCCTAGTTTTGAAAATGCTGTGTGCAGGAAGCACTGATATGTGACTGTGTAAGAAGTCTGCCTTGGAAGGCTTCTGCAGTATCACAATTCAAGCATGCAAAAGAAAGCTGATGCCCTTCATTCTGCCTTATCTACTGCCCTTTCTTCAGAAGAAAAGCCAATAAACTTATCAACACAACCACAGGCCAACTTACAAAAGGTTTTAACTGCCGGCACCAGGAAAATATCAGTAAGATTCTGTATGACCACAAGTGCAAAGAGCTGAAAGAGTATGGTCATGAGACCGTGTCCTTCAGGGGTTTTGCAAATTGTTGTACCATTTGATGTTTTTACTGTCTTTCTTCTTAAACACAAATTCATTCCAGTAGCATGGATTAATGGAGGTGATCAGTGAAGCAGTTTCTTGCCACTGGCAGCCATCAAGGGCTTTGCTATTCCAGAGCACTTGTGTTCCCCATCCTGTTGAGATGTCTTCTGTGATGATGCATTTTGGGGGAGGTCATCACACAAAACACTGTCTTACTAAACACAACCAGGACTTTTCTCTTGGGCTTGATGCGTCTGATGATCCTCTGTGGGCTCTGTCGTAGTAAGCATTAGAGCTTCAGCAGGTCTGTACAGTCTAGGTGAGAAACAAAATCCACTTCTACCCCCCTTCCCACCCCTTAAAATTCTCCTTTGAAAGCAACCCCTGGCATCAATTTCTCTGTCAGTGTTACTATGGTAGTAACACTCTGTTACTGGTAGATGGAGTCCAAGGCTTCATTACGGCTGTCACTTTGATTGAGTTCATCTTATGGAGACACAATGTTGCATGACACGTTTGACATGGTAGCGTGCTGGTCCCAAATTCTCTCATGTTATAGCACTAATGCCGCTGTTGTCTCTGCAGGAATAAAATATTTGCTTCCTAGAATGGGGTGTTTGAGAGTTGAAATAAGTGAAAAAGATCAGACAGCTTGGGGTGGGGAATAGAATGGTTCAAGGCCATTTGTTTTAGTCCCTTCTCCCTGAGATTGCTGGAGGAGCTTCTTGTTCTTTACTGTAATGAAGGGGAAGGGTTTGTTTGTTTGTTTTGGGGCTTTGTTTTGTTGGTTTTTTTAAAAGCAATGTAATAAACTCTAGTGACTTAGAAAGGTTTTCTGACTTGATCCAAAGTTCTGGACTCTAATTAGGACAGAAGCCTAATGATTACATGGTTTTGAGTAGTGCAGTCTGGGGCAAATACCCTGCCAGAAAGTAGGCTGGAGTTCATTACTCTCTGAGGAGGTCTGTAGTGTGAACAGCTGGGGTTTCAAAGCAGAGTTGGAGAGAACATAAGGAACACGTAAAGTTCTTGTGGGTGCTCTCAAGGAGTGCATTTCCCTCTCTCCAGCACACTGTTGATCTCAAGGAAATGAAACACCAGGAAGATGGAAGCATTGCCCACTTGAAAGGATGAGGAAGAGAACTGAATTAGCAAGGAGAAGTCAACATCCCAGGCTTTCAGTTTAGGAGCTCTTTATTCAGGATACTCAGTCTTATAAACCTCAGCAAGTCCAAACCTATTGCCAATGAAAGAAAAGAACAAAGCTCTTGAAGGGTCGATCTTGCTTTTCTGCATATGGTTTAAAACCTATTTGTATCTCTTTGCAGATTACTATGCCCTCTTTGGTACAATGTGCCACGGCTGTGAATTCCCCATTGAAGCTGGAGACAGGTTCCTTGAAGCCCTGGGCCACACTTGGCATGACACTTGCTTTGTATGCTCCGTAAGTAGAGCTGGTCTGCCTTTCAACAAACCCTGGCAGCAGTGCTTGTGCTAACCTGACCCATATGGGAGTTAACAGCTCTAAGCTCTCTCAGTCCCCTGAGCCCAAACAAAAAGTGCTTTCCCAGTTACTTGGAAGGTGTGTTGCCAGGCTTAGCCTTTGGCAGAGGTGCGAGCAAAGGTGTCCTGGATTGCAGCCCTGTGTCCCAGCATTTAACCCTCGACATTTGCTTCCTCGGAGCGAGCCTTGAAGGTCAGAAGGGAATGGGCTGCGTTTCCAAAGCAGCAAGAGTGCTTTTGACACTGTGGCCAAGGTATTGCTTGCTAATATTGTATGGCCAAAAAAACCAAAAAGAGAAGCCCTAATCTTAATGACTGGGTTTTTTTTCTTAAATTCTGAATCTAACTCGGCTCCCACTTAAACACCTGTTGTCTTAAGAAGAAGGGTTATGCTTACACCAACCACTATGTATTACATAAAAAGGGGATCCCTAAAAAAAAAGTAATTCTTACTCTTTGAATATATTTGTGCATAGAACAATACCATGATGTGGCATTCTGAACAGTTATGGCATAATTTGTCCATCTGAATTAGACGTTCTTTTCTTTTTTATCCCATTTCAGGTATGTAGTGACAGTTTGGAGGGCCAGACTTTCTTCTCCAAGAAGGACAAGCCACTGTGCAAGAAACACGCCCACTCTATCAACATCTGATGCTTGGAGCTCGTCTTGTGTAACAAATGTACTGAGCAGAAAGGTTAAAATGTCCATGTTCAATAATTGGTTAAAATTATTTATATACAATTTTTCTAAAATGGAAGAGAGATGTGGAAACTTGCAGAATGGATTGTACACTGATTTTTCAGAGTGTTAATCATTTACTTTTTTGCTTCATAAAAAGAAAGGTATCAGCAATTGCACCCAAGCCAAACAATTAGAGTGTCTCTACGCTTTGCACATTACTGCATTAGTTTCATGATTTTATGACCACATTTATATCTGTTTCAGTATGAGAAGTGAAGTATCTATAAAAATAAATACCTGATATTACAAGTCTTGGTCTTGCTGCTATTCAGCAAATAAAAGAAGATTGGATTCAGCAATCCAGATCACTTTATTTCAGTGATGTTTTTAAAGTGTGTCCAGAAGTATTGCAGCTAAATTCCATTAAAAGGAACTCAAAGTAAAGATAAGATTACACAAAATATATAGTTTCAAAACTAATTTTTTAAATCTAATCTGATTTTAGGGTTTTTTATCTATCTGGAGTACATGAGGCCTCCTACACAATTACATGTACCTGTGCCTTTGCAGTTAAATTTCTAATGGGTTTGCAAAGGACAGGGATTTTTACAAAGCATTTAAGTTGCTATGCTGGTGAAAAAGAATAGTTTAGCAGATGCCACTTAAAAGAAAACATAAATGGGATACTGTTCTGTAACTCATGTACTACCAAAACACTAGCCAAAAGCCCCTGCTGTTGAGGATGTGTTTGATAGGATGAAAATGTCAGATCAAACCTTAAGGGAGCAGGGATTTTGACTCTTCTGTTTGCAGTTCAGGTTTTAGGTAGCTTTAAGTGCCTTGGAAAGGGGAAATTGTGCTGAATCTGCAGGTAACAGTGTTTTGTATCCAGAATGTGAGATTCTGGTGTTGAATGAGGGAAGCTGCTGAAGTGCAACTGAGGACATTGGTTTTTTTTCTCAGTACATTCTTTGCCATGTAGCTCATGAATATATATATATTGGTGGTGTGCCAGGCAGCGTACTGAAAATGTAACTTTCTTGCTCAGCTGTTATGATTTTTATTCGTTTAGGTTTTATTTTTTCTCTTTTCTTCCAGATGTAGGGAATGTACTGCTAAATAATACTACATTGGTTTAAGCAGCTCAGTATCTCTCAGATCTTGCAAGGGAGCAGAGAGACAATGCTGTCATTATGCATTTGCTGCGAGCTAGGTCAGCCAATTCTGTGGCATGATACGAATTTCGTGTCCACCCAGAGAGGCAGTGCAAGAGCAGGGCACCAGCTCAGTCCCCCTTAGCCTCAAATTAGGGCTTAACTGGTCTGGAGCAATTGCAGGCAGAGAGAGAGGAGCTGATGCCCCTCTGCACAGTTCAATTTCACTTCAGAGAATTGCACAACCGAGAAGGGGGCTCTCTCAGGACCAGAGCAGATTCCTGAAGGAAACTAAATTTACATGCTGTTTGATTCAACTGGGGTGTCAGAGCTGAATTGTTAGTCTTTAGTGCTCTTTTTAGTAGACATTAAGAATAACCATTTACTGGTTGTGTTGCTGTGGGGTGGGTTTTTTAACTGATTCAAAGGATAGTTTTATCCATAAAACTGTGGATAAAAAAGTCACAAAAATTTGCCATGGTTGAGTAAAGCAATTATAATGAGGAACATGAACAAAAGAGGAGGAAAGAAAACCAAAATTGCTGTACTGAAATATGAAAAGATATTTGGCTTTTTATTAATTCAGTGAGACAAGTTCACATTGTGGGGCTGTTTCACTTTATTTCCTGATGTTATTTTTCTTCAATATTACCACGTTTCTTTTTTAACTTCCAGTGGTACAGAAGAAATTTGGTGAATGTTGGTAAATAAGAAGGAATTTGGTGGTACGGTATAAAGCTGTTTAAAATGTTTACGCTCTTGTAGATGTACCCTTTTGTGAGTTTGGCTGAAAATCAGAAGGGTGGAAGCAGACTGGACAAGATACAGTAACATATAAGCCAGCTTGCTTTTAAAATTAAGTGGAATGTGGAGAAATGAGACCTACGGACTAGGTTTCAGTGGAGCTTTATTGCACATGTGTGAGGAAAGGGGGGAAATGCACAGGAAAAGGTGTTCAGTACTTTCTGCCATTCAAACATTGCAATTCTAAGGTAGGATAAAAACTTCTCAGTTTTTCATTGTCCTTAAAATCCAATTAAATTTTGTTTAGGTTCGTAATTTTAATTGGAATTTTATTTTTTAATCCATATGCTCTAGGGTTTGAAATTTTGCAGTTGTTAATGAATTTGAGGACAAAAGCCTGAAAGGCTCCAATAGAACTGCTTCATTTAGCTGCTTTGCCTTTTAATTTCTGCTTTTATCTATTTGTTTAAAAATTTAAAGGAAGCATAGAGTCACTGATAGATAATGAATATTTAATGGCTTTACCAAATTATATAAATCAACTAAAAGGAACATAATTTTTATCGTTATTTTAATAAGTGAGATTTTAGTAGAGCACTTTATAATAATGCCGTATATCTCACTGAATATTTATTACCTTTTTTGTTGTTGTTTAGAACGATTTCATCCTGGTATTATTTTGTTTTATTTGTAAGCTGCCTTTACCTCTAGAATCTTTTGGGGTCTGAGTGTATGTGTTTAAATATACTTCTCCCTACATGCACACATATGCACGTGCATTGAGAGACATACGTATAAATGTGTATTTGAATGCAGACTTGACATAGCAAAACCCAGCATTATTCCATCATCATGGGGGGATTTCATGAGATTCCCAACTGTTTTTCACACAACACACATATAGCATTCATGTTATAAGGGTGTGTTACGGAGTCAGGAGAGATATATTAGTAACCTAACTGCTGTAGATTTTTGCATGCATTTTCAGTCAGTCATTGTTTTTCTTCCAGAACTGCCTGTGAGAGAATTTGGCTTAACTCTGTTTGAAGGTAGAATGTCTTTATAAGAAAGTGAATAATTGATCCATGATGACAGCTTCACTATGTTGTAATGAAATAATTCAGGATTACATGTAAATATAAATGCTTAATATAACAATGCGATAAACTTAAAAGCAGGAGTTGAGTTGTGGTTCAGTGTGTTGGTCTGTTTATTGTGTGCTTGTTTCTTCACAGAGCTACTTGCATCATCTAGCCATGTGAGCTGCTTTGCAGACATTGTTTTATGCTAAACTGCCAGCTGTTAAATCCTGGTGATTTCTTTGCTTGTGTTTAATAATCTTTGGCATTAAATTTTGGCTGTTCACGTTTGCAAATTTAATTATAATTGAAAAACATAACAGGCAAATAAACCCTACTCAAAACCTAAAATTCTCGATCTGTCTTCAGTTATTTTGTGGTTGTTGGATATTTTCTTTTCCTGAATCATAGTCAGTAAAGGAAAGCCATGGTTGTACACAGGAATAGATAGCATTTGAGCTGCTCATTCTTCAGGTTTTGTGGGTTTTTTTAGAATGGAGCTTTGTTTCACAGGGAAGGAGCAGGGGGTCCTGGTGACACCAAGGTGACCATGAGCCAGTGATAACTCCTCTGGGACAAGGAAGACCACCAGCTTCCTGGGGTCCATCAGGCAGAGCATTGCCAGCAGATGGCAGGAGGTGGTCCTCCTCTGCTCAGCCTTGGTGAGACCCATCTGGAGAGCTGAGTCCAGAGCTGCTCTCACCAATACCAGGGACACGGCCGTCCTGGAGCAAAGAGCGAGGAAGATGGTGAGGGGCACGGAGCATTTGGCATACAAGGAGAGGCTGAGACAGCTGGGACTGCTCAGCCTGGACAAGAGGGGACTCGGGGAATCTCATCAACGAGTATGAATACCTGGATAGGGGAGTCAAGAAAACAGAGCCAGGCTTGGGTATGTAGTGGTACGACAACGGTGAGGATGGTAAACATTGACATGGGTTGCTCAGAGAGATTGTGGAGTCTCTATACAGGAAGATACTCAAAACGCAACTGGACACAGCCCTTGGACTAGTCAAGGTCCCTTCATGTCCAGAGGTGCCTTCCAACCTCGGTGAGTCTCTGATTCTTCATCTTTTGTCAAGATGGATGGAAAGATGTAAATACTGTGTTGAACATTGTACCAATGTAAAACTTACATTGGCCAATTACTGGTTTTTTGCCATCCGTACTCCATTCTACTGCCCATCCAGAATACTTTGCACTGTTTGTCTGGAAGGGTTTAATATTTTTCCTAAGTTGACACTGTCCAGGGGAATAGTGCCTGCTCTGGCAAGCATTGTCTGATACTGTATTTAGCCTTGGCCTGCAGCAGTCTCTGTTTTCACTGTGGGACACTTAAATGTCTGCTCTAACATGGCCAATTCCCTCATGATAATACCAGTCTGGTAAGAACCCCTTTAGCTGAGCATCTCTTAACCAGGCAAATGCGCTGTTGTTTTCTACCTTTATTTACACAGGCAAAGGAAAACACTGCACACACCTCTATAAAATTTAGAGGCAACTTTACAGAAAACTTGCCTCCCCTTCAGTGTTTAGGCTATGAGCGAGACAAACGCAAGTCTATTTGCAAACAGTACCTTAAGCTCCAGAAGCCAAATTTTTAAAGGCATGAAGTCTGCATTTGACGTTTTAATGGCAAAGGTTTGGTTTCTATCAATCACAACGTCATGTAACATTAAAATGCACCGACCGAAAAAAAAAAGAGATCTGTCATTCATTCATTAAGATGCTGTAATCCAGTGTAAGATTTATAGGCTTAAAACTCAATGGTGTGTTTTCACAATAAATCCACTTTCACTGCTCAGCACAGAACAAATCTCTCTGTCACTCAAAATATTTGCTGGTCAAAATGCCCTATATGAGATCTTCAAAGGGTTTCTCACAAAATTGCATATAAATCCTTTTACCAGCAAAGGCTTAATTTAGGTTCAAGTTTTACTTTCTTGGGATGTTGGTTAATATCTTGTGTTCAGACAAGATCTTGGTTATATCAGAAACACATAGGGCCTAATTTATTATTAGCAGTCTGGTGTTAATTAGGGGGAATTACCAGAAATAGTTTGCTTGATGGAAATTTATTATGGTATCACACTTTACTGATGGCAAAATAGGAGTCACTGAAAGAGTGCAGCTCCTTCTCATAACCAGCTAATTAATAAGGTGCCAAAATTCCTCTGAGAAGGGTTTGGTCCCAACTATGGGAACCTCACAGAGCAAATGGTTCCTATGCAGTATTTAAAATTTAAAAGAGGAAAAGAGAGACGAGAAAAAGCTGCCCAGCAGAAGTCTCAAAAGTGGTATGGCTTTTTCTTGAATTTATGAAAGAAAATATTTAGCTGTGTTTCCAAGCTCATTAAAGAATGGCTTTTCTCAGACAGAAAAACAACAGCTAATTTATAATCTTGTTTGGTATGCCTGAACTTGGATTTCAGTTTTACTTGTGCATACTGCACACTACAGCTTGTAATTTTATGAATTGGGCTTATAATGAGCTTTTATATTACTCTTTATTGCTTTGCTTAATGGTCTTTTTCATTATCATTTGCCAGGAAAGTTGAGGTTGGCTTAGATAGGAAACTAAAAAATAGAGCAAATCTCTGATAAGCCCCCATCTATTTTATGCACGGCAGTATGGGGATAGAAAACCACTGTGTCATTAGAGACCTCATGAAAGTTGTGTGAGAACGCCATGTTATAAAAGGATGGAGTGCAAGCAAAAACGTCTCTAAAGAAATCTAAAATCACCACACTAAAATTTACGCATGGCTGATTTTTAAAAAAATACTTCGGATTATAGGATATGCAAGTTGTAACAAAGCACTTTTGTATTTGCACTGGAAATACCTTGAACTATTTAAAAATGTCCAGCATTTTGGGTATGCTTTAAAAGGCTTCTCCTGTACTGTGAGACTAAGGATTGTGTCCTTGTGCTCTGAGAAATATTCACACTTTCCATAGGATCACAGTTGTTTCCTTTTCAATTCCCCTGCCTTTGCTTTGCTTTTTCTTACTGCTGGGCAGTGCCGTTGTTTGTTTTAAAATATTTCAGTACGAGATAATCCTGTCAGGTGTGTCCCTTATTTCTCTTTGTGATGCATCAATGAAATGTCAAATGTTCCTTTGGTAAATATAAACTTGCATTAAATTTTGGCACACTTTCTGAAGTGTCAAGTTTTCCCACCCAGAAGTTTCCGCTGGAAAAAAAACTCGAGATACTATATCCCACATAAAGTCTTTATTTCCCTCAAAATCTGTCAAGAAAAAGGGAAACACGTGAAAACAAGTATAGGGTCAAAATCATGGATAACCTAAGCAGGTACAACCTCACTGATTTCAACTTATTCCCCTCCAAGTTAAAAATGACTGGTATCAAAGCTACTTTAATTTTATGCTTACATTTGCCCAGTGAGCAAGATCAGAATTAAAGATTTGGTCCTTGGTTTTATCAGGACTTCCTTTTAGCTAGGATCCAGTCTTGGCCTTATACTTGGCTTTAAACAACTGCAGTGAATTTAATCTGCTAAAAAAAGTGTGACTTTTTTTTCCACATGTGGTACCCACTGACAATCAGTAGAGGACTACTGGGAAATTCAGACAAGTGTTATCTGGAGAAGAAATGTTATTTTTTGATGCTTCTTTTTCATTTTTTCCAAGTGTCTGTGGTGGCAATCAGTTTCTGAGAATGCTCTGATGAAGCCTGTGATATGCTACCCCCCCAAAAAAAAAGTCTTTTACAAGGTTGCAGAGCTTTGGCATAAGTTTCCTAATACTATATTCATCTTAAAGGCAGTTGCATGGCTGTAGTAGGAGAATCTTGTATTTTTCTGCTCGGTGGTAATTAGCATTCAAGGATTGTGGTGTCTTGTGGGAGCACTGCATCGCTATTTATACAACATTATGTATTACCATGAAACTGGGAGTTATAGTTTGGAATGTGATGATCTTTGCTCATCTACACAAAGGTTGCAAACAGTTAAATAAAAATCAGTGTATGGGAGCTGTGGATTGCCACCTGCATCCAGACTCCACCTTCTTCCTTGGATAGGTCCTGCCACTGGGGAGATCTTGGCAGAAGCTACGATCCCGGCCAGTCCATCCCAACAAATGTCCCTGCTTGCTGCCTCTCTGCCATTCATCTCCCATCCCTCCACCCAGCAGCAGCCTGGCGACCCTGACCTTTTGTTCTCCCACATCCAGAGACCCAAAAATACATCTTTGGAGGCTTATATATAGGTTAGGTTTTTTAATTAGTTGACATTCAAGGATGATTACTGTTGAGGGCAAGTGTGAGCCTACTCTTATCAATATGTGTCTAAGTTACTGTAATGACTTTTCAGAAAGCATGTTGAGAGAAGATTCTAACTTCTTCCTGGCAAGGGTTTGCAGAATCAACTAGGATGGAAATTGGTATTCAAATCAGTTTTTTGAACAGTAATTGTGTTTGTTATTCTGTCCTTCATGTCTTGCCATGGTGTACATGCAGTAAGCTCCCGTCTTACTCCTAGAGGGGAGAAAAGTTGCTCTGCACAGCAACTTTTAGTTGTGCTTTCAGTCACTGTAGAGACAGAAGGGAAAAGTGAGCTGCAGCAGAGGCCAGGACTCCAGGCACAGTGACAGGGGGAAAGAAGAGGTGACAGTAGGAAAGTTTAGAAACAGGGCAAGAGCTTGTGCAAGTCAGGTTGTTTTGTCAGTTGTTTCTTGTCAGAGATTGATGAGCACATGGTCTGAAAAAGTGGGATGATTTGGGCATGGCAAGGTAAAACAGCAGGCAGGAGCTGAGGATGCTCCTAAGGGGAACCTAAGGGGCACGTAGACCTTGCAGCCTCATGGAAAGGGATTTCTCCCTCCTCTCTATTCTACATTTATATTCATCACCAAACTGTGCGTACTTTTCTTCTGCCAGCTTTTTTCTTTGAGGTCAAATAGCTTTTTTTATCTTCACGATGTGCATGAGCACAAGCAAATCCTTTTTTGTCATCAGCTGATCTGGGGCTGCCCAGAGGCTGAAGTGAGATTTGTTTAACTTTACAGTGCCAGCTGCTGCTTCAAATTACACCATCCCATTCTGTGCTGTCTGTAGGTAGCAGCCCTATCTCAAATTCTTCCAGGGCTTTGCGTCTCTGAACTTCTTCCAGCTCTTGGCATGGCTACCTCTGCTAAAGTCCCCTTGGAGATTTGGAACAGCAGCTCCGTGGGGCTGTGGGAGCAGAATGCAGCTCGAGCTGCTGCAGCCCTTGTGCAGTGCCATAACTTGTGGGGGATGAAATGGATTGCAAAACCACACCTATTCACTATCATTTAACTTTTTGTGTATTGCTATGTGTAAAGTTGAGCCGCTGTTCTCCAAATGCTGTTCAAAATGCTGTTCAGTGAGGCACTGAGTGCCAGAGCTAAACCATGTCCCTGTGCAAGGGGCATCCAGCTGCTCTGGAAGCTGACACATTTCTGGAAGCTTTTTGGTGTAGCTCACGGATAACCAAATCTATCGCTTCTTTGGGTCTGTGGGTTATGTAGATTTGCATAGATTTCATGTCCTCCACTATGTCAGCTGGATATTATTAACTGCTTGAGGATCTGATCTCCCCTTTGTCAGTGCTGCCTTGTGTGGAGTTCTGTCCATCTGGAAGGATGCCCTGCCCCTTCCCTGGCCACCTGCCCCAGCTGTGGTTTGAAATGGCTGTGCACTGGTGGGTACCACAGCTGGTTGATGGGGATGCTGCAGGACTGAAATGCCTCACCTTGTGCAGTCTCAGGCAACTGCTTTGGCCAAGCTGCTGTCCTGGACCACAGGCAGAGGAAGCATCCAGGAGCTCCTGCTTTTCCCTCCTCATCCAAGTTTCCTTCGCCTGGGGCCTGTCCAGCCCCAGCTGGCTCTCATGAGGCAGGATAGAGATGGGGCCCTGAAAAGCACATGGGATGAACTTGGAGAACACTTAAATACACAAAGCATTTTCAGTGTTTGGGGGTGAAGGACATAGCTTAGCTCAAAGAAGTGTATTTAATCAGAGATAAAATGGGAAAAGAACCACACAAACAAATATTTATCCATCAGTGGGCCCCCTGTTCCTCACCAATGAACTTGGTAATGTGGTTGTGTTAGGCGAGCCCAACATGTTGCATGATCAAGACTGTTTTCTCTAATTATGCATAGTTTGATGTCTATAAATAATAACAAAAATAGTGTAAATTCACTTCGGTTTTGATCCATCAGCTTTCTGGGGGCTCGTTCATCTGATTCCCAGCATCCTTAAAAATTAGGATCTGCATCTCAGCCAAAACATGCCATGCAGGCAGTGGGAATGCTATAGAAAACTGGAGCATGCAATAACCAGAGGTTGTATCCAAAGAGGACTGAATTGGCACCATCTGCTACCTAACAGGGTCCCTTACTCTTCAGCCTTACAGATGTCCTTTTAATGGAATATAATCCATACAGCAAAGACAAATGCTATTGTATTTATATCAATGCCTTGGTCTGGTTCGAAGCTCAAACTGTTACAGGTTTGGGGTGTAAAAGTAAATCCAAGGGAATATTTATTAGCAGCAAAGGCCAAGCACAGCACTCAGTGATAGGACCTGAGCAGTGTAAAATCTACAGGGCTTGTGTCTGTGCAGCTACAGAAACAAAGGCCTGTCATGGTTTAACCCCAGCCAGCAACTAAGTGCCATAGAGGTGGAGAAGGAATTGATGATCCTGGAGAAGTGGTGCTGGCAATTCAAGCAGAACAAGATCAAATAGGAGATTGCTTTCAGGTTTTGCTTTTTTCCTAATCTCCACCACCACCCCCAAGCTTAGAAGCATTTGCTTCACTTTTGTCCTAAGATAAATTAGTCAAAGAAATTAAGCAAACTGTTTATTTTGCATTAATTCAAATAAGTCTGGTTTTAATTTTCTTTCTTTTGTTATGGTTGTCATATGGATAATACGCTGCAGATGTATGCAAAGAATAAAACCCCTTATGTTCTGCCTCATAAAGATGTTTAACATAAAGCACAACCTGCAGCCCTTCTCTCATTCTTGGTCACTGGTTTCAGACAGAGCAACTCTGTTACAGCACTCTGGGATTTGGACACAGGGAAATGCCCATTGGAATAAGGCAGAGACTGCAGGTAGCACTATGCTTGTTATAAGGACAAGCTGGGTGCCTGGGACCCAGCAAAGCCCTGAAGCATGTGCTTCCTCTTAAACATGTAAAAAAGTCCCCTTGAAGATAACTGCTTTATTAGGCTTTGACTTCAAGCAGTCTGTCACAGGCACCTTTAAAATAATATTTGTAAGGCAAGTTTATCAATGTTTATATTCCTAACCATTTTTTTTTCATTATTGTTGTTCTGAAATTGAGCAGGCTTCTTCTTTCACTTGCAGATCCAGGCAATCTGCACATTTTCTAAGCTTCTCACATTTGTCATTTTGTGTAGAAGTTGGGTTTTATCAAAATGATTCATAACATTATTTTTACACTACACGGCTGAATTTGTGGACGGTAACAAGTTTAAGTGATATTGAATCAGTGCAATTGCTTATGTGATTCTAGTTCCAGCATAAGTCTTCTCCTGAAAGTTATGGCTGCCTGAGAGCCAGAAAACGGCAATATTTGATTCTGGACCACTGACATATTTGGTGTTTGACATGATATGTTTGCATAGCTAAGAAGAGCTGCCATCACTGGGACTGTGCTGTCCTCTGCTTCCCAGGTCTGTGTCCGCATGCCACGCACCCTGTAGAGGAACAAAGCTGCCTTCGAGTCAGCAGCAATGACCTCTCAGTTCTTGTTGCAGGGAGGTCTAAGATGTCAGACCTAAACCATGTCACTGATCCAGGGCTGGGCAGATTCAAGCTAAGGGAGTTTTATGCTGGAATTAGAGGAGGAAGTAGATATTTATAGATGATGTGAAGAGAAAAGAGGCCATCTGAAGCTGGTTAGGTTTGGTTCTGCTGCAGACTCAGCATCAGAGACGGGAACTGTGCAATTGCCACAGGGCTTGGCCTAGATGGCTGCAACTGCTGCTAACCATTGCAGCTTCTTATAAGAAAGCAGCTGCTGTTTTTCTAGGGGATATCTTAAAACCCCTTGTGCTTTGTCAGAGTTTCCCCGCTTGAGTTGGAGAGGGTTTTCCATGCATCGTGTCCTTGGCTTTGTTCACCAGTGTGCCCAGCTGGCAGGCATGGTTTCCCTTCTGCAGGGCCATGGAGAAGCCAAAGGCAGTGCCATGGGAAGGAGTACAGTGTGACCAAGTGGCCAAGCAGCCACTTACCTGTCAGGAATTAGACCACCTTCATGCTGGAGAGTTGGCTTTAGCTTTTAAAACTCCGTGTGAGAATTACACTCTGTGCAAGAAACCCGACACCTGTAGCTTTACAAGTCAGTCTCAGGTGCCCCCCCAATACCCTAGAGCACAGTAAGAAATAAAAGGTTTACAGAGAAACTTAATTCAGTGGCAAATTATTCTAAAAAATGATTTTAAATAAATTATTCTAACAAATATCCCAGAGCTTCCTGAGATAACTTGCCAACTTTGGTGTAAAATCTCTGCAATAAAGCAAAGAAAGACATGAATATCTTCAACAAAACTAGGTTCTATAGTTGTGGTTCCTAATTCATGTCCACCCAAGGTGGGAGCAGCTCCATTACATTTATCATATACTTGTATTTCAGGGGTGGCCATTGCTGTTTCATGGTGCTCCCAGTTTTCCTTCTCCCTGGGGAAAGTGCAAGGAAGACAGATGGAAGTGCTTTGTAAAATAGGAAGGAGACAGTAAATGTTTGCATCTTTGCACAGCTCACTTAAAGATACTGTCCAAGCCTTCTAAACACCTCTTCAGAAATGAGATAACATTACAGTGCATTTGCACAGGGAATATGTAGGAATGACTGAAGGAAATTTATTCAATTGTAAAGGCTGGAGACTGTGGAACTGAAAAGGGTTTGGTGTTTCTTTCTGAAGAGACTGCATGTAAAATTGCTGTATAAATTATATATAAAATTATATTATCTTACATTTTGCCCAGAATTTGGAGCCTCTCTAATAGGTACCGTCTGTCTAACTTAAAAATACCAGAGCCCTTCCCACCAAATTCCACCTGTACTCTATTTAATATATGGCACTTATGCATATCCAAAATTACCCTTCCTAAATACGTTTCAGCAGGGATTTACAGCCCTTGTCTTCTTTACAAGAATGGTTCACACTGGCATGTGGTGTGAGTGGACCAAGATGAAGGGAAGCGCTGCCTCAGATCTTGATATGATTATTTGCCCATCTGTGTAGTCCTTCTTTGAATATTGCCAAGATAGGAAATATAAAGTGGCTTAAAAATGTCAAAGTCTTTAATTAAAAAGTAAGCAAAACAGTGACATCTGAAGCTAATATTAGGGGGGGAAATAAAATAAAAACGAAAGCATAGGTAAGTACTTCGATATGATTAGTCAAATGCCAGTGGAGCCAAAACTCAGGCTCTGAGGGTATTTTGAGGAAAGCAGTTGAAGTGATGGCTGCACTGCCTGATTGCTGAGTGCTGGCGTTGTCAGCAGAGTATGGGGCCTTTCCTTCCAAAAGGCTAACACTGAGAAGCTGGAATAAGAGAGGCGGTTGGGACGCGTGCGGCGCCTCCTGGGGCTCCCTCTCTGCCTGTCCTTGGGCAGAAAATGAGCCAAAAAGGAGCACGTCCACTCTGTCCTGCAGAGCAGCTGAAGCTGAAGCCAAGACCTCAGGAGAGGTATTGCTGTAGTGCTCCCAGCCTTGGTCAGCTTTAGGAACTGTGGGAGTGGGGTGGGTGGGAGCAGCCTGGCTACGACTGCCGTTCCAGCGATGAACCCTTCAGCCCTGTTCTCTCGCCTGCGCCCTCATCTCCGAGGCAGGGCAGGAGCCACCCACTCGTCCCCTTCCCCACCAGTGCCTCCTGCACCTTGCTCCAGGGTGGCTGTCCCTGCTCCAGGCCAAAGGCAATATGCCCCAAAAGGCAGGAGGGTTAGCTCATCTGTTGCGTATAGCCTGCAGTCCTTGTTCACGACAGCGACTATATTAGGAGTTTTCTTGGAATACATGGTTATAAATGATCACAGGAGTTCTTAGAAACATCATTTCAATTCCCTGTCCTTGTAACAGATGCCAGTGCATTCAGGGTCTGATCACACTTGCCAACCTTGCCCTCATCTTGGAGGCACTCCACGCCCTTCCTCCCCACCGACAAAAGATGCTGGGCTGTGAAATGCAGGGGGCAGTGATCTGGCAGATGAATGAGGTTTGTCACACACATTTCAACATTTGTCACATCTCCCAGGAGATGCTTGTTACCCAATGTGAAGTGACAGCATTTGAATGCAACACCAAAGGACAAATCTGCCCTTCAAGCAGCCTGCAAACATCCTGTGCTGGTCCAAGGCAAAGGGTGACTGCTTGATTTGTTTGTTTCTATAGAGTAAAATGGATTTTATGGGAGTCTTTCTGAAAGCAATCCAATTAACTGTGGCTCTTTGAGAGTAGAAAAAGGGGAATTGAAAGGGATATCACACCTTTTTTAACACTTTCTTTAGATATCCTCTTTCCTAGCTGATATTTCCTCTGATTTATTCTGCTGCAGAAGTGGATCATTTAAGTGAGTTTTATGTAAGTCCTCTTGGCTGTTTTACAATTCTCTGCATGTTTCAATATATTCCACTGTTAAAAATTTTAAAAGTAGGTGGGGAAAGAGGAAATTTCTGGTTAATATATAACAATTTCTAAAGTCAATGCGCCTGGACTCAGTTTTTCAGGGCATTTTTCCAGACATCTAATGATGCCAGAAAATAAAAATAGCCAACTAACAGGACCTTTCCTAAAAACTCCTCTGCAACCCAGCAGAAGTTTCATGGCCCTAATCAGGTCCTTTCCTGCTATCACTGGAGAGAAACAAAACACTATCACAAGCACACAGGAAAAAGTGCTATATAAAACTGCTGTAGATTACTAAGTTCTTGTAGCAGAAAGAGTTGAAATTAATATGTAATCTTTTTTTGTAAAATCAGAACAGTCATGGTTGACTAAATGGTCTAGCTGAGTTTTGCTTTCAAGAAAGTGGAAATGTCAGCTGAGCAATTGTGTTCATTTACAGAAGGCCTCAGTGAAAAAGCAGCAGGCTGGGCTCACACACAAGGCTGGTGCTATTACTTTTGCTATTACACACACTGTGGACAAATAGAGGTACGTTTGGAACCAGGGTATGCAATCTCAGGGGTCTCAGCTAAGTTCAGATGCAGCTGTTGAGAGAAATACCTTGAATTTGAAAAAAAAAAAATACTCCTTTTCAAGCATATGTATTTTGGATCACAAATAAGAAAAGCCTCACACTGATAATTTTTCTGAAGTTCAACTAATGACAAACTAAACGTGTGAAAAGTGAAAACAGAATGAGATGGGAATGTTTTTCAGTTCTTTTTAGTTCTCTCGCTTTTGAGGAATTTTAGTAAAAAGATGTACTTCTTGAAAAGAGTGTGACCTAAGGATTTGCCCATGAAATTAATTGCACTGTATATCTTACAGTTGTGTTATATTAAAATATAAAAATATCTTATATTGTGTTGCTCAGAGAGGTTGTACACTCTCTGTTCCTTAAAGCTTTTGAGTCCCAACCAAATCCCTGAGTCCCTGACCAACTTGGCGTGGCCTCACTTGTGGCAGGAGGTTAGGCCAGACACTTCACCCCTTCCAAACTGAATTATCCTGTGATCCTATCAAGAAGACAAAGAATGATAATTTTTATTTCACACTTTTAGGCAAAATTTTGTGCGTTTGTGTGCGAGAAATGCTCTCCTTGATGGAAAGCAAGGACTTAACTGGATTAATATATAATTTTGCACACTTTCCAGGAAATGTTGCTGAAAATACCCTATCAAACCACCTTCCATTTAATTAATAGCCCTCTATGATTTTAGGTGCGAATGAAAATATTACAAAATGTGGAAATTAAATAAATGACGAAACACAAGAGCAGTTAATGACTGAGTAGTTTGGCAAATGAATGAACAGGATAGTGTGAGCTATATTAGCTGAGTAGGTTGAGCTATGTGTATTATCGATAATACTCTATGCAGGATCAGCATTATGAGCTCCTCAGTTATTGCCAAAGCAGAACAGCCAATCTGCAATAATTCCAGGTTCACCTCATTCATCCCACCTAAGATTTATTCCAGCTGCCAAAAGGTATCTATGAAATTCTTACTCACATCTATATTCTTATTCCTAGTTTGGCTGATTTGGAACTATCTGTGCTGCTAATCCTTATTATACCCTTTTTTTCCCCCCTGTCCATTTGTGTTGTTATTAGTTACACATTTACAACAATATACCTGGAGAAAAATGGATGTATAAGAGACCAAATCTGAAATCGTATGCTTCTACCATTCATAGTATTTCAAACTCTTCAGGAAAATATTGTTTCAATTGGCCCAAGCTGTTAGAATGAGCGTAGGGGAGATGCTTACTCTTGCCTCCACGTGTGTGTACATCTTGTTTTAACCTGACTCCAGCCTTGCATAGCAATGTTCATGGAAAACTCCACGAAGGTCACATGCCACATACGAGCTTAGCAGCTGAAGGATGTATAAATTCAACAGCAAGAGAAAAATTAAATTAGGTAAAGGGAAAAAATTACTATTTAGTGATTTAAAGTCACTTAGACCTCAGCTGTTTTGGGTTTGAACACAAGAAAATGAAACTACATGGGCTTTATGTGAAATCTGTTCCATCTGTTTCAAACAGGAAGCCAAACTTTTTGTCATGTGGTTAGATATGAATTTTTCAAACATGTTTTTCATAGATCCATTCTGAGTTTATTGTGACGCCTTCCAGAGGTCACAGTACAAGTCACTGTAAATAGATTAAATTACCGTTCCTCTACAAAGAGAGGAGTGTACACCGTCACTGGAGTAATCCCAGTCTTTTTCCCCAACCTTTTGTGGTTGTTTCAGATAGCAAAGTGAAAATTTTCATCTGTGTTTCCTTTGTCTTTGGATTTTTCCAAGCAAGTCATCAATTTCCTCTTCACCTGCACAGAGTTACCCAAATCCTCTTATTTCATAATAGTGATTTATTTTATAATACTGTTACTAAAAGGATCCAAACTAAGATAGAGTGAGTCCAAGAGATGCTTTGTGTATTTTGGATCCTTAAAAAGACAGCTGACTTGAGAATAACATGACAGAAGAGTCCCTTGTCATCTTTCAAGAGGTTAAATCTAATGGATCACAATTTATATGTGGCAAAGAGTTTGGTTCATTGTGGGTTGTTATTGTCATTTAATAGAGCACATGAAATTTTGATAAAAGATAATCTTTACAAGGAAGATGTAAAGCAGAGAAGACGATCTCTGGAGCTTGAAAGAAAGTATCATTTGGATTCATATTGCTTTCCAATAATTATTTAATGTTCAGAGCCCGTCCTGTCTCTTCTGGTCACATAAAGAGATACCAAAACAAATGCAATCACAGGGTTTGAGGTGTTCATCACTGCAACTAGACACATGTATGGTATGAAAACCCAAAATGTTGCAGTTTAGAAAGAGGTACACAGGTTTAGGGATAGAACAGCATCTGGAATTGTTGTTAACTCTAGATAAGAAGTTTTCTTTTGAGAAAGAATTTACAATAGGTGTCATTTTAATGGTTGGTTCCAGGATTAGGATCTTGCCTTATGAATTTGCTGCACAAGAGATAGAGAAATACATGTTGATGCAGATGTTAATACATGTAATTTTTTTTTAGTCTTAAATCAGTTCTGAAATAAAATAAGAAATACTTATTTCTAAGTTTGATCTGTCATTTGCAGAACTGGAAGAAAAGATCAATGTCCCAGGACATTTCAGTGCTCAGAAGAAACTGGGCTTGGGACTGTGAGACCCTTCTTTTCATCTGGGCAGAAACTGGCTCAAGAGCTAGAGGTAAAAAAAAATGGAAAAAAGGGAAAAGATTTTTTTATAGGTGATTCAGGTTTCTTAAAGTAACATTAGAATGTACCCTGGAGTTTTGAATTTAGAGAAAGTCAAAAGAATTACATTGTTGCATAGATAAGGGCTATAGAATACAATGATAATTGATTGTATCATATTCCTGGCAAACTATCACATGGGTTCTCATGCCCATATCAAATGTGCTTGTGGGTATAAATATATATGTTTACATAATGTGTGCATGTGTATGTGTGTGCACTTGGGTTTCTGTAAGATGAAATGGCCCATATGCTTTTTCCTGGGTTATGCCCAGCACATTCATTTAATTATTCAGCGAGAACATACACTACCAAGTTCTTCGACCTTTTTCTTTCATTTCTTTTTCTTTGTAAAAGCTTTGATACTTTTTGGCACTGGCTCATATAGTCAGTAGAGTGTGTTTAATGGGCCAAAGGCATTTTTATTACCCTTTAAAATGTTTAACAGAGTTTCTGTATAATTTCTCAACATGTTCTATTTGTTTATTTCTGTATATTTTGGTATAAAGAGGTAACATTGTGGTGTTAGGTTTTATTACCTTGGCAGTGTCATCATTAAAGAAGTATCAATCTTTCCATTATGTGCCCAATATATTTAGAAGCTTACATTCTGGACATGGAACTTAATTCCAAGTGGGTGTCCTGATACAAATAACCCAGTAGGATGCCAATCATGATATTCTTTAATTCATTTTTAAAGAAATTGGTTTGGCAACTTTCAAATAGCTCAGAATCTGTTTTTTATATTTTTTTCTCAAGTGCAATAAAAAAATTGTAATTTTTCTCTGAACAGTTACGGGATTGATCCATCACTTCTCAGACTCTTCATTATCTTGGTTGTAACAGGACATAGTGTGAGATGAGGCTGAAGGCTCAGGCTCAGGAAGTGACAGTCAGTTGCTGAATAGCTTAGCCTTACTTTTACCACTATGAGATAAATGCAAGTGGACTGTTTGATATGAAACAGATGAAAATTAAAGTCCGTAGAATCTGGATTTTCTCATATGCAACACATGGGGAAAACAGTACATATTTGGTCTTTTGAGTTGAAAGTAACAGCAATGTATTAGTCACTAAAATCATATACATTGTCTGTGTTTCTGTTTGCAATGATGATTATTGGATTTGATGTTTTTAAACTCTGCCAATTAGATATTCTGATGTGTACTTGATTCAAGGCAGATTTTTGAGAAGGACTGATCAGTAATTAGGATTTGGTTATACAACCCATACGAGGGAGTTGCACTGAAATGTTGGTTTCTCGTGTGCGGAAGTCAGACATCACTATCTGGGTTTTCTAGGTATAGTGGCCTTATTAATTCAGTGAATGTGAGCGTAGCAGACCACCTTCTAGACACCTAGTGGGTGGCAACACAAGCACTTTTTACTGCCTGAGTTCCAGTCTGTTGCACAGCTCCATAGAAAGAAATGGTTCATGGTTATAACAACTCAGAGTCAGATTTCGTTTCTGAGCTCTGCTGAGCTTTGCCTTTCAATAGGCAAGGGGGCAGCTACAGCAACAAGCTCCTCAGTATTTGGAATCTCTTTCTCACCACTATGTGTATTTTGTAAGGATTTCTTTTTTTCTTTTTTGGCAAAGAGGACATAGCAAAAGGCCAACAGCACTGTTACCCTGTAGGCTACAAGTCCCCCTCCCAAACGGTGCTGAGAAGCTGGAGCTCTGCAGATGGGGAAAACCAGCAGATCTGTGGTTTGACCCTGACTCTTTCACCCCCTCTCCTACCATTTACAGAACACAGAGGTTCAAACAGATGCTAGATCAGTGCTCGACTCCAATGCTACATCAGAGTAATAAATACAGCAACTCTATTACAGAGCTCAGTGATTTCAAGTTTAGTACTATTCCCCAACTTGGAATAACTCTTTAAAAAGGACCAGTGCTTGGAAAGAGACCAGCATCAAAGATGTATGCACTACTGTCCTGGTCTTACTGACTGTGGTTCCTCTCTTTTGGAACAAAATGGTCAAGGTACAGCCATTACATTTCAGATGTCTTCTGTTGCACAAAAAACAAACAAAACAAAACAAAAAAAATCCAGAATTTTCAGTGTTGTGAACATAGATGCAGAATATATGAAATTTGTGAGCATGCACATAGGTATACAGATAAATATATACATACATATCTGAGAAGTTAAGAGTGAAGGTAAAATGTGTAGGGGGCCACTTTCTTGTTCAGTTTGCAGAGTGAAGCATTACTGGTGCATCTGTCCCGAAGAGACCAATGGAAAATAAGGAGACTGCAGTCACTTATCCATATTATATGATATCCTAAACCCAAGGGAGATGAGTAACTGCAGCATCAACTCCTTTTACCATTGCTCAGCATTTAGTGTTTATATCTTTGGTCACACCACCCCCCTGGAGTGGCTTTCCCAAAGAAGTAGCTTTCCCGTAAGGCTGTGGGGCAGTGCACAGCCAAGAAGCAGGTCAGAGGTTCCTCCTGCTTGTCGCTGGTTTCCCTGCCTTGGGAATATCTATAATCCTTGTCCATCCTTGCACGCTTGGGATCTGCGGTGAGGAATATAATGGTCCATAAATCACAGCATATCAACTTCTGCTGAGTGTTTAAGTGCCCGTCCCAAAAGTCATGTGCTGCAGATGAAGAGCCAGCCTGAGCTCAGACAAAGGGAAGAAGCAATCAGGTTCCTGCTGACATTTGGAATCTGCCGCCTCAGAAACCATCATTTTTTTAATGCATGACTGAGAGCCTTATTTCAGTTAGGGGTCTGTGCCATTGGCGATCAGCTGTGATGTTGTGGAGCTTGCTGTGACAGGGTACTCCCTTTTCCCAGACCAGAGTCTCCACTCAGTCTCTTGACAGTCTGCCAAGCTTTGCAACTGGAATGTGTGAAGTTCAGTTTCGAAACAGTTTCTTTCCGTCATTCCTGCGTGTTTTGATCTAGTATGTGAAACAGGTTTCTACTTCTGTTATAGGATTCTTGTTCATTCTTGCCAGATTCAAATTCATTATATAATCTAGCAGCATCAGATGACTGTCTAGGAATGAGTAGCAGATGCATCTCCTGAAATACAGAATTCCTTGCTACAACCATGCATCGGTGACTTGATAGCCACCACTACATGACTGGATTTGTGGCAACAAGGGCATCAAGAATTTCATAAAACCAAAACCAGATGTAATGAACTCTGAAGAGGGTGTGATGCAGAGCTGGCCTGCCCTGCCATAAAAGTGATGGGGAAAACATTTGTCCTCTCACAACCACACTGCCATGGTAATCCTTTACTGACTAAGAGCAACTCAGGACTACCCTCTCCTAGGAGAGTTGCAGCTATTGTCAGCATTAGTCTGGTTCTCCACTTAAACACTGTTGTACTGCAGGCAGACTCTGCAACTCCTCTTTAATGTGCCAAGGATGACACTGATCCAAGCTAATGGATGAGGTCCCTTCATTTGATGAGGGGCTTTGAGGCTGTAAGCCTGGGTTTTCAATCGCACTGTTGGCACAGTGAGAAAGAAGTTACAGGTAGTAAAGCCCATGAGGTTGCCAACTGCTGTACGCTTCAGAAACTTGGAAAGAACTTCTGAGAAAACTGGCAGGACTGGCATTTTCCTTTTTTTTT
>VZRO01000192.1:823466-840744 GCA_013397915.1 Daphoenositta chrysoptera | reverse complement strand
TTTTTTTTTTTTAATAATCATCTACAAAAACCATCTGTCTGCTACTGCTACCAGCAAGCAGCGCAGTGGAAAAGGCCATTAAACATCTTAGGAACCTCCATCCAAAACTGCTCTGAAAAAGCTGGCTAAGCTGCCACTTGACTCTGGAGGTACCTGATGTCTCCAGGAGCTTTCCTGCCTGTATTCTCCACATGCCTTGGGTGTACCTTTGAACATTTCACCCTCATCTTCACAGGACTAAGCAACCCAGCTGTTAGCATGGAAGTGAAACCCATCAAGATCTTTAAACAGTGCTTTTTTTCCCCTGAAATCCTTAGGAGCAATTGAGCTTTTTGTCCCCAAAATGAAGCACAACTGTTGTCTGTGCAAGCCTTTTCAAAGGCATATTTAAGTCTGAATGGCCCTGGCAGGTTTTGCTAACAGTGGTGGTACCTACTCTCCTAAATAGTGATTCCCTCACAAAAGGAAAAAAAAAAACAAACCAAAGAAACAAAAACAATAAAAGGCCCAACTACTGGTTTTGTCCAGTTGTAGGCATTCTCAGAAAATGCCTGATACATACTGAAACGATTATGTTCCTCACAAAGTGAAGTCACAGTTGCCTCTGCCTCTTAAAACACAGCTGGAAGAAGAGAAAAAGGCCTTCATTTTCATAATAACATCCTAGTGAGATTACTCACCGAGTGAGAGGATATTTCTTCCGATACTGAAGGCAATACAAGGTCAGAATGTTCTATCTCTGAAAAGCATCCTAGAGCCCATGCTATAGATCTTTGTTTTGTTTCAGTTTAATTTGTCTCTGAGCAAAATAAAAATAATAATAGTTCTATATTAACTGGCCCAGATGAGACACGTGAAAAGTCCTAGATTTTCATCCCATTCTCCCAGATCACTTGTGTAACCTCAGCAACCAGGGGCATGAGTGAGACCTTCAATGCATAGGTAGGCCTAGACCTTCTTCCTTTGCTCTCCAATCCATCTTTGATTATGGAATAGAGGAGTCCTACCTAAGATGACCATCTTTTAAGTGAAGAATTATGAGTGGGATGAGACCACTCCACCCTCTGAGTATCCTCCTTCTGTCAGGTCTTAGCTGCTTTCTCTCCAGCCCTGACCCCTGACAGCCCAAAGCCTCTCTCTCTGAGGTGAGGTACTGCTGTGCTGGTATGGGCTCAATGCCCTGTGGGGCTTTACAGACCAAAGTCCTTCGCTGTGTCCCCAGTTACCTGGCTCAGCTCACAGAGGTCTGTCCCTGGATCATACCCTGGGACAGATATCTTTATGCCCCATGGATATAACCATGGTGAGAAGAAAAGGTCTTTCTCCGAAGTCCAGCCCTGCATTGTGCAGAGGCAGGCATAAATTAACAGTGTACATTACCAATTCTTCAGGCAGATGTTAGAAAAAAACAGATCGACTACAGACCAATCCTCACTAAATTATTTGCAGGTTTCTCTCATAGATCAGCAGTTGGCAAGAGGTTTTCCAAAACTAATATATTGTATTCATTGTCTTGAGGATAATGAATGGACGCACATCTGTGCTTAATACTTTTTCGCCTTTCAGAAATTCCCCGCATTCCACGGATATCAAATGAGATCCTTCACATGTGAACAGTGCTTTTGAATTTCATTCACAGCTAAATAGGTTAATATCGTGATGACCACGAGGAAACCACTCAGAAAACAAAACTTCTTTGGCTTTTAGATTAATTAATGAGGTTTAGTAATTGTGGTCATTGTATAAAGTATGTGTTGGTCATGATTTTTCTGATGGAAAACCGGTATTAAGGGATCTAAAGGCGATACTGGTATGTACCACATTGCAGGGTTGGATATTTATACAGCAGTTATCAGGGTTTCATAAGACCTTGCTGGTGATTCCCACTCTGGTTATTAGGGGAGTTCAGAGTTTTTGTTTCAGGTAACTCCAATTATCAAGACTGTCAAGAGCAAGTTGAATAAACCTGGGTTAGGAGATACAAGGGACAACTTGGGGAATGGATACTGTGAATTATACAAACTGCACCAGCAATTTTGTCACAAATGGAAAAGCAGGAAGAGCTATGTGGATGTTGAATTCTGTGCTAGGAGTGGGTCACTTCTTGCCTTACGACAGAGGGCATGCTGTAAAGGGTGCTTTGAATTTTTTTGAAGGCCATATGGTAATATTTGTCATTAATAATTGAATTTATTTCAATCTCATTTCCAGGTAAGAGCTGCTGAGTCATAAAGTGGAGCAGAAAAAGCAATATGACACGAGGCTGCCACAGCCCAGCTTGTGTTCTCTAGCATACATGAGTGCAAATACCATAAATGACTGCAAGCAGGTCACCAGTTTCAGCATATATTGAGGCTAATTTTTGGCACAGAGTAAGTCTGCACACTCAAGGTGAAGACATTTTCTTGCTGTTGTCTAAATATTCTTAGAGGGATTTCTCTAAGTCAAAGAATAATTGTATACCTTTGATTCAGATAATGAATATGCAGTGTAGTTATTTACAAGAGATGGTGTGAACACCATCTCTCTCTTTCTCTCTCATTTTCTTTATATTATTCCACTGTGGAAGACAAAACAGGATTTTACTACTAAAGGCTGGGTAACAGCACAAGACCTCAGAAGCAGGTACTGAGGTCTCCTGGCACAATCTCCACTGGATTTCCAGATCTGGCAAATTCCTACTTCATCTATGTCAGGATTTTTCAATATTTTTAATATTGTTAGTTTTTTTCAGTCATAGGGAGGCTCTTTCCAGAAATTATGCATGTTCAGATTAGTGCAAATGAAACAGTTTTTTCTGTTATCCTTTCGTGGTCCGCTAGAAGTAACTCTCCGCCCTTCTGGGTTGAAAACTGCTTATCTGCATGTATATCTGCACTGGGTTGGGTGTGCTCTTTTTACCAGGAATAAACAATCTCAGGGAATGAATAAACTGTCACAAGCAGCTTTGGGAATAAAGAGCGAAGTCATGGAAAGCACAGAGCTAAAAAGGTTCTTTTTGTCAATGCTCATATTCATGGTTCATAAAGATCTAATTCCGAATGTTAGTTTACACCCCTCGACTCCCCCAGAAAAATCCATTCAGACACTGTGCTTTGGTCATTTGTGAGCCAAACACTGACAACACTGGTATTATCCCATCTCACAGTCCAAGAAAAATCAACTTTTATCTTATGAAAAATTATTTCACGTATCTAAAATATTGCAATATATTTTTTTTGTGGAGTTGTGTTTGTAATGCCTTGCTATATTACAGAGTTAGTACAGCAATCTGTCCCTTGATGGTTTCATGTTTCTGTTAAACAGGCACAAAGAAAATAAGAGCAATGGATCTGATGCTGAGGTTATGGAAAGACAAACTTCCAAATGATAGTGAATTAAAAGATTGCTGCCATGGATTTTTTATTTATTAGCATGTTTCTCTGTGAAAGACAAGAGCTCTTTTTGCCCAAGTCGTGTGCTCACACATGCAGGGGGTCCCTAACTCAAGGAATTTATATGTGAGCAGAGAAGGCAGGCGGGTGGCAGGGGAATGGAGGCACAGTAACGGAGGTGCTTGGGCCAAGCAGCCACAGCTAGAGCTGGCCACTGCATCCCAGTAGCCTCCCTGGAAAAACAAAGCTGCTGGCTTTCCCTGAAGACATCACCTTTAACTTAAGCCAAATATTTATTTAGGTTGACTTCCTTATCTGGAAGATGTGGGAAAAAGCCAAGGGGCTCCAGGGGGACCAAACATTAAAATTGTTTCTTTTTTTTTTTTTTTTTCCAGAAAAGGACAAAATAAAATTTTAGCAGTGCAAGATTTTTTAAAAAATCTATCCTGCTTAACTTCATGGCAAAATATGAACTGCACAGTCTGGCCTTCTATGTATTACTTATCAATGGGTTTTCTTAGCCATAGGCCCCTAAGAAGAGCCCTGTAAGCCAAATAAAGCACTTTGGCATACTGGAATTACTTGATCACTACAAGCAGAAAATAAAATGGGACTATTTCATCACAAATAGTGATGGAGTACAAAATGCCAAGGAAGGAAAATACAGGTAGCTGATCTGGGAAGATGATCCACACCCTGTTCTTGCTCCCAAATCTGTCAAAAATCTGCCGTAAAAGATTCTTCAGACTGGTATGCAGGAACAGCTTTTGGCTCTGCTATTAGTCCAGCTTGTCCAGTGTCAGGCTTGATGTCCCTGGGAGAGGTGTGAGGGTTTGAGGGGCACCAGCATACACATGTGGAGAGACATCCATGTTGGGAGAAGAATATTTCTTCCTCAGGTCTGCAATCGAAACAAAGCTCTGAAGCCTGAAACCCACAAGAGTCGAGTCTGTGGAAAAAGTTGTGTTCTGTACCAAACAGAGAGTTTTCTCAGCACAAAAGACAGCTCTTTGAACAGGCTGGAGAGACCCTTGGCCAGTCAGCCCTGTACAGCTGCAAAACCTGTCCGAAACACGTCCAGATGCTCCCTATTGAAGCTTCAGACAATGTCCTGCAATAGTCCCAAAAGCAGAGGAACTGAAAGGAAGGAGTTTCAGAGGCAGGGTGGTAGCCCAAACTAAGCAAATAACTGTTTTGTTTGACACTCTGCCCAAGGCTCATAATTGAAATAAAAAGCTCTGACCTGTAAGAAACCCCGGGTGTGGTGGAAAGTGCTTCCTGGGCTGGGGGAAACGGGCGAGCCGCCCTGTCAGCTGCCTGGGGCATGGGTGAGCAAATACGTGGTCTCTGGCTGAAAAGTGATTATGATGGGAAATATTTTGCATGGATTCATACTCGATGATTTTCAGGATTACTCAGGTACCTACTTAAGGCTTCAGTAGAATCTTGTCCTTAAGGGCTGTGAGAATAATCCTATGAAATAAAACTTGCTGATGCTTTGGCACAAGCAAAATTTCACTCAGAAGACTTAAATTTTCCAAGCCCCAGAAGCACAATCCAGCATGGCAGAGTCCATTGATGAGGGGAAAAGTCATTTGCTGGAGTGTACAAATCCTAATGAATGAAGATAATACAACTTGAAAGGCTCCAGAAACGAAGCTTCTCAATACCCTGTCAGTGTGCTCTATATACAGCACAAGGCTGTGCATGTTTGAGAGCAAAAATAGGTGCGTGGCCCTGGCTCAGAAAGTACATTTAAAACAACATCATTTATCATCTGAGCTACGGCTGACAACAATCTGTTCCCCTTTGGCCAGATTTGAAAACTTCACTGAGCTCCAGTTCATGTGGCCGTCCCATGCTGCTGTTTTCTCACTGTGGAGACTGTGGGAAATGCTTCAGGGTAGCTTACATAGGATGCAGAAGAAGCATCATTACAATTTGTAAAAGAGATTGTTTTAATCCAGGAAGCAATAGAAACATCTTATAAATGCTGAGCAGCTGGTCCAAAGAACAAATCTAAAACATTACATTATCACTACTGGGAACTGTGAAATAAGAGTCCACTTTGTGGACTCAGAAGTCCTCAGCAGTACTTTTTTTCCTGGTAAATGTTGTAGTGTTGGTAAATGGAGTGTATATTTATGGAATAACTTTGTTTTTGATGGGATCAGTGTAACTCTGATGAGGCTCATGTCTGCAAAAAGAGAATTTCATCCAGGAATTTGAAGATTATGAACAGTAATAATTCATGATCAGGTGTCTTTATATATGTACTAATTGGCAATATGACAGTCTTTTGCTTAGTGAACTGATCCCAAGGGTGATCTCATTGTTTTCTCATGATTTAACAAGGAATTAGAATCCTAAACAGTGGTAAAATGCATTTGAAAGTACTTGACCTTGACCAAATCATAGCTTTCAGTTTAGTTTTATTTTTCATTCCTTGCAGAGGCTTGATAAACCAGAGAAACTGGCCATGAGTTTTGCACCTGCTATAACTTACTGTTTGGTTCTATTTGGAACTTGAGTTGTGTCTTTTGTGAGACACCCAAGCATAATTATGCCAGTTCACCCAGCACAGCCTGTTCCTTTCCCTGCTCCAGTATAAAGTGTCTGTTGTTCCTAAATTCAGTGACTTTCAGAACACTTTAAGAGAATACATTTTCTTGAAAAGAAAAAGAGAGGAAATCAGTAGTGCCTTGTATTAACTTGTTTGTGCTCCAGTTACATCTGGAGAAGCTTCCTGTGGAGTGTGCCCTCAGCTTTCCTCAGCCAGGGCAAGGTAAGGGAGAGAGTTTGTCCCTGGGACCTCGAGAGAGTCTCAACTTTTGGTGTTTGCTTTTATGGCATACACTTTTCCTGTGCAAAATAATAAATCGGAGAACGAGCTCCAGCCTTGAGTGACCCTATGAGCTCCCCACCTATTACCAACATGATTGACTATGTTAATGAGCCTTAATTGCCCAGAAGAGCCCCACGTGGGACTTCCACCCACACATCCTACCCAGGTAAACAGTGGCTCCATTGAAGGTCAGGATGGATTACCTCCTCCTTCTCTCTGAGCACGACTTTCCCCAGACGTGGCTCACACCTTGCCGTGTTTTGGGCCATTGAAGGACCAGCTCTACCTGGTGCACAGGTACTGTGGAGGGACAGGGTCCTGGTGAGCAAGTAAATGACTGGTGCTGGGGCTGCCCTCAGCTCCCCCAGAACTGGGCAGCCCCTCTTGCTGTTCCCTGACACTGGAGCCTTGCAGCTTGGCATCCTTCACTCTGGTGGGGCAAGGGGGAGAGAGAGCATGACTGAACAGTAACAAAAAGCAATTTGTGCTCCAAAGCAATTTGGCTGAAGCAATTACTGGATGGCATCCTTTCCTTCTGTTGCATCAGACACCCTGCTCAGCTTTGTGTCACCTGCCAACTTACTGAGGGTGCACCTAATCTTGCTGCCTGTGTTGTTGATAAGATATTAACGAGTGCCAGTCCCAAGACAGAGCCCTGAGGGACACCACTTGCCACCAGCCTCCACCTGGACATAGAGCCATTGACCATCCAGCCAATACCTTATCCAGTGAATAGTCCATCCATCAAACACCTGTCTCTCCAATTTGGAGATAAGGCTGTCATGTGGGACTGTGTCAAAGGCCCTACAAAAATCCAGGTAGATGACACAGCTTGGTCTTCCCTTGTTGACTGTCGCTGTCACTCCATTGTAGGAGGCTGCCAGATTGGTCAGGCATGATTTGCCCTTAGTAAAGCTGTGCTGGCTGTCTCTGGTCACCTCCTTGTCTCATATGTGCCTTAGCATGGCTTCCATGAAGATCTGCTCCATGCTCTTCCCAGACACGGAAGTGAAGCTCAACTCTCTGTAGTTCTTCCCTTTTTAAAAACAGAAGTGTGGTTTCCCTTTCTTCAATCGGGACCTTGACTGACTGCCATGACTCCTCAAATATGATGGAGGGTGGCTTGTCAACAGCATCAGCCACTTCTCTTAACTGGGAACTGGGAAGTTGGTATAAGAATTAGGAAAGGGATTTGACTGTGCCTGTATTTTTGGTCAAACTGAACTTTGATCCCTATTTCAAAATACCCCAAAAGCAGTGTTTTGCATTATAGACACAATCTTTCTGTGTTGCTTTCCTGAGTAAAAATGAAGTTAATCTCCCCAGAGTGTCCCCTTGTACAACCTTCCATGCAAGTCTTGCATCATTGCTTACCACCTAATGCACCTGGCAAACTCTGGGGATTGCTGTTTGTTTTCAGATGAGTATAGACTGTTAGATGTGGCTTGTAGATGAGGCTTGGTTCTTCCACTTTATTTTTTTTCTAAAATTATTATTTCCTTGCCATAAAGCCTTTTATTTTATTTTTTTCTCCCCTACACACAGACTTTTTAATTTACATTTTCTTTCATCTGGAATCTCAAGGCCTTTGATTCATACTTGCTCTTTGTTTTGATATGTGGAAAAAGCTTAAGACATACTTGGCTCTAATAGCTGTACAAATTCAAACCCCGGTAAGGAAGAGAAATATTTGAAACCAACTCAATCCTGGTTTATTTAAAGATTTAATTTACCCATAGATTTCAAATAAAAAATAAAATAATGATCTATATTTTGTTACTAGATCTTAAAATAATAAAATCAGCCATAGTTTACATGCTTGTTGGGTGACATTGGGTGTTAAGGAGGAGAGAAAGCTGAGGTTTGCTTCCAAAGGATTCTTGTGCAGTGACTTTGAAACATGGCTTAAAGGGTAATTGCTTTTCCATCATAAAAATTTTAAAGGAGAGTGATTTTCCAGGTGTTTGATAAACACTTTGTTAAATAATACGTCTAACATAAAAGGTTCAATGAAAACCTTTTTTTTCAGAAACTAAGCATTGCAAAGAGAGGAGAAAAGCCAGCTCCTCCAATGTTGTAGCACATCAGCCAGAAAGAATGTAAGGGGCTATAACCAGAGAGTTACAGGGGTCCAGGGTTTACCCATTATTGACCCATCAGAGGGGAGTCGAGAGGCAATAGTAACTACTCGAAATTTTACAGCTAAGATATTAATGGATTAATTAATTTTTTCTCTCTTTAACACTGTTCACAAAAATAATCTCAAATTGCAAAAATGCACTAAGTGTTTCCCAGTTTGGCAAGTAAAAAGCCAAAACCAAATATGCATATTTTTAAATGCTTTCTCTAAGGTGTCACTACCTTGAAACAGCACCTCAAAGTGGCAGCAATGTTTCTAAGTCATGATAATTATAAATGCAGGAGAAATGCTGATGCTTTAATAATAGGAAAAGTTTTCAACTAGCAGTTGTGGGATGGTGGCTTTTTTCGTTTTTAGGAATGGTTTAAGTTTTCTCTCCCTTGTTCAAAACATAAAATGAATCCAAACCATGTATGTGCCTTCTCTGGATTTACAACCATGCGTTTCTGCAGACTCTAAAACTTCAAAGGGTTAATGCTGAACAAATAGATAAAAAACTTTTTCCTAGTTAGATCTGTGAAAAAAGGTGTGGGTGTTTTGTATAAAAGGAAACCAGATCCTCTGGTTGCAAGGTAGAAGAAAACAATTCTTTTCCTCCAGTGTGTCTTCCTAAAACTTACTTTTATCCCACAGGAATATCTCTTTTCAGCAGTAAAATGAAAGTCTGTGGGAGGTAGTGAAGGACACAACTAAGCCAAAAGGACAATTTTTCTTGTCTTCGGTATTTGCATCCTCTGAGCTTTACCTCTGGTGGTCGGTGCTTTCTGTGCTCAGTATAAATGTGTCTGCTGAGGAATACTCAGGAGCCCTTGCTGCTGCTTCCCTTCCATTTTAATCCCCCAAATGGGGCTTCAGTGGGGCTCAGACACTGCCTATAACCTCCCATCCATTACTTAAACCTTACTAGGGCCACTCCAGCACGAGAGCTTATGGGTTGAAAAGGGCTGAGCAGGAAGGGATTTGTAGGCTGCCTTTCCATGTTGTAAAACACTTTCCAGAACTGGCAGGAGCTGATGCTCTACAGGGTAATTGCTCTTTCACTTTGGGAACTGGAAGTAAAGTACAGAGATCTCATGTATGTTCTCTTTGTGATGGATGGCAATGAAAGGGACTGTCCCTCATGTGCTGCTGCTTTTTATTATTATTACAATAATAGCATTATGAAAAGGTTTAAAGGGGATTTCTGTTACTCTGATGCAAGGAAGGTTGTATTTCACCAGCAGCAGTTCCCCCTCTGTATTATGCCCCTGTGAATGCACGATACTGCCTGAATGCTTGCAGGTAGCTTGGGTGTGTTTATCAGTTTTGATAACCAAGCCTTTATAAACGTTTTATCTGCCTAAACAAAATGGAATAAACATCAGATTTGGCTGATGCTACCATACTGGTAGCAGGGGAAGAGAGAAGAAACATGTTTCTGTGATATGTCTTGTTTTACCCAAAAGTCACATGGAAGCTACTAAATCATTTACTGTGCAAGAGTATATGGTGCTCAGGGCCTGGAGAAAGCTGCTCAAGGGGAAAGTTTGGTGAGAATGAAGGAGAGCACGGGATGGAGGCAAATAGACCCAACGGCATGCAAGGAAGATATTTGTTGCTGGAAAAATAGTTTCTAGAGTGGCAGCTCCTCCCCTCTTGCTGTGTTCTGCTTCCAGCACAGCATCAGGACATGCAATGGTGCAACTAATTGTGTTCTCCATGTTTGGGTTTGGAGATGTCTGCGTCCTGCTGATCTGCTGAAAAACATATTAGTTTAGCAAGAATTCATTAGTAGTGACTGCCAAAATTTGTGCCCATTTGCAACTTTTATCTGCTCAGACATATTTAGGGCTCTGAGGGACTTTTATTATTGCCACCTCAGCAGCACAAGGAGACCATTTTCAGTTTCATCATGTACTTATTATGAAATAAGAGCTCTCCATTATAGGTGGCTTTATAGCCAAGCACTATACTGGGAATTTAAAAAAATCTCACTTTATTTTCTACCAGACAAATATCCTGCTATTTTGGCCAGGCTCTCAGAACACAGCAGGAAAATACCTGTAATCCACTTCCCATGTAGTGTCTTCTTGCTTCTTAGAGAGTTTGGGCAATTTCACCGGTGGTTCTCCCATTTCTTATCTATGCCAACAACTATAACTTCCGGTATTCAATTACTCTGTGGTCCTGAATTTGAAGACATTTCTTTGCATGGCTTTTGGTAAAAGCAAGCTCTTTGAGTTTATTCATTTAGGCCTGTCAATAAAGCACCCTAAGCCCAAGCAGTGCCCTAACAATATGGTTGGATGCGTGGTCCCATCTCCAGTAGCCTTTATAAAGGACATAATGACATGGGGATCTGTGCACCTGAGTTACAACACAGTCCAGGAGAGTGGTTGGGATAAAAGGTGCTAGTGGGAAATCAGGATCTCTCTCATGAGAAGTCAATCAACTCAGCTCCAACCCACAGCAGAAGGACAGAAAACGTTTCCCTGGTTCCTCTTGAAATGTGTGGACTAACTGGATTGACTGGACCAGGGAAAGAAAGTATCTCCAACCTCTAGTTGAGAGCTTCAGTCAGAGTGCAAAGGGTCCTTTCTCAAATGATGGTTTTGTTTATTTGTATCTCTTACATCTCTTACAATTTCCAATATACAATTACAATAAATGGTGATTATTTTTTTGTTTGCTTCTTTAATAGTATTTACCTCTGGGTTGTTTGGTTACCATTTTTTATGGCTGAAAATTGGTTTTAAAGTTTTTTCTTTCCTCCTGATAGCATTACAAAAATTTAAGTGCTTTTATGATGATATTTTTCTTTATTTTAGAAGAGAAGCTGTAATAGCAACATTTGGCCAAATGACTGGCTTCTCCAAGTTTCAATATGCAGCCAGGCTGTGTAGGGGAGAATATGCAATGATGAATATTTTAAATCTGAGTAGTGTGAAGGCATGGCAAAGCCAAGGGTATGAAGGGGATGTGGTGGCTGATTCCTGGATGCATAAACTGTTTTAAACATTTTCGTGCTGGCAAATTTCATTTTTTTATAACAATCTGAAGACAAACTTTCCTGTTTTCTGGACACTGAACCCATTGGCTTTCACCTGATGTACTGCTCTGTCATTAACTCATCAAAGGCCTCACTCTTTGGAGCCTCATCAGGAGAAAGCCAGTATACCGAACCTCTGGAAATCATCTCTGCAGTGCAAAAGGGCAGCAGTCCAACAGATTGTGTGACGTGGCAGGTCTTGAAAGCACAGCACATCAAGGAAGGAAGGAAGGAGTTCCATAACTTCAAGGGTATTTGGCTGCTATTTTTAGAGTTCTTTGACTGACAGATCACTATGCAACAGTGATGTGTATGGGCAGAGCTAGTGAAATAGTGCTGGAGATGGTTATAGTCTGATGTAAGTCCAGTGTGATGACAATTCCCTGGCTCTTAGTGGTGTTTCATCCCTGACATGCAATGTTCTACTTGTCAGCTCTCTTTTGTTTTCCATGGCTTGTTTCTCCTTGCTTTCCACACCAAACAACAGCGAGCAAATGAAAAGGATCCTTTTATGAGTTAATGAATGCCTTTTGTGGTTTTACATATTCCACTCCGGGTATAGGAGAAATGCATTGTATGGCTGAGCCTGTGGCTGGCAAAATGGGTACTTGCAAATAAAAGGGCACCTAATTTAAAATAAAGTGAGACCCTGTTCCTTCCCACTGAGAGAATAAACCAATCTCTCAGCATGGGACTTCTTTGCCTTGGGTGGGTCCCTGGTGTAGAAATTCACAGTTTTCTTACTCCCATTTTTCCGATCTGGCCTGACATACTTAGAAAAGGCAAAACATGACCAAAGGAAGACTCAACAAAGAAATGTACCTTTTCCTATGCAAACTCTGCTGATTTCATCAGGCTTTCACCAGGCAGTTGTATGGCCTGCTGAATAAAAGTAAAATAGCTGAAACAGTTTCGTTCCAAGAACTTTTTATGGCTGCTCCAAGACTGAGCCCTGATCCTTGTTTTGATGTCTTAGGGAATACTGAGAACTTTTGCTGTCATTGTGCGAAAGGTCAAATTTTACCCCCTGTGACAACACAGCTGCATTCAGGGAAAACTGCTGTTATTATTGCATTAAATTGGTCATTTTATGCTCTCCAGAAGGTCCATCTCTTTTCAAGGATTTAAATCCAAGAGGAAATCCCACTAAGATCAAATAACATTACAGTATAGGAAGAATAAGTATATATATGTACCCTATATAGACATGACAAGCAGTAAATATAAAAATCATATCTATTATGCAAGTCCTAAACTAAGGAATTTTAGGAGGAAGAAAAAGCATAAAATATACTCCATAATAATGAAGTGAAATGATTATAAAAGAATGATTATAAAAGAAGACTTGCTTTTAATTAAAATAACACCTGTTGGATTAAGTTTCAAAGAAGTGATCAAAGAAAATACTGAGCAAAAAACAAGGCACACAGTAAGTGTTTAGTAGATCAAAACATTTAAAATGTTTCAGAGAAGTATGAGATGTAAAAGGGTAAAAAATTGGGGATTATGTTGGGATTATACTGAAACTTGACTAAAGGAGCAACACTCCTGAACAAATAACATTACATTAAACTAATTAGAGTTTAGAATATGAAATTGTTAAAGTTTGCTATCTCAGCTGTTTCTTTAAACTGGAAAAGGAATTAATCCATATTGTAAAAATAGTTAGTGGTTCAGAGGGCAGAAGCTATAAAATGCTGCTGAAGTTTGGAGAAACAATAACAAAATCCACAAGAAAGTGCAGTCTGCAGTCCCAGTCCTTGGAAGCCTTAGGCATGTGAGCAGCTCTTTTTGACAGTCCATTTACTGGACTTGGGAGCAGTACTGCTATCAGCAAGGTGTACGTGGGTGCTTTGGGGTGTACCCAAAATCCAGGATGTTTTGTCTGCAGTGTAAGACTGAGTAGTTTAACTGAAGCTAAAAACATCACAGGCAACAGATTTATTTTCAGTTGGAGGGTATTCTTCCCCACTGCTGTTGTCCTAGAGACAGTCTTCTGTTTTTATTCTTTCAAATTTCCTCTGAAGATTTTTTGCACTGTAAACTCTCTTACTTAGTAAAGATGTCCAGTGTTCAGTTCTGATGGCTTGCAAGCCCCATTTAAATCAATAGGGACTGTGAATGCCAGAAATTCATAAGAGGACTCCAGCACGCTGAAAACTTGTGGAGGATGTTATGGCTGACTGCTGGCTCCTCTTGCTGGTGAAAGATGCTGAGGCAGGCAGCCAGCCAGCTGCTCTCCCCAGGAGGGAGTTAGTCCCTGGATCTCAGTTTGGGAACGGCTGTCTTAAATAATTTTGTTCAAATATAGTGCCTTTTATGTTCTTTCCAATTCTCTGTCCCTCTCACAATTACCATTTCACATGGGAAGTATGTAGCCTTTCTTCTTGTTCCTCTCCTTTTATTGAGATGGGCTGTCAGAGTTTTACTCACAGTGTATTACATACTTTAACACATACATGTACATGTGTATCCTATGGCAGAGTGAGGTAACAAGAAGTGAATTTGAACCTAAGCTTCTAGGGTTTGCACAGCAAATATGAAACAAGGTGTGTTTTACATGTTTGGGGACTTTTTATAAGCATACTGCATGAGAAATCGTGTAGGTGATGAGTATGTTATACTATCTGATGGGCAAAAGCATTTTTGACATAGTGTAAGTGATAATTATCTCTTTCCTAAGTAATTTTTCAGCTGGCTGGTGAAGGTTTTTGATATTCTGTTTATCACAGTTTAAGGGCTGATTTGAAAATCACAGCACTGCACTTCAGACACTGTACTCCAGCAAACAGATGGTGGAGAACCATCAGCTGTAATCTGTGAGTAAACAAAGACGAGTCAAGTTTGGTACAGAGTTTTGAAGATGAGATGTAATTGTATTCTAGAAGTGTAAGGATGCTGTGAACTAATCTTACCCTGCCTGTACAGTAAAGAACAAGCTCTATTTAATCCGGCATGATAATACCATTTTTTTGCTGCATTACTGAAACTTCCAGCTTTGGTGCAGTAGGAAAATCATCATGTCTGATCGACAGTTAGGAAAATGGGAATAAATGGGTTGCATGTGTGTGTTTTTTCCTTTGTGAAATACATAGGGCCACTGAATGACAAACAGACTGTGAAGTTGTTTACCAAGGAGAAGAAACACATGAAGCACAAAGCCACCAGGCTCTGCACAAAACATGGAGAACACTACTGTTTTGGAAAGCAAGAGAGAGTATTTGCTTCTAAAATAGAAAGAATTATGTGATTATGTTGTCTTTCCTAAACATAGACAAAAGGTGAAGAGATCACACAATATTTGTTTTTCCACCGGATGGTTTATTTGAATGTGTTTAGGGTGGCTGGGGGGCGTGGGGGGATTCTCCTCCACAGGCAACATGTAGTATGAGAAGAAATTGCAGAGGAGTGCTCAACACTTAGAGGTCAGGAAGGTGAAAGCACGCCAAAAGCTTTGCTAGGAGGCTCAAACATTTTTGTGGTTTCATGTGTTTACCTTAGCAATGATAGAAGATTTAGACAATTACCCAGCAGTCTCAACAGTGTCTTGTCAGGCAGCACTACACCTCCTCTCCAGTAATGTCCCTGGGAGCCTGATATTTTGAGCATTTTCATTCAAGTGTTGTTATAATCAGGTCTGATATAATTAGGAGTTAAAGAATGGTGGCTGAAATGATCCAGTTAGAAGAGATTAACTGGAGCTTATGGGGAGAAGAGAGAAATTGTGATGCCTTCATTAGAGCTCAGTCCAGGTCTGCATATTTTCTGTTGCTGCTGATTCATCGTAGCTAAGACGTTTTCAAGGAAATTGGTAAAAAACTTTCCCCTTTTGGCTGCACGCTGGCATTGGAGTGCTATAGCACAAATCCTTGATTCTCACATACTCAGTAAAGAGTTAATTATTTTGGTGCCTCAAAGGAAACTACACTTTTCAGTTTCTCAGTTTGTCAGTGTGAAGCAAAGGTGTCCACAAGGCCTCTTTCTCATTGCCAGTTGTTTCACTTTATGGCACTTTTAATTCAGTTACACCTTCCTTTTGTTCCTTTCTCATTTGTGTTTATGTCTTCTTTTCCTTTTCATCCCTCTTTATGACTTCCTGAGTGTGTGTTTTTCTTTTCTCTTTGAGTTTTCTGTTTTCTAGGTTTTTCTTGTCGGTGCAGCAGCAGTAGATATTCAGTAGATATAGTATTGTTTTCTAGGAGAGCCAGTACTTCCATTTGTCTTGGTCTTCTCTTTTTTGTCTGTAGGAGGTAAATAGAAGAGGGAAATCAATTGAAAAGTGAATTATCTCTGCTGAGAGGGAAACCTGGGGTTCACAATAGACAATATACCTGTGTTATAATGAGCTATGGCTAGGATACAGGCCAAAAAAAGCGTGGAGCATGAAGTGCACAAGGACAACTTGAATACACAGATTTCACATAATAGCAGCGCAGAAACCTTGCTGGAATGAGCTTTCTCCTAGGTTTTCAGCACTTCTAAATTTGCCTTGGCTAGTAATAAGTCTTCCACCATGTCAGTCTCTACTATTAACTGAGGTATTTGTAAGGTGGGAAAAAAACCCCATGCCTACAATAGCAGGGAGAGGATAGGTTTGGGCCTAAGAAGAGAGACAAGCAGTTGGAGATAGCTTGCCCTCTCCTCTGTGTTTTTGACCCAAAACTGGAGCAATAGTCTGCAAATTAAACATTCTGAGTTAAAGGGGGACAGACTAGCTTCTGTAAATGTGAATGTAACATTAGCACACCAACCCACTTGAAAAGTGAGGGAGTATATTAACTTGACTGCGAGAAACCGAAATTATCTGAGGTTATGCTGATGTGTGTCTGCATGACCAGTGAGTGTGGCCCAGCAGATTTGCCATGTGAAACAGCTGGTGCTCAGGCCAAGGCGTTTGCACTGGCTGTGGCCTCACCTCCTGCATGGGATGCCTGCTGGCCCCACAGTGCATTAGGTGCACTCCCACGATGCATTTTTTTGGCTTACTGCTTGCAGTCTGTGCACTGAGGTTGCTCCACCTCTGTTTTCAAATGTGCTCCTAATGCGCACTGAAATGCTAATGTAGTCATCCCTCGAACATTCCCATTTTAAATTTGCCTTTTTCTCATTATAATGTGTTATACTGGACTAAACTGTGGTCGTAAACTTCCAATATGATAAACTGTTGATCTGTTATTTCCTTTAATCGAACATTGAAGAGAGGGAAGCAGTAATAAGATAATGCGGAGGTTGAAACCCCTGGGCTGTAAGGTAGCACGGCATGGTACTCGCCTGCCTGTGTGTGGATGTGGAATGTACTAGTCACAGCACGAGTACCCGCACCGGGGCTGTGGTGCTGCCTACACGTAGTAACAAATTATTGCTGACACTCTAAACACTATGCAAGGTATCGGCGATTCATCTTTCCATCGCCTGTTCCCACGCTGTCCGTTTTATCTCGATTGTTAATTTAATCCTGGCAGTAAATTGCTTCGCTTCTCTTACATCTCCCCGTCCCGCCGGCCAAGCGCGGGGGTCCTTGGCCGGGTGTGCGGGGGACGGGGCGGCGGGGTGCGGGGCTGGTGATTAGGGGACGGGGACCACCCGCCCGCCCAGCCCCGGCCCTGCGGCTCCGCAGCCCCCCGGGAGTGACCGGGGGAGCGGCGGCCGCGGGGGGGCGGGAGGAGGAGGAGGAGGAGGAGGCGGTGGCGAATCCTCGTCCGGCTCGCCGGCCGGGTGTGCGAGCCCTAGTGGGAGCTGGAGAGGGCGAGAGGAGGGGAGGAAGCCCCAAACCACCCCGAGCCCGAGCAGAGCGGCTGCGAGCCGGGCGGGAGGGGGGTGTGCGCGGGAGGCAGGCGGGGGGCGAGCGCGGCGGCAGCCCCGGGAGCGGCGGCAGCCCCGGGAGCGGCGGC
>VZRO01000192.1:762768-823402 GCA_013397915.1 Daphoenositta chrysoptera | reverse complement strand
GGCCCCGGCCGTGGCCCGGGGAGCGGCTGCGGTGGGGAGGGAGAGCGGCCGCAGCCGGGAGCCTGCTGGGACCGGGCTGCCGGACCTGCTCGCTTCGGGCACACGCTGCGCCCGGCGGGATACCATCTCCTTACGTGCGCCTCGGCAGCCGGCGATCCGCAGCGCTCCCGAAGCGAACTTTTAAATCAAAACGCCGATTTGTCAGCGTACCTCTTGTTTTCTAACTGAGGACGATGAGAATCCCTGAGAATCTTTGGGAAGCGGGAATCTCTCGCGCAGCGTTACGGTATTGTTAACTCACAGACTTGGTCGCTTGTGGTGGACTGACGTGAACTCTAATTTACCGGCCAGACTATAGCAGTCGATGTCTTCGGTGATGTTCAGAAACATAGCGTTAGACCACTCGATTTAAGAACCTGCTGAGTGTAAGTTACAGAAAGTGTCACTGTTTAGGAGTCTCTTGTAGATAAAACCAGAAGTCTGTTTAAGCGTCCTGGCTCTGACGGTGCAAAAAGCAGTGCCTGAGGGGGAGTAAAAATAAGGTAGGCGTGTAAGGATAATTCTCCAGAAGGCTCGCTCAGCATGCAATGATTTGCAGCTTGGATGCTTTCTAAGAGAGAGCTGGGGTCTTTATAGCACTCAACTGGTCTTTCCTTTCCATGAACTGCTCTGAGTGTCCCTTGACCCTGTGTAAACTTTTAGCAACGTGCTGTGGCAAGGAATTTCATAGCTTAAACTTTACACTGTGTCAAGCCCCATAGCATTTTATTCTGAACCTTTGTCGGATAGTACCTGTGTGGTAACACAGGGTTAGTGCAGGATTGGTCTCTGTTCCTCTCTGTCCCATTCATGCTTTTACAAACTTCCGTTGTGTTCTCTGTTGTCTCCTTTTCAGGCCAAAATGCTCTCTTCTGCTTTGCTTGAAGTTTACCTTAAGAGGAGGGAAATGAGCAGAGACATAGTTATTTTCTGAGAATGGATCATTTTGAATGATAGGCATGTTAAAGTTAGGATTTAAAAACTACAGTCTCTGGGAATAACTCATGGAGGCAGTGTACATTAGTGTGACAGAATAGCTACCGTGTGATTGTCTACAGAGGACAAAATCTCCTCTGTCTGAAGACTAGCATGGCTTACAGCACCAAGGATTCCTCCTTTCTTTTACTGGCAGAGGCTACACGTGCAGGGAGTGTGTTTCTTCCAGAGGTTTTTGAAAGCAAGCAAAACCCCAACCAGCATTTTACTATTAGAGTGATATGATGGATTTATAATGCTTTTGTTAGAAGATTCTCTGGTTCTTGTGTTGAAATTTTGCATCGTTAGGAAACAGTTTTGCAGTTATTTCAAAATAAGGAATCCGTCACAGTAAGTGCAACCTAAGGACCTTGACTCCCTTCCCACAACCTACTGCCCTGCTTGGCTTCAGCTGAGCTGCCCTTGATTGACACTTGTGCAATCAGGGAGAAAAACCCTCAGGCCTTTGGGATAGTTGTATCTGTACTTATCTGTGTGTGTAATCCTGATTTACAGCAGTCCTTCCTGTGGGTCACTATACTGAATGCTCTGGCTTCGAGTTAGCACTTAAATACACGCCTAATTTTAAGGATACGAGGGGGGTCCATTTTAATTGGTGTGCTTGTGTAATTAAAGTGATGCATGTGCTGGGGCCTCTGCTGCAGCGAGACTGGAGCACTGATCTCTTGGCAGAATCGAGCCCTCAAGTTTTGAAACTCCCTTTAAGAGAGCTTTGATTGGTGATGATGTAAACTGACAGATTCACAAAGGCTGTTCCCAGCGTCTAGTCTTTCTTGCCTATTTCTGTCATTCTTCCCTGTGTATTGTTCCCTACAAAACAGGAGCTTCAATAAGTAAGATGCAATATCTGTTGCCAGGTGTAAGGAAACGAGAGGAAGTCTGATGCTCAGGTGGGAAATGATGTGTTACTACTCCCAAGAAATTGACTTTTTTTTTAGAAGAAGCTTTATGACCTGCTCTGTGTCTTAACTGCTGATTGCTTGATGCTGACTACAAAGCACTTGCCCAGACTGTAAATTCTGTGGGGAAGGGGCTGCTTTGCTTTGTCTTACAAATGTGATACTTGATGCAGTGTGCTGGGGGGAGTGAAGGGCTGCCTCTGGGTCCAGCCTGTGCTGCTGCTAACAACATTGTCAGTAGTTTACAGCCTTCAGACAGAATATGGGCCAAGCCAGAAAAGTCTCTAAAAACTTGTAACAGGTATTTTCTACCAACCTTAGGGTTATTGCAAGGATGGGATTGTATATAAACCAATATGGTTATCTTGGTTCTCATTACTCTAACTTATGAAGTTGGTGAGGATTTATAGATATATTAGTATTTGACTCTTAAGTGCCAAAATGTGCTGATCTTTGTGCTGTAAATGTTGCAAATATAGAACAGAAATAAATTAGTAAAATCTATTGGTGGTACCCTGTAAAACAAACTATAAAATATATCTTAGACTTATTGCCGTTCATATTTTTGTCTCTTTTCAGAATATATGAACTACTTTAAAATTATCTCAAGCTGAGAATCTTGCTACTGATAGGCAAAATTTGGAGGAAACTGATTTGAAAACACTGCAGTTTGGTCTAAAGTTCACGTGTCAAACTGTTTTTTTCACTAGTGTACGTTTCAGATTGGACTTGGTTCTGGTGAGCTCTTTCCTCTTGTTGTTTTGTATTTGGTTGAGGTAGCAAAAATGTAACAAGGGTTGTAGGATAAGTTTTGAAAAAGTCTTGAAATTGTAACATTCTGATGATATCTATGAATTGTATTGTGCTATATATCAACAACCTTGTTCTTTTGAGTGCCTTAAAGGAGAAAAGATTTATCTATTACATCATCTGTAAGTGCTGGACTCATTTGTAATAAGGAAATGATTTTGAGGTAACTAAAATACCTTATAATGTAGTGTTTGATTACATTATACCAGTTTTTTCATGCGTCACATTACCGAGTTTACTTTTCTCTGCTTAAAATGTCAGCACCTCATCAAGCTGTAAAAAAAAAATTCCTATGTGATCAATTATTCTTTATGATCAGCCCATGCCAGAGTGTGCACGCACACCCATGTGTGAGTGCCTACACAGTGTGCATGGAGAGGAGCGTGTATCTGTGTCTCTGGTAATACAGGCAATACGTTTTAACTGCTGTTGTTCACAAGCTGTGTTGCAGGACTGTGATAAGCAGCAAAACCCAAAGGAACCCCTTTCCTTTTGTGTTGAGTCCCGAGGCCAGGGTCCCCAGTTTGTGGCTGCTCGGGCCGTTCTCTCACGGGATCACTCACGGGGGCTGTATGCTCAGCCCAGCTGCCTGCTTTTCTGCTGCTTGTCAGAGTGAATATCTCTTAGGCCTCCAAGCCTATGTCAGATTTGGTTATAATTGGCCAATAGACTCAAAACTTATTAGAGAGGGTCTGGCAGACGTGTTTATCCACAGATAAGCAAGTCTAAACATTGCCTTGGGAAAGTAGGCTGAAGGAGTTATTTTCTGCTGGAGTCGGGATGTAAAGCAAGTCCTCGTCTGGTGGTACAGCGGCCGGCAGGGAGGGCATTTTCATGGGAGTCACGATCACAATTTTGAGCCTTACATAATTGGTATTTGGAGTCATCTGTGGCAGCTTGCAGGACTGCTGATACAGGTCCACAGAGTTTGCAAACTCTGAATGTAATGAAGATGCTGGAGCAGCAATGTGAGCATGGGGAGAGCCCCAGGGAGCATAGGTTCACCCTTTACATGTTCCAGAAAGCTTTTCCAATAGTCAATGAATTGTAGAATGCAGGGACCTGAATGACACAGGTCTCAGGAAGTTTCTTCCCCTGAAACTGACTGTGTTACACATTAAAATTAATTCAGTGCTGAAGTCAAAATGCATTGCTACAAACCTCTACACTGCGATGCCATTAAGCCAAAGACTGAAGTTTCACAGACCAGGATGAATAAAGGCACATAATTAAAAATGTTCATTCTTTAAAGCTACCACTTATTTCCTTAAAACAAAAATAACTGTTGCTGTTTTGCTGAAACAGAAGGAAATATTCTTTGGTGTTCAGAAAAATTTCACATCTAAAGCCTAAAATACAAAATCGAGTGTATATAAGATGTATTTGTAGAGTAGCCACTTAAAAGTTTTTAAAAGGTTAAGTTATTCAAGACCTATTCCCTGAAGCTACAAACGTATTTGTTCATGCATAACTTCACTAAGGAATACTTACGTGAATAAAATTACGCACTTACAGGTTTGTAAAATGAAGACTGTAATTAGCTCTAGGTTAATTCTCCTGCTTCCTAATTAAAAACACACAGGTCAATTAAGGATCAAACGAGACATTACCTTTGTGATTATCTTCCTTGGCAGAAATAGCTGTTCTGATAAATATTTCAATTTCACTATAATCTGACCTTTTGTCCAATTTGCTTTCCTTTACCCTTGCCAATTTTGGCCAAGGAAAAGGAGTTGTATTTAAAATAGACCATGAAAGGATGAAATGCTAAAGCTCATAGTTTGGGCACATGAATCTTTTAGGGAAAAAAACTGGTGGGTGAAAGAGTATATTTATTTGCCTTGGATTGATAATGTGTACATGAACTGGATTTGGCTAGTTAGTTTGTCTCTCCTAAGTAGACACATACAGCTTTATTTGTAACTAGATAGTTTAATACAGTTCTCTTCCCCAATAAAGTGGTGATGCAATGACATGCAGAGGTGTGCATTTAGAGTATGGGTTGGAGGGTACACCTGTACATACGTGCTAAATCTTTGCTGGTCAGATTTGCTTCAGAGCCTGTTGAGTGTAGGCTGTGTACGTATGTGAGAAGATTTGGACAAGGCAAAAAAATACTTGCTTCTGTGCCAGATGTATTGCAAAGTCAGGACAGTGTAATGGAGATAAGGTTAATTAGCTATTTGCATTTGCTACTGAAGTTGGATGAATAGGCTTTTTTCCCTAACAGGGAATTTCTCTTCAGGCATAACTATCTGGTAGTTTGTTAAAATGAGTAGAACAAGATTTTTATAGCCTGAAGAAATACAATTAAGTGTGTGCAAGCATCATAGACTTCTTTTATTCATAGGCAAGTCTTGTAGGGTCTTGTCCTACCAGAGAATCCAAGCAGATAAACCCTTCAAGCCGAGGAGGGCCGTGCTGCTTCAAGGACATGCTGTAGGATGGGTCCATGTCATCTCTGTATCTCTGCTTCTCTCCAATGGCATGCAGTCACAGGTACCCCTTTGAAAGTGTTTTGAGATACTGGGTCAAGAATGAGGTCGAGTGCAAGCTGCTGATATTGATGGACAGGATAAAAACCAAAGTTACTCAGGAGATTGTTTCGTCTTTCATTATTAATATTATAATAAATATCATCACAAATATTAATGCAAATTGTCTTTTTCCTTTATTCACAAGCATTCCTGGGTAGGCATTCAGGGCTACTGCGTTCAGCACCTTGCAGCTACTGTGAACATGAAACTTTGAATCTGTGTTGTGCTTAGGATTTAAAATACTGGTATGATTTCTGTCTGAATGATGGTAAAAAGGGCTTTGTCTTAAGATTGCCTCTGATTTCTGCATTCAAACTACAGTCCATCTAGCTTGGTGGTTTTTACAGGACACCCATCACTCTCATATAAAGTGAACTTCTTATGGTAGAAAACATTCACAGAATCATAGAACCATGGAATCATTAAGGTTGGAAAAGACCATCAAGGTCATCAAATCCAACCGTCAACGTAGCACCACCAGCATGTTCACTTCTAAACCATGTCCTCAGCTGCCACATCCACATTTTTTGAACACTTCCAGGGATTGTGACTTTACCACTTCCCTGGATAATCTGTTCCAATGCTTGACAACCCTTTCCACGAAAAAAAAAAAATCTGCTATCTAATCTAAACCATCCTTGGGGCAACTTGAGACCATTTGCTCTCATCCTGTCACTTGTTACCTGGGAGAACAGACTGACTCCACCTGGCTACAGCTTCCTTTCAGGCAGTTGCAGAGAGTGATAAGGTCCCCCTGAGCCTCCTTTTCTCCAGGCTGAACAATTCCAGCTCCCTCAGCTGCTCTTCATACAACCTGTGCTCCAGACCCTTACCTGGCTCTGTTGCCCTCTCTGCACTCGCTCCAGCACCTCAGTGTCCTTCTTGTAGAGAGGGACCCAGAACTGAACACAGCACTTGAGGTGCAGCCTCCCCAGTGCCAAGCAGACTGAACAATCACTGCCCTGGCCCTGCTGGCCACACTATTGCTGATCCAGGCCAGGATGCCATTGGCCTTCTTGGCCACCTGGGCACACACTGGCTCATGTTCAGCCACTGTTGACCAGCACTGCCAGGTCCTTTTCTGTCAGGCTGCTTCCCAGCCACTCTGTCCCAACCCGTAGCACTTCCTGGGGTGGTTGTAACCCAAGGGCAGGAGTTGGTGTTTGGCTTTGCTGAATCTCTTGGCCTCAGCCCATTGTTCCAGCCTGTCCAGGTCCCTCTGCAGAGCCTTCTTACCTTCCAGTAGATCAACACTCCCACCCAACTTGGTGCTGTGCACAAACTTGCTTAGAGTGCACTTGATCCCTTTGGATCAAGTGATCCCTTGGTCATCACTAGTCACTGGATCCCTTTGGATCAAGTGATTCCTTGATCCCTTGGTCATCACTAGTCACTGGCCTCCACCTGGATTTATCTGCCTTCACCACTATTTCAGTGTTTTCCTGGAGACAGGTCATGGTGTGGATGTGTTCATTCCTCACTGGGTAGAAAACTGGTTGGACAACTGAGCCTTTTCCCTTATCTTAATAGGGTCACTTAGTCTTTCTTTCCACAGGTATTAATATTCTTTTTGGAGTTTGTCTTGCTGCAGATATAAGCTCTTTATTAGAGTGAAAAAGCAGCCACCAGCATTTCCCCCCAGAATTCTGGTATTAATTGAAAATGGATAGTAAACCTTCGGGGGTCTGTCTCAGGGTCAGCTATTCACATAGGACATGTGAGTTCTGCTTGCCATCAGCACGTGAGCAGCAATGGCATCACAGAGATGCATGTTTGTATTTTGTGGAAGGGACAGGTTTGTGCTTTTCCTGACAGCTGTCACAGCAGCAGGTAGGTCCACATTTGTGCCTTTGAAGAACAGGAGGAGTACATTTTAAGCCTGAAGCTAATTAACTTTTCTTTGATAAACGCATTTGACAACAGTTTAGGCTTGTCTGTATTCCTTGTCTTCCACAATTAAGTCAGAGCCATGAAAAACACACCTCAAAATAATTGTTTACAATGGGGATTGTGCAGTATTGTTGGGCTGTTTAATGTAGTGGGGATGCTGCTGGTTGAGGACATGCAGAAGTCAATAGTTTACTCCAATTAAACATGAAAAAACATTAAGATAACCTTTATAACTTTTCAACTCAGAAATCCATTGACAGGGAGTAATCAAACTTCTCTATAACTGAATTACGGAATTTCTTAGGACTGCTTCGTTTTGAAAGAAATTTTCTCTCCTGACAAGAATCAACGTGATCTGAATGACACACATGCCTGTGTTTTGAATGTGTGGAATTTTCTTATGACTTGCTCTTTTTAAGGTTTTGTCGAAAAAAACTTATTTTAAAATTAGTCCTTTAATTTAAGACAAACACAACCCCAAAACCAAAGCAACACAAAGAATAGTTTCTAATCCTCTGGGTTGTAAACTTCATACTTATTTTTTAAGGCTTGAATAATGAGCTGTTAGATTTTGTATGTACAAAATGCCATAGTTTTTACTTAACTTGGTGCTTAATTTGTCCATAAATGTTTTTCTAGCTTTCTGCAGAAGAGTAGATATCTGCACAGTTTGTGCATAACTCAAGTTTTCTGATTCACCTTAGCAGTTCAGACAGCGTGACTTGTTGTGAACAAATGAGAGTCTGTCAAAAGGGTTTGATCTATTTTTATACGGTCCTTCTGCTCTCAAATGCTGCACATATATTTGAAATTATTAATCCCAGTGTAGTCTCTTTCTTTAGCAGCATTTCAGCTGTTTCAATGAACCATCCTTGGCATTTCTTTTCCCTTACTGCAAAGTTCATAAAAACTAAAACAGTGTGACTCTACTTACGTAGATGGATATATTCTCACAGGTTTAATCATTGATGCTAAATCTTTTTAGAAGTTGGTGGGGCCTTGGCATACAGGCAGGAGTTGTCTTACGTGTATTTAAACGCCTTTTGAAATGTTTGGTTGCGATTTTTTATGCTAGTCATACTTAAATACTGGACTTGGCTCGAGGTGAAAAGTAAACTGCAAATAGTCTGATGGGCCAAAAGCAGTACTGTGAAGGATAAACTAGTGATCTAAAAGCTGAGCTAAGCTCTTAGAGGTGTTTTGCCATAAAATTAATGACCTAAATGGGCAGTTGCTTTGGGAATTGTTGGAGCGTTTGAGGAGGTGCTGTGCCTAGCTCCTCCTTTTTATCTGCCTTGCAGAAAGATAGGGTCCTCAGCACTCTCAGGAGGTGGTGGGAGTGTGCCTGGTCTGCATCAGTGCAAAGGCACCTGTCTTGTTTTGTCTCTTGCTCCAGCTGCAAGGTGAGATAGCCTCACTCCCTGTCCTCAAGCAAAGTGAGGCAATCCTCCTGTGAAGTGTGGGTTAGCCTAGCTGGCTAGCACAGCAATGAACAGTTGAGGATGCTGTCTGCCTCAGAAATCAATTCCTTTTCTCTGTGGCTCCAGAAAAAGCTATACATGCAAATGGTGCCTAAGAGATGTCAAAGGCTAGAGATGGAGAGGTTTAGATTTTATTTCTTTTTGTGTATGTGTGTGTGCAACTAATAGCCTAAAGAATAGATATTTGTTTTTAAATTTGAAAATAGCAGAAGGCAGTATCGGCGAGGTAGAACAGAGAAGATCCAAATACAGTAATATCAACAGAGGTCCTGCAAAGGTATCTCAGTAGGCTGAAAGCAGTGGTATAACATGCAGAGCTCAACAGGTTATGTGTAGATACACTGATGCTGCGTGCTGAGATCCCCAGTGGACTAGACACATGTAAACTTCAGTACCCTGAAAAAAGTCCTTAATATTGTCTGAAGGCACAGCTAGAGATGAGTGCTGCCAGTCTAACCCTGGGGAGAGAAAGCACAGGAAAGCTTGCAGGGAAAGGTCAGGACCCTTACTGCTACTGCTGCTCACATTGGCCACGGACAAGGGACAGGTTACTTCAGGCAGCAGCTGCCTGTATGCTCTACTAATGGTTAGAGACAACAGTGAGCACTGGAAATGGTTATAATAAAATCCTTGAAGGATGTGCACAGCAATTCCTGTGTTCATTCCTGGTGACATCAACTCCGGTGTTGATTTTTTGCTTTTTAGCAGATGTCAATCTAGTTACCTGTTCTCTGTAGGTGTAAGAATGGACTAAGCTGTGGCTTTTCTTTTTGTGGGGACTGGAGATTATCACAGAAGAGTTGATAGTAACTTCAAACTACATCTGAAACTGCATGCAGTCTGTAACCTGTGTCATCAGATAAAGAGAGGTGGTGGGAATGAATAATAAATACATGTCAGGAGTGGAGAAAGATTTTGCACAGAACAACTACTTCTGAATCTCATCATCCCTTCCATATTTTCCCTGAGATGTCTAAGGTGAAGCATCAGTCCAATACAGTAATTTCTTTGTGATGTTTCTTTAGTAAAACTCATTTTCAAGTGAGATTTAAAAAAAAAAAATTACATATCTAGGTTGAATATTTTACTGTGATTTGTTACATTAGCACTCCAAGAGAGAAATTATATTATTTAAATTGAAAGAAATAATAAAAACCAAATATTTCTTGCAAAATATATTTTTAAATTATTCCATTTAAGTACAATGAGACTATATTGTTAAAGCTGTTGCAAATGATAACTCTTTAGTTGACAAGTGAGAAGGAAAATAAATGGGCTGCCTATTTAATGAATGAAATAATTAATTGATGGAAGCTGTTATAGTATTTCTGTACCAAATGGAAATGTTATTTTCATTAAAGTGACTTTATCTCCCCTTCTTCCTGTGCCATTTCAGTTCTCTTACAGCCACTAACCTCTTTTGTACATCCCCCCAGTTCCCTCTCTATGATACTCCTTTCTGGACAAAAGCAGCCAATTTATGTGCTTGTCAAATAAGCCAGTATCGAAATTTTCAACTGTATTTATTTTTTAGAAGACACTCCTTTGTGTACTTTGAAAACTTTTATTAGCTTAGTGCAGTATTCATGGCACTTAATGATAATAATTTCCCCTCCGATGATAAATGCCTGTTTATAGCAGCTCTTTTCCACATTCATTAATCAAGAAAGGTTATCAACACAGTGATAAATATAACTTAGATTTTGGCTTAAATGTACCATATACAAACACCAAATACATATACAAATACCAAATCCTGTTCATCAGTGAATGGATGACAGATATGCTTTAGAGTGCATAAAAATACTAGGAGTGTGTGTCAAACAATAGAATACTCTTCTTCTAGACGATCATGTTGAAATTGTCTTGCACACTCTTGTTTTTGCAGTGTTGTGGTTTGCCTTCTTCTGTCCTTGGTAGTCCTGACTGAATTAGGTTATCATGGTGGGGAATGCCTCCTAATTCCTGCTACGCAGGGCCCTCTTAAAACCAGTCCTTGCACAGAAGAAGTTAGCCAGAATCTCTTTGCTGGCTTTTAGCATGGTGGAACTCACAGTGGCATTCACTTGTGCCCGCTGTTTGAGGCCAAAGAAAGGATATGTAAAAGTAATATGTTGTGCATCTTTCTGGGGACTGTAGAGAAGCCTCATTTTGTTGTAGTAGCCTTCTGGTAGTTGGAAGTGGAGATAATCCCCTGTGGCACAGGTAACAGTCATGTGGGCTTCATCTCAGTCATTTTCCTTTTCTAATCAAGATTTTGAGGTGCCTGCACTTCCTTTGGATCTGCTTTTGAAAGCAGTGCTTGGGCTGGCTCCACAGTTGCATCTCCAAATGCTTTTTAGAGAGTTTGTCCAAATAAATGCAGATTCTGTGACTACTGCATTTCACTGATCAGCTGGCATTTGCAAAGCCTGTGAACGGCACCCATGTAAACTCTCTTCATTCTTCGAGCCATAACATTTCATAAGTCGTGTTTCCATAGTCAATATAAAGCATTCTTGAGGTGATTTCCATTGGTGTTACTCTCTGCCTCATTTTTAAAGCTGCATTGTTTGTTTTTCATAGAGGTCCATCTGATACCATAATTGTCCAGGAAACAGGGCCTCACAATAGTGAGAATACAAATCACGTTGAGCTCTTTGCTTTGAGAGTTTCTCAAATTCCTGTCTGCCTTGAGTATTGTGATTTTTTTTTTTTTTAAATTTTTTTTATTTTTCCAAGCCCTTACTTTTTCTTCATGTCTAAAAGGATTTAAAATTTCTTTTTAAACATCTGGTCATTACATTTCCTTGAGGAAGGTTTGCTCTCAAAATAGCATTTCTTGAAACCATTGTGTACTTTCTGTAGGTGGTCGTCAACATATGCTGGGGCCAGCTGACTGACTGACTAACAAAACTGATATGTTTATTATTTGTTGAGTGTATACATTTTTTTTCACTCAGATTTTTTTCCAAATGAAGCTTGGTATTTCTTGGTCTTTGTGCAGCCTAGGTAACTTCAGGGCTGCATAAGTCAGCTTAACTGAAAGTTATTTTTTTGTGTTACTTGATTTTCGTGGCCAGAGGCATCAGTGCTCAGGAGCTCTGCAAAGAGATCCCAGTACCATCCCTCAGGAAAGGTGGACTTGGAGGCGATGGACACTGGGAGAAACAGATAAATTGAGGCTTTTCACACCAAATATTTAACAGAACTCCCTGCTTGATTGACCTTCAGCAGAACTTGTTTATTCAGATCTGGGATCTAGCCCTTCAGCCTGGCCCTGCAGCAATCAGAAGGTTGCCCTTGTGCTCAGGAGCAGGCGGAAGGGGTACTGGATGAGATGGAGTTGCAGACTTCACACTGATGAGTTATAAGGAAAGAATTGCAATAGATGATAGGAAGGGTCTGAAAAGAAAGCAACAGCTGATTTTGTTCAGTTCAAAATGACCCTGCCAAAAGAGGCAAATGATATCACAAGCTGGAAGGTCATTGTTTCTTTATAGACTTTTAAAATATGTTTTTATCCAAAAAATACACTGGGAAACTTGAATGGTGATGAATAAACCACTTTAAACTCTGGGAAACAAGCATCCTTAGCTATTCAGAAATCTTCAAAACTGCTGACAGGGAGGAGGTCTAGCTTTATCTTAATGGATATGATCAAATGCCTCACTGTTACAGTTAGGTATGTGTGACGGTGCAATTTCCAGTGTCCTATTCTGCTTGACCAAAAAGTCTGGAAATACAGAAATTACAAAAGCTGACTTGGCTATTTTACCAACCTTGAGAGCATGCAGTGTCATTTGCCTTGTTATTTTCTGGTAAGCAGCTTTTCCCAGCTATAGTTCTTATATCATCAGCTATGGAGATGAATCACAATAGAATCAACAGTGTAAGAAAAATTAGGGTGTTTTTTTTTTGTCTGATATGCAAATTATTTTAACTGTGAGTAGTTTCCCCTTTTAAAAAACCCCAACATTTAGAGTCTGAATAATTCTAGACACCCTTCCTGTTTCTGACCCAGAAATTCTTGGAGTACATCCTCTTGCCTTCTAACACTTTCCCACAGGTGGGTAGGAGATTTCGGATAAAAAAACTTTTTGGATAAAAAAGTTATTTTTTTATTATTCCACAGATGCACAATTTTGTTTCCAGAAAATCAGCTTTCTCTTCTGCTTTTTTCTCCTGTGTCCTGGGATATGTGAAGCTCTGCCTCCCCCATCTTTTTCTGCCCTCACTGAGAACATGAGGAGGAAATGTGGGGGACAGGTTTGTCTTTTTAAAGAATATCCATTAACTTTAGACCCTTACTCCATTCCCTGTAGCAGTTACTGGTTTTGCGTGCACAAATTATTTTTATGAGGAGTTTTGATTACTTCAGGACCTTGTTTTGAAACATTAATGTCCCCTTTTATTCAATCTGCTATGTAGTCAACTATTGATCTCACCTTATAAATCCAGTTCTTCGGCCCTTAGGAATCTTTTTGTTGTTACTCTCCAGATTCTCCAGTTTTTTGTGCTTCTGTAGTGTCAGGTGCTAGGTTGGTGCTGCTTGGTGGTTGTCAGACTTTCTGACTGTGTTCCAGTATTAAACAGTGTAGGCTCTGTACAGGCAGAGCTCACATAGGAAGAGGTTTTTGTCCTCTCCACAGAATTCAGTTTGGCTGTATTGAAGTCTACTGACTTTCAGCTGCAAAACCCTAGCAGTTTGCGGATTACAGTTAATTAAAATTTTACTCATAAGTTATAAAAAAAATCACAATTTTCACTCATCAGTTATAAAATAATTTTCATTTTCACTGGTTATACTGCAGTTCTGTAATTTAGCTGTGAAAACGACATTTACTTTTGATCATAATGCTGTTAATTTTTGTGCATGATTTTAAGTACAATATTGACTGAATTCCTCTCTTTTCTCCTGTATGAGACAGTTCAGGACGAGTGTTTAAAAACAGTCTGAAGAGCAAGGAAATAAGTTAGATACGTAAACCAGAGCAATTCCATTAGCAATTTTATGCCATTTTGATAAACTGCTTTTCTATTGCATTCACCAAACACTCACCTGGAATGCAGTAGCCTATTCAAGTTTGGGGTTTTTTGTTCTGTTTTGTTGTGGTGTGTTATGTACCACCCCCTCTATATTTCCATGTTGCAGTTGTGACTGGTCCCTTTCAGTTAATGTTACTATATGCATAAAAGGGCTCATCTGCTGTCTCACGTCTGCAATTTTTTCCATGGGCAAAATGTTTTCCCAAGGAGCTGATTCAGGTGGTCCCTTTCTGTGTGTGTAGTTTAATGCCTGCTAAATACATTGAGTTCGACACAGATGACACGATTTTACTCCATTTCACAGAGCAGGGGTTGCATTTAGTTTAGCTGTATCCATGTCACTGATGGGTTCTGGAATGCAAGAAGTGTTTTGATCACCTCCTGTGGCTCAGGGTGGGTGCAGACAGGGATGTTCGCTCATCCTGGGTGGTGGTGTGAGTGCCCAGGCTGCCCGTGGGTGTTAGCCAAGCAGGCAGCACTCCTTGTGCACTTAGGAATTCCCTGGGAGCATCTGCAGCAAGAGACAGAGGATATAACCTTTACTTACGGCTGTATGGCAAGTGTATCCCATACAGGCAAAGCAGTTTCGTTGTTGTGTAATTTCAGACATTTTGCCTTGCAGGGTCACTTTCTACTCGGTAACACACTTTTGGTACAGTTCTCTTGCCTCATAGATTCTAACCCTTCAAAAAAGATGGTTCAGGTAGTGGACTAGCTGTTACAAGAGGGTTATTGTGGATGTGAAAGTGTATCTCAGACAACTTGAGCACAGTCAGAGCTATTGTATTCAAATGCTGGCTTTGCTCCCTTTCAGTGGGCTCCAGCTGTTCCAGTGGATGCTGTTTTTTATCATTGTGCTGGACTACAGAGTATAAGTGTTGAGACTGCAGATGCTTTTATCTTGTATAAGTTTTCAAAGACTTTCCCTGCTGGCAGCTTACATTGCTCAACCTATTCTCTTTTATGCCTTCTATATATGATATACATAGCAGCCACTAGCTGGAGAATCATATGTAGCAGCTGGTTACACTCTGTATTTCTTTCAAGATCTTGTGCAAAACTTCAAAGTTTACATCAACTTACAGGAAAAATAACGCCTGAGTATCAAAGGGAGAAATGAGCAGAGTACTCAATAAATGTTGGTGCTGGTCTGAGTGCTTCCATGCTGCCTTGAACACAGCTCAGCTATTTCTTTAGAACATGCACTGATATTTACATTACCTTTCTCTAATTTTACTATTTTTCAGAGTTCATTTATGAACTGCCTTTAATCTGCTGAAGGAAACTAAGATGTTTTTATGATGTCATTGGGTTCTCATTAGTCAAACTTGCTTGTTTTTTTAATAGGACCATAATTTCATTTGGCAAGCCAAAACTTTGTCTTGCCACCTCTTTACCTTTCTCTCTGCAAAGCCCAGAAAAGTCTTTGTCTGAACATTGTTTCAAAGCAAAACAAGAAACCCGTAGACAAAATAATTCAACTCCCACTTGCCAAGTTGATAGGAATGGCCGAGCACTGTGTGCGTCATGTTCCCGGGGAGTCCTTGGCTCACTCAGCATTGCAAGCCCCCCACAAGACCAGAGCAGCCAGGTGAAAGCAGCCACAAGCTCAGCAGTATGAATGAGCCACAGCTCCACTCCCGGGTGGTTTGAGAACACCGCTGAAGAATATTTGGATAAAAATAAAAATGACATCTTCTGCTTTAAGGGCTACAGAAGAGAGCAACTTTGGAAATAATTACGGTGATTTATGAGCCATTAGTTCATGTGGTTCACCCATGAATTTGGGAATTAGCACTCCTCTGAAGTCTTAACGAAATTAAGTGAGTTGTAATTCACTTGAAGACGGGTTACTAAGTATAATAATTTAGCTAGGAGCTAAGACTCTCACACCTGAACCACCAGTGAAGTCCTTTTTTATTATCTTTTGTACTAGGTTTTCTAATAACCCATTCGGACAGGGAAAGCTCTCTCTGGGCCTGTCCATGTGATTTTCTTCTTTCTGTGTCATGCATTGGTTATGAACCCCAGTTGACTTTTCATTCTCTAGCACTTCTCCCTACTCAGTGGTGGGAAATGGACCCTCCTGAAGACAGTTCTGTTTGTCCTATCCTAACATTAAGGTGTTTTAAGATAGAGCAATGAATACTTGTAAGCCCAGACTCCTCTTCTTTGAGGTATCAAAATAATACTAGGGCTTGTAGGTTAACATATATAGGAGATATAGGAGATATTCCTTTTTAAAAGGAAATATTTATTTGATCTCTTCAGGAGTGCCACTCCTCTATTTCATTGTTGTTGTTATTGTTATTACTATTATTAATTACTAAGGAATGGTTTGAGATGCAGAGATTAAAATACACCCTTTTTATATGGACCCCAACATCAAAATAAGCTTTTGAGATTAATTTCTTCTCTTGAGGAATCCTACTTAGAAGCTGACTGCTCCAGCAGAAGCTACCTAGGGGAGGGAGCTCCCTGTGCTCTGGGCTGCTGTCTGAGCCTTTTCTGGCAGCAGATCAGTGAGACTTCCCGAGTCACTTTCCAGTTCTCTGCCTTTTCATCTCTTATACAATTCCTTTTGTAGAGGTAGCAAGTTCCTTCTAGAGGCTGAATGCCTGCTTTCTGTTCCTCCTGTGTGGAGGGTGTTTACTGATGTTTTTTTGTGGAGGTGTGAGGACATTTGTTTTCAATTCCAACCTGGACATCATCACAACTGCTTCATACCCAGGGCTTGACGCTGCCCTTAGCAGATGTGCTGCTTTTTCCTCCCTGCTATTTGTGCCTTCCTGCCTCTACTGTGACATGCTGGTAGACAACAATCAAATGCCCTCTGAGGCTTTCTTTGCTGATATGTGTTAGCTGTGGCAGGCAAGGCCAGTGTCAAGTGTTTTTACTTGCTCTTTGCTTCCTGGAAGATGTGGATGCAGCAAGGCACTAAGTGGGAGGATTTGTAGTGACATTTAGCTGTGGGCAAACCCCAGTTGGCAGCTCGGCCCCACAAAGCCACTCACTCACCAGGGTGGGAGAGAGTGGAAGGGCAAAAGTGAGAAAACATGGGTTAAAGTAAAGGAATTTTACCAGATAAAGGAAAAGCTGCACTGGTGAGCAAGGAATCCGTGCACCATGTCCCGTGGGCAGGCAGGTGTTCTGCTGTCTCCAGGAATGCAGGGCTTCATCACATGTAACAGGAACACCAAATGCTATCACTCTGAACCTTTTTCTTCTTCTTCTGCCACCTTTTACTGCTGACCATGATGCTGTATGGTATGGAATATCCCTTGGGTCAGTTGGGGTCAGCTATCCCAGCTCTGTCCCTTCTAGCCTCTTGTTTAGCACCAGCCTGCTCACTGGCAGGGCAGCGTGAGGAGCAGAAAAAGCCTTGACACCAGTAAGCTCTGCTCAGCAATAGTGAAATCATCTCTGTGTTATCAACGCTGTTTTCACCACAAATCCAACTCCCAGCATCATATGAGGAACTATTAACTCTGTCATAACCAAAACCAGTATGTGTTTTCTCATCAGCAGGGTGGGAATATGAATTGGGCAGGTGGTGGGCTAGTGTAGATAAGAGCAAGGACTTGCAAAATGAAAATGTGATCTTTTTTTCAAAGGCTGGTGTCCTCAACACAGAGCCAAATCAGATTATTTCTGGTGTGATGTGCTTTCTCTTTTGCCTTTTCTCCCCCCTCACCAAGGTTAATTGCTCTGTCTGTATATGCGTCCACATTATTAAAATTCCAGTGTTAGCAGCACGAGATTGGTGTTACGTGGCGTGGCAGTGACCCCTGACCATTGGGGTGGCTGTAGTGACGCTTTCAGCAGAACATGTCCTGGTTTTACAGTGCCAGCTTTTCCCCCCTGGTCAGTCTGACTCAGTATTCTCCTCTGATTATAATCAGGAGCGTGTCACAGGGTCAGAAACAACTTTCTTGAGATAAGGGCTCCTACACTCAGTGCTGCTGAGGGCAAATAAATGGTGGAACCTCTAACTACTTTAAAAGCTTCCTCCTGTTAATTTGTTATATGTTGTTTGCATCTAGACAATCAATTTGTCTCAGGAGTTTCAGAATTCTAGACACCTGACTTGTCATACCATGCATTTGCTTCCCCTTGCAACTCTCAGCTGCAGGGTCCAGCTCGCAAACTTCTGAGCCTACCTAAAAAGGCTGTAGGCAAAAGATAGACTAACTACAATGGAGCTTCATAATATTGTGGTATCAAATAGTATTTCACAGAATCACAGAATGGGTCAGGTTGGAAGGGTCCACAGTGGGGTCATCTGGTCTGACCTCCCTGCTCAAGCAGGATCATCCTAGGGCACGTAGCAAGGATTGCATCCAGGTGGTTCTTGAATATCTCCAGTGAGGGGAGACTCCAAAACCTCACTGGGCAATCTGCTCCAGTGCTCTGCCACAGATGTTTCAAAACTCCAAATCCTTCTTGGTACTGCTACCAAAAAAAGGTATTAAGGTGTTATGGACTGCTGTGATAACGTTGAATATTTTGGGCAACGATGTGTGTGAGGGGATTCTTTCCCATGGTTTGCTTTGTCAATCTTCTCTCCAGCATCGCTGGAGCAGAGGAGATGCCTAGGTAGGCTTATTCCACTTGGAAAGTAAATGGGAGAGAGGCATGAGCCAAGAGCCAGGCATGGGTTGGTGAAGAAAGGTTGATGGGAATAGTATTGTGGGTTTTGTAGTAGCGTGGTACTCTCAACTCGTAATTCTGTTGTTGTGCACATTAAGTTATGAGGACTGAGATGCCTCTCACAGAGAGGTGGCAGGTGGAAAGGGACTTCAGTGGGAAGATGAGATGTAGTTTTTCTTTTCCCACAATTTAAGTGTTTTTTCCACCCTCAAATGGCCTTACATTGTTTTTCACCTTCTTTTTTTTTTTTTTTTTTCCTTCTAGTACATAATTTTGAAGATTAAATAATAAGATTCTGGTGAAGCATCTTCCATCATATTTTCATGTAGTGAACTGTAGCAGAAATGATCCTGTGGTGAAGTGAAAGCACAGATGAATGGCAGTAACTGTGTCTGAACCCAGCCTTGATTCTCCATACCTGCTGTTACCCGAGTAAATGCATTATTCATAATTTACATAATACTTTCCCAAAGGCAATACACTTGAAAGCAATGTCTGTAATATAATGTGTCATTATTCCAGAGCTCTGAAAATATCCTTTTATAATTCTCCTTAGCAGTACAGTTTATGTGATGTGGAAACTATTTTCTGACACGTGTGCCCAAGTAGTGAGCCCTTTGTTAGATCCAATTAGAATTTCTCCCTTGACAGAGTGTGAGGCTCTAAAGCAGTGTTATGCTTGGCCGTGGACAAAATTAATCCAGTCAGCTGGGACTCCCTGCATCAACCTTCTGCGATCTCATGGTATGGAATCACTGATATGTGCTTTTTACATTCAGCAAATCCAGGATTCAGTGCAGGAGGCAATAGCCAAGCCACTTTTCTGGCGTAGCAAACGACGTGTCAGCACATTTCAAAATTATTACATGAATATGAGCTACTGTACAATAACACTTTCCCCCACAAAGTGGTGTAACTCCTCTCCCACTGGTGAAGAGGGTTTCTCATTTCTCTTTTCTTGATTTTTTTTTTGCGAGTGCAATGAACGTGCTATCGATGCCTTGTTCATGAAGATACTTAAGTAGCATTTAGGAAAGCCTGATGTATTTTGTGTTTCTTCTGCTCTGTAAATTGTGAGAAAAGGCCCAAACCCCAAACATTTTGTTGATTGCCAATTGTTTTGTTTTAGCAAGTGTTTTTTGTTTAGTAAAGTGTTACAAAGGATTGTTTGAGAAACTGGGTTTTAGGCTGTGTGTTAAGCACATCAATATTAGATGGGGTAAAATACTTTCAAGTGTCACAGATTGTTTTTTCCGCATTTAGTTCCTATACTAAAATCTGTGAATGGAGAGTTAGTTGCTGTTGATGCTTTGCTAAAGCAAGAGTGGTAAATGTGATTTAAATCTAATCCAACTTTACAGTTCTTCCTGAGAGTTTGTACGAAGGCCAGAATTGTTCTGACTAGTTTTGATCCACAGAAATCTCTGTGAGCATTGAAACAACTCGTCAGTTTATTGTGATATCTAAATGTTTTTAAACTCAACCTTTGTTTTGCTGATTAACTGTGCTCTTCTAGTAGCTCCCAGAAGGAGCCAAATGCAGACATCATATATAGGAAGCATGACCCCTACCTTGAAGTTAACTCTAAAAAAGTGCCACATACTGATTGTGATACAACATTTTGTGAAGTGCTTATAGACAGGCACGTATTTAAATCATCTGGACAGCTTTGACAGAGTTGGATTCTTGAAATATTTCTTCATGTATGAACAGTTGCAGTTACTTTTCAGGTTTCCATTTTTTAAAGTTAAGTAAGGATGGTACTATCCTAGAGGAAGGACGTAACACATTTTAGTTATCTAGGTGTAAAGTACAATTCGTTGAATTAATTAGCTTTGAGTGAGAATTTGAGGGCTAGCAAATCTTAAGTTAGCTTTGCAGCTATAGAGTGATGCAACTAAATTGTGTTCTGGATGTATTTTGCATTTATCTGGAGGAATTCAGCTGCAGCAAAAGTTTTAGATTGCCCTGAAAAAAGTCATCAGTAGATGACAACGAGATTTACTGATATTAACAAATGTTCCTGAGTGCAACTGGTATATGCAGGTTAGAAGTGTGCAACTGATCAAGCACATGCTAATTTACATATCATGGGTTGTGCTGTTTTGTACATAAATTTTGATATCTTCTTTCTCAAGATGAATTGAATTTCACAGTGTTGTGGAAAACATGTCCCTTTTAATTTTAGAAAGAAGCCTTTATGGTAACTTATTTCTTTGAGATTATAAAAGATAGTTTATTTTACTGTCAACCAAACAATGCATTTTTATATACCTTAAAACATAAAAGAATCTTGAAATCCATTATTTGAGTGTAAATAATTTAATTAAAATGCTTTTTGTAAGACCTAAATATTAGTTTTTATGAACCAAAATTTTAGTATTATGCCACAGCTAGTGGAGATTTACCAAGGCTGAGAGCAACATAATTTTTAGCCCTCTATCTGTTCCTAAAAAGAAATTTTTATGAATCTTTGGAATGAAGGTAAAATGGCATGGGCATCACTAAAGTATGCCATAATAATTCCTATTTTAAACAACCCTATCTGTTACGACTTTGTAGCTTAAAAAATCTGTTCATAAATTACACTGTGATTTTGGGAGAAATATTTTGTCAGCTTATGATTTTTCTGTACTGGGTTTACATTTCCCATTTGGAGAAGAAGGTGACCTGCTGCCTTGATTATTGTCTGGTCACATTCTGCTGCCTTGCTGCAAGTCTGTTTTTTACTTTGTTCTCAAATCCTGTTGTTCTCTTGACTCTCTTGCTTCATTCTTACTCTCTACCAAGCCCCATCTGTTGCACATCCTGTAATGCTTAGGTTGCTTTCAGGTTTGCATGAAAGGACAGTTTGTTTACTTTCCTCCCTTGTGCATGGCATCATCTACTGTAGCATAACTATGTCTGTAAACCCAATTCTGATAAGCTTTTTGGATCATTGTAACAAGTTCAAAAAATCATCCACATCGGCCGTGTTAGTACATAGGTAGGGTGACTCTTTGAATGTAGTAAATAAAATGTTTTGGGAATTGTCTTACAGGTGTGTGTTAATGTCAGTGTGCTTAGGAGAGGAAAAAGAGGGAGGCACACACTTGTTGGGAGGAGAGCTATGAACCACTGTTCTTTGGGCATCATCTGCATAACGTAGCCCTGAAGGAAGCTTTGTGCAAGGAGAGGAGCATAGCCTCTCTTTTTGGTAGACTTGCAGCAGGGAAGATGATGTTTCACCTGAACCTTTTGTTGTATCTGCATTCACAGTGTGCTTGACTCACTGTGTTGGACCTCACTCCTGACAGTGGTAAGGTGGGGAGGTAGTGGCAACAGATCTCCTGAGAAAAAGGACCTGCCTCCAGGAGGAGGAATATGGAGTCATGAAATGAGAGCGTTCAAACTGGTCTGTTTGTGACTTATGGGAATACCCAGGGTACAGGAACGGATGGAATTCCCCTCAGGTAGTGTATAAATTTACCGGCAGGTTACTACCACATACTTCCCTTTTTCCTTTTTCATGGAAAAAGCAAAGACACACTGGGAAAGTTAACAAGAAACCATTTGAAGGCCTTATTCTTCCAGGAAGGAAGGGAAGAACGAATACTTTTTTTTTTTTGCTTTCTTTCACATTGATTTCCTTCATGTTTCGTGTTCAGGAAAGAGCGCATTCCATAATGTGTGCTTCAGCCCTGGTTGAGAATTAGCCTTCAACTTTCCACTCCTGGACATGTATTTTTCCTTCAGAGTACAGTATTTAGCTGCATGCCACAACCCAGCCCAGCTCTGTTCAGGCAAGGTGTTGTATTTATGTTAGTGTAAAGCACCAGGCTCCAATTTACCTGGGCAGTAGCTTTGCCAGTTTAGCTGTCCAGTAACGCTGCTCCACGGAACCACTGGCACTTGTCAGACACGTTGTGCCTCAAGTGTGATGCCCAAGGACATACTTGTTGAAGTCAGTTAAACGAGTCTAGTAGGGATCTTCCACACATCCTTTGCAGGACAGAACTTGGCAATATTTGAAGTTTTCTGTTTGTTTTATTCTCTCTTTTCACATTTTGAGTTTTCTTGAGCTCCTTTTTTTCTAAAAAGTTAAACCTTAGGGTTCCCCCCGCCCCCCTTGCTCATTTATTTTGACTCTCACGTCCTGTATTTTCTTTTGCTTTTATCTTGTTCATCCACTGACCATGTGTCCTTCCTAAAGTAGATTATTCCTAATGCTTGTCTCATTTCACTCCTGGTGTTTGTCAGATGGGTATAAAGCTATTGGAAACTTCAAGTATGGAAGCACTTTCTCCCGCTTTGAGTATTGATCTGTAATTTCAGGAGTTTTTGCTTGTTTTTTAACAGTAAGCATTAGAGAGTTTAAAAAAAGAAGTCCAGTAAACCATAGCAGAGATACAGTATTTATGAGAACTACATATTTAAAGATGCCTTTAAAAATCTATTGTTTAAATTGCTTTTCCTTTTGGGGCAACTGCAAAAGTACTTAATAAGCTGGTTTTGAACAAGAGCTGGAAGGAAGTAGAAGAATTGCAAGTATTTTCTTACTTTCCATTTGCTATGAAGAGCAGTTAGTTGCTTTGCCAAGTCTGCTTTCAGTTCTGTTTAGTCCAAATAGGAATCCAAGAAATTTTCTATTGAAAGGGAAATTTTCTATGCAAATATAAAAAAATATTTATGTCTTGCGTATCTATGTGAAGGACTGTTGTGCATATCCTAGCTTTTTAAAACATCAGTGATATTAAAAGCATCCCTAGTGCAGCTCAAGGCTGCACTTAAAGCCATACCAGTATTTTAAGGACTGAAAATGGGGCGTGTTTAGGAGAAGAAAACAAGGACACATTTGGGTTAATATCGACTGTGGTTATGAACAGTAAGAAATATTTGAGTAACTTCCAAAAATGAACAGCAGAGGAAAAACAGGCAGAATTGTCCTGATCAAAACAGGTCGAGACATGTGTCAGCCTAGTATATTGAGTGTGTTGAGGTTGGAAAGACGGTTTTTCACTTTCTGCTTTATTCAAGGGATGTGGTCTTGGCCTCATGGTCCAGGCAGGTGTTACGGAGCCTGCTCATAGACTCTAAATGCACCCTGGCCCTGACTTATGGACCACAGCTGTCCCAACCCAGCCAGCTGGGCCAGGTGGGGAGTGCTGGTGGAGAAAGCATCAACCCCATGCTGATAAAAGCCAAAGCTGACTGCAGGGGGATTGCTCAGTACCTGTACTACCTGTGGAGGCTGGCCTGTCATCTTTAGAAGTGTACAAATTTCACTTCATGGACCCAGTTTGGACAATCCAACTATCCAACTTGGGTTTATATGTTCTGTTATAGTAGTTTGGTTTTGTTTTTGGTGGTTGTTTTTTTTTTTTTTTTTTTTTTTTTTTTTTTTTTTTTTTGGGGGGGGCGGGTAGAACATCTATAATTCAGTGNTGGGAAGGGTGCAATTTTGTTTAGTTTTGGGTTTTTTTTAGTTAAAGAGTTTCTTGTGGCCAAATGGTCTAGTGATATCTTCCATGCTGGTAGCACAGTCATTTAGCTTGCACCCCAGGCAGACAAATATGAGTCCCTTTCTGTAGGAGTGGGAAGGCGTTTATCCCTTTTTGTTTAGTTCAGTTTGGTTATTCATTGGGATCTAACAGAATCCAGTACTGGATTTCAGTCAAAAGACTTTGAGAATTGTATGTCTGAATTCCTTTGGAATTTTTACTATTTGGGTGTCTGGTATTTAGATTTTGGCCTTCGTACCCTGTTAATTTCAGTGGGGTTCAAATTCCCTGTAAGGAGGAATGTAAGCTCTTTGCAGATTTGCGTGTAATCAGGGAGAAATGGTATCATTAAAATGCCAAATTCAGCAAATGGGAAACTTGTATCAGCTGTCAGGTTCCTAGTCTGAGCAACCAGTTGTGGAAGTTCAAGTACAGCAAGTCAATTTTTTGTGGTGTCTTAAGTATTTTGACACTTGTAGAGAGGTCGTTCTCTCACCATTTGTTTTGCTGGGCTAGTTTTGCTCAATGGTTGTGTGGGATTTCTTTTGATGTGGGATTTTTTTGTTGTTGGTTGGCTGTTTGTGGAGGTCTTTTGTCTAGAGAGCCGTTCTCCTCTTCTGTAGCATCCTGTACCCCCTCTTCTGCCACTGGTTTGTAGTCAGTTTTCTGGAGTGTGCATGGCCAGACTTTCGTGTGCTGTTCCTGAAGTTCAGTGACATTTCTCCTTTCCTATCTCTGTTGGTCACATAACTCCTGATACTTTTTCAGATCATATTTGCCTTTGACGTGTCTGCATTATGTTGGCAGGTCACAGTTAATCTGTTATCAATGAGTATAGTCAACAAGGTATTTTCCCTCCTTGAACGTTTCCAGTTGATAAATAGCCTCATTTCCTGGTGCTTCCATGCACCTAGCTTTCCATTTTATGCTACAGGGCTTCATGCTTACATATCTCAAAGTTATCCATTAAATTCTGTGTGATATTCTAAATGCTCCTTCTGTGTGTTGATTGTATCTCCTGACTTTGCATTAGAAGCTGTTTTTAATAAGGTACTGTTGGTTTTGGTTTTTTTTTTTTTCCTTGCTAAGTTCACTGGTAAAAGTATTAAATAAAATGACTTTCTGAACAAATGTTTCTGGAGGTACACTAATAATCTCCACATGGTGCTTGCTTTCCCTTTTTAAAGCTCTATAAGCTACTCAGTTTGTTCACACTGGTAATATGTACTTCAGGTTTCCCCTCTGAGTTCACTGAAGAATTCCTTATGTCATGCTAGCATAGGCTTTGTTGAAGGCTAGATAAATGATGTCTGTTAGAGATGCTCACATTAAAAAAAAAAAAAAAAAGTTACACATTCTTCTCTCTCTCTCTCTCTCTTTTTTAATGCAGATACTTTTATTCCTGTTTACGTCCATTTCTTCAACTTTTTTTTTCCTCTCTGAGTAATTGTGCTAAAGCCATGCATTCTTCTGGGATCAGAATAACTGGACTTTCTTTGCCCAGACTGCATTTTTTCTTTCTCAAGTTATGGGTATTATATTTGCTTTTTTCCAATCAGATGACACCACCCTCAGCATCAGAGACCTATTAAAATATTTCCTTCAACACCTCCTGCTTCATGTACTGGTGTTTCCAGAGCTCTGGAATGTAAATTATCTAGTCCTAACTTCAGTTTATTAAATTCTATTGAATTTTGCTGTCACATTGGCTGTGTTTATTTACATGTCCATTAACTAATCTCAGAGAAGAAAATGTAGTTTTTTTGCTTTATAAGTTTCTAAATTAAAACCACATATTTGGTAATTCACATTCTCCAGGAATCTTGAAAGCAGCCTGGTAAACATTCTTTAAAACTGCTTGTAGAATTCACTGGCCTGTTAATTTTATCCCAGAAACTGTAAAAAGCACAAGCCAATTGACAGTCAAAGTAAAGTACATTTCCCAGAAATTCAGAATTGTGGGGTGAAGAGTCATTTGGCAGAAGAATGGCCATTTTCCTTCAATGGCTTTCAACTAACTTTTGACTTTTGCTTAGTCTGTCGCTTCTTGACATTCCTTTAGTATAGGAGGAGGAAAATGGATGCCTTGAAATTTTGCATGTGGAGTTTTTCCTTTCATGTCTCTGATGTTCCAGCCCATCAAAAATGTTACTGTCCTTCCAGTTTCCTTTCTACCCTTCACATATTGCCTCTCTGCGCTTCTATCAGTGTTTTGCTGTCATCTCCTTTATAGTCTTTCCAGCTTCCTGCACACCCTTTCAGTCCTTGTCCAACTTCCCAAGCTGCCTTTTTTTTTGTGCTGTTCCACAGTATTTTAGAAAGCAGTTGCTTTACATAGTTAACCATCTGTGCTTTTAATTTTTTCTCTGAAAATCAATCTTTTCCACAGATAATCTGGTGAATGTAATTAAAAAACAACCCCTTCTACATTGTACCTACTCATTCTGTTAAACAGTGTTTGTTCCTCATCACTCAGGAACTGTGTCTGCCTATATGTGAATACATTTATTCTCATCTTTTCCTTTAGGACCTGTGAATTGGTGAAGTTTCTTCTTTTCATGGCTTGGTGTTTTGGAGTCCCTCTTCAGTTCCTAGTAGTGCTTCGTGTTACGGAGTTGGATCGGGAATAGCAGAAAATGTTGAATGTTACTGGCAAAGCAGCTGTCAAGCTGTGGATGGCTAGGTATAGATCGTTCCACTGTTTTGTATGGAGAGAGCTTTTGGTGTAAAAAGGAAATCATGAATTAGACCTATCATTCAGGAATTCCCTTCCAGTGCTGCTTTCCTATGAAAAGCCACGGTCAGTCCGTCGCCTTGTCCAGAAACGTCCTCTTCGGGGTTCTTCAAATTACTGACAGCATTGATTGGAGCACTTCCTAAGTGTCAGCAGCTAGTTTATGGCTGGCTCTCTTTTATGGGTGGACACGATGTGATTTAACACGTCCTTTTCATTGCAGGACCACCCAGCTGCAACGCTTGGAGGGAGAGAGCTGTGGTCCTTGAGCATGTTTTTATACGCTGTATTGATATGTATTGGCTGCGAGAGTATCTGGTTACTCATTTGAGCACTCCCTAGCTGTTCCCTAATTGCTTCTGTTTTGCTCGTGGTTGTTAATGTGTAATCTTGCCTGCTGCACTGAACCCGTATTATTTAAGCTGCTGGGAGCCCGTGCTCGGCATTAAGCGTACAGCTGGTACAGCTGCGGCTACTTCCCCCTGCCACTGTGGAAGCTGCAAGCCTGGCCAAGGAGCGGGCTTGCCAGAGCGCTGACCTGTGAAGTGAGTGGCTTTAGTATAATATAGAGCCTGTGGAAAACACTCCAGCACAGGGCTGCTCCAGTACAGCTCCTCGTGGTGTGAATGCACTGCAGAGACCCTCTAATTCCCTCCTCGGCTGGGCGAGCGCTGTTTCTAATAAGGTTCAGGGAAAAGGTTTAGCAGGTGTAGACTGGAGTTACAATGCTCTGCATTGACTGCAGCGCTGTCCTTTGTGTTAACAGCTGTTTTCTGGTCTTCTCATCGTGGCCCCTTTTCCCCCCACCTCAAAGCAAGCATGCACTGGTTTAGAGAGCTCTAGCTCCTAATGGGGGGAAACTCACTCTGTGCGGTGTAAGAAAGACTGAGAGCTGGGTCTTTGCCCCCTGTAAATGGAGAGTTCATCATCTGACCTGGTATTGCTGCAACAAATGGAGCAGAAGTTACTCGGATGGGGCCAAACTCTTCTAGATCCAGTCGTGCAGTCTGCTTGCAGAGTGGCAAATAACGTAGTTACTGTGTGTATGCTTCACATAAATGTATACTGTAAGTATACACAGCATACTGTGTATATGGGAGTGGCAGTGGATGTGTGTGCTAGACATTTAGTTTAATAAGAATGTGCAGGGGAAAAATATGCAAGGAGGAAAAACAGCTCAAGATAATTCACTCCGGTGCAGGGTTGTTGCAGAACAGCTCTTAAGCTGGAAGAAACCTGGCTTGAGCCCTTGCAGAGACAGCTGTGGGTGTTTCATCCACAGGACACAAGAGTTGCCAAAACTCTGAGTTCTGATTGGTTTATAAAAGTCTACCTTTTTTTTTTTTTTCCCATCTAGCAGGGTAGGTGGTTGTTGGGGAATTATCTGAAGAAACTGGAATTGCACAGGGAGGCAAAATCTGTGTAGGATGGCAATGTCTTTTGAAAATTCAGTCTACTCAGGTATATTTTTCCTATTTTTGAGAGCTGATAATACCAACATACAAACTGCCTTTTGGAGTTATGTAGGAATTGTGGACCGAACTCTCAGATCTCAAGCCTGCTGTGGATTGCCAGTATTGGTTTGTCATAACAGGTTTTAGATTTGCTGCCTTAGGCAATGTACTTCCTCAGTGGGACTTCAGTTACCAGGCAATTTTTAAAAGAAGAACTAGCAGCTTTCCTCTAGTAAAGCAAAAGGGTTAAATTCTTGGTATAGGGTTGGAGAGGTGATAATAAAAAAGAAACATTAGGACAATAAAATCTGTCCACAGAGTATACTTGACATCAGTTTTTTTCCTAGAGGTATTTTTGGGTTATGAAGAAGTGTTTGTAAGCCAGAGTAAACTCCAAACCAAAGACCTGTGCTGCCAGGATACTTCTGTGGAGTCCTCTGTTTCACAAGATCTTCCTGAGTTTTTGAGTTTCAGTGTTTGAGTGATGTATTGTCTTTCGATGCCTAAATCGTGTCTCAAGACCCTTCTTGTTTCCCTGCTCTGAAAGTGCAGTGCTGCCTGACTTTTCGCTGTCTGTGAGATTTCTCTGCTCTACTTCAGAGTATATATCCATGATGAGTACAAGTCTTGGATGTTGCAATCTTTCCATTCCATTTGGTCTTTTTCTCAGGAAAACAATTTCATTGCAGTCATAAAAGTACAGTGTTCCATTTTGCGAATACAAAGCACAGAAGCTTGCTTCTTTCATAGTAATTTTTAATTTCGGAAAGCATGCTTACAACATGAACCTTTTCGTAACAACATCATGGCTTATGCTTTCTCTGTATCAAAAGAAATAGTTTTTTATTTAAAAGTGTATGTGTGGTTTCTGTGGAAAGCTCTATCCAGTGTATTTAAAATACTGACGCCTCAGCTACATGACTCAGTTTCTTCCTCTTCTTAGTTTTAAGGAATGTGGTAACATAACATAAAAATTCTTGTTGTTCGTAAAGGAAAGAACAGAATTTTTACTAGATATGGAAAATTCCAAGTGGAACACATACAGAGATAAAATACCGTTTGGAGATTTAAGAAGACATTTTATGATTCTGACTTTTTTGATGCGGAGCACACGACAGCCTCACAAGCACTCACTTTTCTGGTGTGTTTTGGTAACTCATACTGAGAGAAATCATGTAAATAGGGAAGCACAAATTATTTATTTGAACTACCTTCTCTTCAGTGCTTTCCTGAGAAACCAGAAGACAGTACCATGTAGCGTTGAAAACTTTAACATACTTCGTAGTTGCAGGTAGTGTCTGTTTCTGAGTTGCTGTTTCTGCTCAAGCGAGTAGCCGGTTCTTTTCCTTTCTCCACCGTTGAATAGCCTAGGGACTCTTGTTCCAGGTGACAACTGGCACTGGTTAGGGCAGCAGCAGAGTCATGCCAACCTGAGCAGATATTCACTGCCTGATGATAGGTAAAACTGACTGCGTGCAGTTCCCCTTCGAAGAAAGGTTACATCATAGGGAGTGCTAAGGTGAGGCAGGGGCTGAAAGGATTTAGCAGATTTTTTTTTCTTTTCCTGCTCCAGTTTTAATTTGTTAGCACACCTGCAGGTCTGGCATTTGTTTTCTTCTTTGCTTCTCCTTCTTTCAATATGTATAAATGGCTCACTGGAGGTAAAACTACCTCTAGTTTTATTTCCAGCTGACTTAACCCCATGCTGCTGCTCCCCAGTGCCCAAATCCCTGCACCAAGAAGCACACTCCATCCTTTTCCTTCTTTCTGCTAGGTAGCTCATGAGAGGGAATTGGTGAATGCTGGTCTCGGAAATCTCTACAGAAAATAAGAATTTAACACAAGTCTCATTTCAAAATTATTTATAATGTTTAAATGTAAGGGTAGATATAAATAGGCTGTAAGAGGAACATAGTTTATCATTCCAGAGGGACAAAGGATGAAGAGCATGACGTCTGGGAAGTTTGGTAATATGAATAAAACCAACTGGAAACAGATGGATAATGGGGAGCTCATCCCCTACTACAAATCTTCCTGTTTTAAGAAAATGCTAAATCTGTTTTTAGTACCTGGCAGTATTTTAAAGAGGACTTTCTGTATCTCAGAGGAAGTTGATAATAAGGAAATAAAATTATTCTGTTCTCTGTGGGCCCAGGATTTATTTACCCAGGTGAGTAAAAAGAGTGGAGCCAAATTTTTCAAATTCAGCTATTGAATCTCCAGGCGTTAGAGAAAACTAATTGTTATAAAGATGAGAAATACACAGAAAACATACCATTTACGTAACACAGAATCAGCTCTATCCTCTTGAGTTGTAAGGCCCAATTGTACATATAATTACTCTTATAATAATATAAAATAATAATTGCTTTAATAATTAGTATTAATATCCTATCTAGTCATATCATTATTAGATTAAAATCCTTGTTCTTCAGAATAAGAACTGAAAATTAATACTAATGGCACCAGTGTAAATGTCAAATTAATAATAACTTCTTGAGGATCGTTTTAAATCAGTTGATGTGGTATCTGGAAGTTACAACTAGAAGGTGAGCTAATAGTAACAGCTAAATTATCCTTTTGCCTACCAAAGAAGATGCATTCTTATCCAGGAATACTAATTGATGTAGTTAAAAAAAAAATTATGCCTTTGATATATTTGCTTGATATATAGTGTGCTTAATGCCTTAATATGTTCTGGAATGCATTCTGAATATTTTAGCTGAAGTATACAACTTAAATTTCACTTTCAAATGAAGGCAAGGCAAAATCAAAGTTTAAAAAAATTAAGTTTGTATTTGTGTTTATTTACATGCACGTGAGGCAGTTTCTCTGTGCATTTGCACAATGGAAGGAAACAAAATGAAAATGAATTTGTAATGTGTGAGGAATTACCAAAAATGGAATACAGCGATTTTGTGTTTGTGGGACTGAAATTTTCAGTATGTACGTATTGAGAAGTGGCCAAACCCAAACAAATTGTTCTCAAACACTGAACCCTTCAGCCTGACAGTCATGTCTTGATTGACTGATAACAGTAATGACTGCTAAGATCGGTCAGGACAACAGTGGGTCTGTCTCAGGAGCCTGTCCCTGGTGGTGACTGTGGAGAATGGGTCATAGGGAGGACATTCCATCAGCATCCATTTCCCACTGACCCTGCCAGCACCCACTGCTGTTGGGTTGTGTGCTGGAAATGACATCCCAGCCTCTTGCCCTGAGCCTGCCTAGTCTGTTTTTGAACTCCAAGTCTCACACTACAGCCTCATCTGTCAACAAAGACATTCTGTACCAGCCCTGGAGACAGAGTGGTTTTGCCTATTGTAAACCACCTTCTTCAGCCCCAAGTTTACTGCTTAATATCTATTAATTGCTGTTTAGTGTCACTGCCATCATCATTTCTTCAGTTCTGTTTCTTAAATAAGCATTTTGTCAGCATGGTGTGCCTGCTGTAGCTCTGCTGCCTGTCCATGTAACAGTGATTTTCTTGGTGGTGGAATTTCACAAGTATAGTGAAAGATTGCAGGCTTAGATGGGTGGGGTTTGTATATCTGTACAGTGAGGTAACACTGTAACTGGAAAGTGCTCTGTAAATCAAACCATATATATTTAAGTATTCTGCAATGGACAAAATTATGGGAAATACTCTTACAGGCAAGCAGGTCTCTTCTGAAAAATGAAATCTAAGAAGACGCCAGATACTTGCTTTTATTGAACCCATAAAACCCCTTATGAAAACTGGTTTTATAATTGCAGGTTGTACAGAAGAAATCTGGAAAACACCCATATGTTTTAAGATTCTAAATATCGTCCTAGTGATCAGGGTATTTTAGATAAGCAGAGGTGAGCAGATCTAGCAAGTTTCTGTTTCCCTTTTCAACCTGATGTATTTTGAAAATATTAAATCTTAACTGAGCTTTAGAGCCCAAGAACATTCTTGGCTTTGTATCAGGAGTGGCTGTAGTAGCTTGGGGTGCTGCAGGGAATTGTGGTGCTGTGGCTGCAGGAGTTGGGGACAGAGCTCTGGCTTGTGTAGTGGCTGGCTGCAGAAGGCCAGGGCTGTTTTGCACCCACTCCTAGGTCAGATGGAATTGTGGTGACAAGAGCTGATGATTTTCTTGCTCTCTCGGAATTTTGTTTTGATGAAGACCACTGATTAAGGTTTGAGGTTTTGATCTTCTAGGAAAATAAAAAATTCCAAAGCACTAATAATTAGTGGAAGTGTTTAATTTGTTCATCCCATCCTTCCTTTTCTGTTAATAATGGATTGGAATGAAACCTGTTTAGCTAATTTCCAGGTGCTTATTTTCGGTGTTTCATCTTGCACAAATAGATCAAGCACTAGCCTGTGTCAGAGTGGTGTTCTTGAGGAAGATAATTATGGGACATACTGGATAAGGGGTTATAAATTGGTGCTGTTTAACACTTTTCCTGCTAGGTAGGACCCTTGTATAGAAAAGCTGAAGTAACTGTTGTGATTTACAGAGCATACCATGCCTCGCTGGGAGCAGCACCGAGTGTTTTCTAGAAATGAACAGCCATCACTTTTAACTCTGCCCTTCAGCTGCAGCTGTAGAAACCCCATGGCCAATAGCTGCTCTGGTGGGCAGTGCCTGAGCTGTGACAGACCATCTGTGACAAAAATAACAAGGACCTTTATTCCCCAACTGAAATTATACATCACACTTCTTCACAGAGTATTTAGTGCTTGTGTGACTCTTTTCTAGGTTCCTGTTTTAGCCCCAAGTGTTGAAATGTTCTTGTGGGCTGACAGCTCGTTTTGGGTGAGACATTCCTTTGAACTTTCAAGGTGGGTAACCTGTTCCAGCAAAAGTAGGTGCTTGCTGAATCAGGGCCTTAGTTTCTTTCTACTCAGCAGTGTGGAGAGTTCGTAAGTTGGTTTGCATTGGCACCTTTTCATTAGCAATGTTGTAAGGTTGTAAACAACAGGTGCATGCTGTCATGCTTTCCTCCAACAAAAAGAAAAACTAACATTTGACAATGAATACATTCTGGTATTGTTTTTGTTTTGATTACTGTTTCTTTCTAATTGACTGTCATTTTCCTAGTTTTAAGTATCAGCATACTTCTGATATTCATATGTATCAGTTGAATGCTATTTTTCTTATGCAAATTTTGTAGATGCCTTATGCTTTAAGAAAAGATAGCACTCAAGTCATAAAATCTTTGTGTGCTGAATAAGGTCCATTGCTAGAGATGTCTGAATCCACTCTGATTCCATATAAATATCTCCCTTTTTTTGCCATGTGCCTTTCTCTTTAAGAATGTATCTTATCTTTGGATGCACCAAGTGACTGATGTTTGAGAACAGACATGTTTGGAATGATGGAATAATTCACATCATTTGCATTGACTTCAGCTCTTGCCCTGCAAACTTTCGGTATGACTTAGGAATTCCTCTTGCATGGACTGAGAGGAAAAAACAAGCAGTGACTGCTTGCATTGGGCTCACCAGTGTTCAGCAGCAATAATGTGGTTCTGTGTAAAATGTGCTCAGTGGTAATATTCCAGTACTCACTGGTATTGGAACAGGAAGAGGAAGGGAAATCTTGATCCTACCACAGGAAAATACGATGTTTAAAGCTAAGCTGCTTCTGGTGTTCCTACTGTAAACTGACAGAACTTGACTCTTGCCAGCAAGCAAAACGTTGAAGCCCAGCTCATTCACCAATTTTACCATCAAAATGAAAGTGTTATTAATGCAGAGAGTTGATTGTCATTTCCAGCCTAGAGGGTCACCAAGATCATTGAATCGTAGAATGGTTTGAGTTGGAAGGAACATTAAAGATCATCGAGTTCCAACCCTCCTGCCATAGAGAGGGACACCTTCCGCTAGATCAGGTTCCTCAGAGCCCCATCCAACCCGGCCTTGAGCACTTCCAGGGGTGGGCCATCCACAGCTTCTCTGGGCAGCCTATTCCAGTGATTGATCGTGAACAAGGAAGAAGGAAGGGGAATGGACTGAGAAAACAGACCTATGTTTGGGGCAGGATTCTATGCTGTGTTGCGATTACATTGTCCATGGATAGTTTTTTTGGCAAAAGAGAAGTAGGACAAGAAGACCTGAATGCCAAGTGTTACAAAAAAGATCAGTACCTTGTACAGAACTGGAGCTGTGTGAGAACACTCAGTCCTTGTGTAAAGATTGCCCCATAGTGCTGGAAGGTCAGGGAGACCTTGGAGTTACCTGCTGCTTTGTAAACTGAGGAACAACATTTCCTCACACTGGAACTGGAGAAACAATGTTTTGACATTTCCATTCCCTCTTCATCCCCTAGATGTCATCAATATAAACTGGATTAACTGAGGAACAACCAGAAAATTAGATTTAGGGGCAAAGAGGTACTTACCGAATACAGAGTTTTATGTTTAACTTTGTAGAAGATACTTGGGGAATCATTTCACGGTGCTCTCTGATCTTACTGTATGTCTGGATGTTGGAAGGTTAAAACAGTTAGGAAGAGTGTCCAAAACATGAAACCATATACTGGACTTTGTTCTGTTGCCTGTACTTTGGTGCTTGCCACCTTTGGCAGATACCTGTGCTAATGCATTAGCTGTCTGTGCTGGTGAGTGAGATGTTAATGCAAGTCTGAAGAAAAATTGACAAGGAAAGGAAAACATTGTAGGAACTCTAAAAATATGTCAAAACCAGTTAGGGTGGTTTTGGGGTTTTATAGTAAAACTGTGGAATGTTTTTAAAAATAAATAATGGAATACTATGTAGACCTAAATTCTTTCTCAGCATATAATATGGTCATTTTGCTTTGTATTTAAGTTCTAGCTTGACGCTATAGTAGCTATGTATTATCTTTTGAAACTCCTCTTTTCATGTTTTTGTATGATCTTTTTATATGCGATGCTACACCGATTTTGTAGATTTTTGTATCGTCTGAAACAGGATGGTCACAGGAGCATTGCTGTTTAGTTTGGGGTTTTTTGGTTTGTCTTCTTTTTTTCCCTTGGTTGCATAGATGGCTTGCTTTTTAATATTGGGCAAAGCCATTGCAATGAATAAATATGAGGTTTAAGTTCATGCTTCATGAACAGTCTTAATTCTTCAATTTAGTAATTTGAGGACTTAGAGCATTTTTAACACTTTCATGAGCTTTTAAGATTGAATTTTTAAAAAATTTTAAACAAAAACCTTGGAACTTGCTTGCCAGATTCCATTAATTGCACCTCTTGAAATAGGTAGAGAAGATGATGTTTTCCAGAACACAGACTTTGAACTGGTGCTTACAGACTTCATTATGAACGCTTCCCATTGATGCTTTTACATCCAAAAATCAAGAGACCATAGCAGAGCAAAATCAGAGCCTTCTTTATAATGGCAACTAGCCTTTGATTTATGTGCTTTATAAATTGCCAATAGCAAATTAATACAATTGACTATTTTTGTTTCAAATTAATATATACTGCATATAGTACTTACTATGCATTTTTAATGGGAAGAAGGAGATTAATGGGCTCTGTAGATATAGGTTACAAGGTGCTCTTGAAGTATCTTATCTATTTGGCTTGAATTCCTGCCTGTTTTGAATGCTCACCTCTTCTCAGCCTTTTCCCACTGCATGACCGGCAATTTAAATTTATGGTGGTGTTTGGTTTGTTCTGTTTTGGTTTTTTTCTTCTTTGTTTTGGTTTGTTTTAGTTTTTTGTGGTTGGTTTGGTTGGGTTGTTTCTGGTTTTGTTTTTTTTTTTTTTCTTTCCCTGCAGTTGTTTTCTTTGTTTGTTTGTTTGATTTGTTTTGTTTTTCTTCCCTAAGAGCAGTTTGAAGAGGTACATCAGGGCATGCACAGTTTGTGCGCTCTCTTTCCATCTTTGTAAATCAGTTTCTGTTCCAAAAGCAAAAAAGCGAATAGGGGTTTTGTGGTTTCTGAAACCATATTTTACTGTTAAACGAAGAGGGTTGCCCTTGTAGCCTGTGCCATTGCAGTGATCCCCTACAGAACGTGGAGCAATTGACAACTGTGACTCTGCTTTTGTGATTCTTCCTTTCAATGAACTTGAAGAGGTGATTCTGTTTTAACCATTTATTACGGCTGAATACTAATGCTTTATGGCCCAAATTGTGCAGCTTGCAGATAGCTTTTCCTTTTGAGATACACTTTTCATAGCACTGAGTGTTAATAATGATAAAAAAAGTTATTGTTATAATTGGACTCAGCAGTTTATTTGGGAAAAATAAATGCTTTGTGTTGTAGGTTTCCCAATTTTACCCACAGGCCAAGTCTTGTATATATAATTATGTTTTAGGAGACATTTTAAGTGCTAGTTGAACCTTTAACCTGCGTTTCCTCTGGAATAATTACAGGATGTGAAAATGGCCAAATGAAACGCTTACTCACAGAGATTAATAGAATTAGTTAAGCTACTGTTACCTTATGCTTGATTTATATTGTATGTGTAGGTCGAAACAGGCTGTAATGGCATGTGGGTGTTTTCCCATCTTTTTATATTTGCTAAAGTTTTGCCTTATGTTTATTACTTGCTATGTTATGTGAACTGCTTAAAAAGGCATTTTAGACCACTGGCAGGTAGTTGAATTTCAAAGGCTGGCTCCATTTAAAACAAAACAGTAGTGTTTGAACTTCTATCAGGTTTTTTTTTCTGCAAATAACAGTAATAGAATTGATTCCCTCACCTTCCAAGGAAACAAGTTGAAAAAGAAACCTCTGTGGATTAGTAGTCCAGACATCAAATATATTTTGCAGACGTTTGAAACCAAGCCTGAGTCAGCTACAGTGGAAGCAGGGAAAAGTAAGAAAAATCATTTGTCTGTCTGCATTGCCAAAATTGCTGGAAAAGGTAAAAATAAAGGTCTGCAAACATGAGGAGTGGTATAGCAAAAGTAGAGCATTTAATCTTATTTAAAGATTCAAGACTGATGGTAATTCTAATATATTTTCAAGTAAAACATTCAGTTGAAAGTGATTTACCTTTTAAAATTTGATCTGGTGTGTTTCTTTAAGAAGAGAGTGATAGATTGGCTTTGAGACAATTTGAATTTCAATCTTTGAGGAAATTGTTGAACAGTTACCATCTAATTTTTCAGCAGCTAAGTCTTTCACAGAAAACTTAAATTTAGAATTAGAGAAAAGCTTGAAATCAGCTTATCTTATCTTATTAGATAATACTGTGGGTGTTACCAGGCAGGTTTCTAGCAGGACTTTTTGTTTGTTTTTGTTTTGCTTGTGAAGGACTTCTGTTGTTGTTACTTTCAATTAATGCTTTGCAGCCCCCCTCCTGCAGCCTCTACCAGTTAAAGCATTTGGGGTTTTCACCCAGGTGAGGAGCAATTTGCAAAGGTGCTACCAAGGAGCAGGAGCTCACCTGCATGGCTCATCTAAAAATCTCAGCAGGTGCCAGCTTAATATATTCATTATTGGTTTTTCAGTTGTTCAACAGAATCCTATTTTAAGGCAGATGATGATACTCATCTTCTGTGAAGATCCTGGGAAGGCTTTGGGGCGGTGAACTTGAAACTTTTAAAAATCTGAGCCACAATTAGAGGAAACCTTTCTCATGGAAATTATTTTAGTCAGCAACTTCATTTTGAATCAAAGAGCATTTGGGTGAACCCATTTTATCACTCACATAAGGTATCTTTAGCGAGCTATTTCACTGCTTTAAAATCCTGTTTTAATTTGGTTTAGAGTTAATGTTTGTTTCAGTGGTTACAGCAGGCAGTGAAAATGAGTTTTTTTTTAAGGTCAGTGAAGTATAAATGCAAAGGAGATTAAAAAACAATTATTAAATCAAGATTTCCTTTATTCTCATTCTATTTATGTTTACTCCCTTTAAAGTATTATATTAATGTAGCAAATTAAAGATTTTCCTTATATACTTTTCTGTATCATCTTGGGTTACAGGATTTCTCATCTCTTTCCTGAAAATCATGCTCAGTAAGTCCACTTAGCATGTATGAAAGATGAGCATCCTCCCTGCATACAGACAAGCTATTCTTTACAATAATGATTCTTTTATTGCTGTACCAAATTTCTTTTAAGGAAGAAATCTGTATTTTGCTCCTTGTGTAGAATGGATACAAAGTGCAGGAATTACCGTATTTTACCAGAGACGCAAGCAGAAATCCTGGAAAAGGGTTGTTAAACATGGGATCTGAATGCAAATGTTCTGCGATAAGTATGAGTTATTTTGCTGAAGGGTGTATGTGCATGCATTGAGAAATACTGTGATGGCATGAAGAGAGTTTATGGGCACAGCTGTGTGTGTTGAGGCGTGGCCCTTCAGCTGGAAAATGATATACTAGGATATCTTCGCTTTTATCTTTGTGTCATAATGCCTTTTGTTACTGAAGTAATTTTTAAGGAACTTCGAGAACAGAGAGCCTGTGGTTGACGGGAAATCAACTTAGCAAATCATTAACGTCAACAAATGAAATTGTAAGAGAAAGGAGAGACGGGAGTATTGAACTATTGACTGTTCTGTGTGTTTAACAAAGGACATTAGAATACCATGTGTAAAATAGTTGACTTCAGAAACTTCAGAAGCATTACATTAAGCATAGGCTTTACTGCAAATATGCTATTTATATTGAAATGATGAGAAGGGACACAAATCCTTGAATCTACAGTTATGAAATTCTGTTCAGAGAGCTTCCACCATTTATTGGAACGTTGGTGCCTTCTGAAATGTTTTGATATTTCTACTATATTTTCTAAGATGATGGAATGATTAAATGTTAGCCAGTTGCTGTGCTTTGGGGAATCATGAATTTCTGGAAAATATCCCTCTGCTGTCAAAGAAATGAAGTTCTGTTCTGGGGAATTCATCTGGAAAAAGCATTTCTTCAGGGGCGATGGGGACCATCTGTGGAATTCCAACTACGTGGAAAACCTGGAGCAGAGATGTGCAAAAATACACCAGGATGCAGGCAGTTCTGAGGAGGTCACTGTGGTAGCCTTGTTTAGAGGAAAGGTCTGCATACGTGGGTTGACCTTCTGACCCTTAATAATTCAAGAGTAATGTTATACATTCTTCATGCCTGTGCAGTATTTCTGTGGCATAAGGCTTCTAACCATTCCCAATCTTCATATAATTTTCAAATGCTTATTTACACATATGCAATATATACACAGAGAAACTGATTATTGTTTAGTATGCTGCCTATGTAGTTTAAAACCATTCAACTCCAAAGTAAACGAAAGCAAAAGGAAACATGCTCCAAGATTCAAATTGCAAATTGCTCTTCTACTGCAGTGAATTAGTAACTTGCTTTGTGCTGTAGTGAGGTGCATTTCTCTGCTTGAACCATTTGGTTCACAAATGACGTTGTACTCCAGTCTTTTACTGCTGTTGCAAGATTTCATCAAGCAATCAGTGTTTGTTGTCATGTGTATGTTTGTTTGGTTTTGGCCATCTAGTTTGAAATTCCATGATACGCCTTATTCCAAGTTACAATGGAAAGCCCTCCCCTTTTTCTCTCCTTCCTTCAAGGCAATGAATTCTGTTCATAAGTGGAGAAGATCTGGCTGTCATTTCTCTTGTAGCTTACGTAGCAGTGGGGTTGTGTCCTTTCAGAAAGGAGGTCTCTGTCATTTCCCCCTCCCCCCCCAATTCACCATTATTTATTTGCTGTATGTGGTGGTCTCTTTAATGGAAAATGCAGAGATGTGTATGAAGTCTGAAAATAGGAGAGAAAGGTTCGTTTTCCTTGTTTAAAAGTAATAGCACATTATGTTGTAAATAAGGAAGGATTTAGAATTTACTCTGATTTCTATGCTGATATTTTGGCTTTCTTGTTTTTCACTGCATCAGGCTGTAATGAACTGTAATTCTCACTTCTTTCGGTGTTTCTCACTATTTACATTGTTAGCCTTGTTTGAAAAGGGAGAATAAACACTGAAGTTTTGAACTCTTTTTGGTAGACTTGTCCCGTTACAGTTATTTCTTTCGCATTGGAACGATCATATGCATGGATCGTTTTAACATATTTCACTACTTTCATAATCCTGTTGTTTCAATGGAAGGTTTCAAATTTATGGAGAACACACCCAGAATTGGATGCTGAATTGGATAAATATTTTTCTGTTTTAATAGGCATTCCATGGTTGTGGCCTACTTTATCAACACTGATTTAGAGGTTAATCTGAGAAGATGGGTTCATTAGGACACCATCTCTCTGTTTCTCCTGGATGGCACGTTATGGTGCAGGGTGTGCATTCAGGAAGGAGAAGGGGATTGGGTTTCCAGTTCCTCTTTGGACCGCTGTCGTGGGGATCCTGCTTGCACAGCTGTGGGAGGTGGGGAACGTGTGGCCCTCGGTGTCCCTGGGAAGGACCCACCTGCAAGCTGCTTGTCCTTAGCCAGGTGCAGGAGTTGAGCAATCACTCTTGCACAAGCACCCACTGCAGCAGAGTGCAGCTGACTAATGGGGACCTGCTGTTCTGCTGTACTTCCTCAGATCTGATTTGGTGCACTTTGGCTTTGTTAGTCCCCTCTGGGGACATTATTGAGTAGACATCAAGAATGTCAAACACCCTTCAAATATATGTATGTGCTTTTGTCACCAGCATCCTATAGTTTTGTGTTCTGTCTTCTCCAGCCTGCTTCAGGTAGGTATCAGTACAAATTTCAGGGAACACATCTCACTCTTGTTGACCTCTGGCCTAGGGCTCCTTTCATCTCTAATGATAGTCCCCATTAGCTCCATGTGGAAGACGTAGCTCCACAGGCCCAGCATTTTACCAATAGTGCCAGCCACTTTGTGTGTAGGGAACAAAATAGGTCTTTGGACCCAGTCTAGGCCTGGGGGTGGAACTGAATTTCCAGTTGCTAAGTGTAGGTGGAAGCCACAGTTATATGCTTAATCTTAGTCCTTTGAAATGTATTTTCTGACTCTCCCTTTAAAGTTGGGTGCCTCAAAATAATAGTGGTAGCTACTTTAAAGCACATACATAGATGACTCATAATGTCAACACGCATGATTTTTGTAGTGCCTTTTCTCCTTTACTTTGGAGTTAAAAACAACACTAGAATGTCTCAAGTATTAATTTCATGACTGGCTAGAATACAGCATTCTAATATTGACGAGTCCAATAAGTCTCAATAGTGCCATGTAAACTTAAGGGATATTTATACTGTCACATTATGTTTGTACTCAGACTGTTCAAAATCTTTAAAAGTTGACTTTGATTTAATATGTTTAATTGCTAGGTTTATTTTCCATGGAGTAACTGGTAATGAGTACAATATCACTGCATTTCTGCTGATAGGGAGGCATTAAGATTGTCTGAAGTTGAGGGAATTATTAATTATATATTGAAGCTGCTTATCAGACTTCTATATATCAAAGATTTTTTACATTTGAAAAACAAAGAAAAGCAAAAGCCCTGAAAAAACCAACAACCCTCCCCAAAACCTCAAGAACTCCAAACCCAGACTCTATTACAATATCGAGCAATGATATCCTTGTCTTGGTTGCTTGGTTATGCTGTAGCTCATTAATGCTGGGATAACTCTGCCCTGGGTGCATAAATTATGAATTAAACTTTACTCCTTGAGCATCTGATTTGTGGTACTTGTGTGCCATGGAAACAGTGGCAGCAAATATGGAAACCAAATTCCCCACGTTCCTTATCTTTGCAGTGCCTTTGCAGGGACTTTTCCGACTGGAGAAGCAGAGCTTACTCTTTTCGTCCTAAGAAAATATTTGAACGTATTATTTCAAAAGTCAGTCTGAAGTGTCTGTTTTTGGTGGATTTCAATTGAAAACACATGGATCATGTTTCATACTCTCTGTTTAGATAGGTGCTTGTCATTCTAACAGTGAGCAAAGAAGGCTCAGTGTGTGAATGCCTGCGTGGCATGGAGCCATAGGGAGGGAGAGGATGTTATGGGGGGATGTGGGAAAGCATGAGCAAGACAAGGGCTGCATTGCATGGGAGATCACCTGTGGTGTTTCTAGTGCCTGCACCTTGGAGAGGCTCTCAGAAGGCAGTAATTTGCAGCACAATAAGTACAGAAAATAGGAAGTAGTAAGAAATGCATCGAAATAGATGAACACTCAGTGGATAGCAAAACTGTTTTCCGTAAGAATGTTGTAAGAATGGGCCGTGTGTTTTTCCTGACAACCTAAACACTGGCAGCCATAGGAAAGCTAGAAAACCTATGGAGAAGAGTTTATCTGTATCTCTGAATTACGTTTAATGTGGCAGATTGTCAGCATATCACTGTGTGCTGCAGTTTCCTTTAGTGTTTGACTGTGTGTGGGAATACAAGACTTCACAATTGTCACTGATTATGGTGGTCACTGGTTACACCTTCCTACTAGAGTCTTGTCCTTCCAAGATTCAGTTCTCCACAGATGAAGGTTAGTATCAGTTCAGTGTTTTCCTGAATCTTCTGGTTTCTGGGGTTTTTTGAGAACCTCTGCTTGCCTTACCAGTATGCCACTTGAAAACTGACAATTTCAAATTGCTCCAGTCTTAGTAAAAGCAGTATCTTATGTGATTCTGTTGTATGAAATCATGTAGTCTATTAGGAGGGGAGGAATTGATTTATATTCAGATTAAAATTTTTTTTTGTCTACTTCTAATTAGATTGATGTGCCTACTCACTGTCTTGTCTGTACTGCAGTTCTAATTTTCCCTGATAAACCTTGTAGGTAGAGACAACTGCAAATGCATTGAATTGATTTCTTTCTATCACCATGTTGGGGAATTTGAGAATTGAAGTCACTGCTGAAAACGGATGTCCAGAAGAATTATCTGTGTTTCTACAATCAAACCATATATTTCTGTATGTTATAGTCACACATATTACAAAAAACCCCACTCATTCACTTTCCTATACTCTATTTTTATCCCCGTGTCTCATGGAGGCTGCATCAAGTGGAATCTTGTATTCCTCATGCTGTAACACTTTTCTGTAATCTATCTCCCTTAGAAACTTTCTGATGGCACCTATTAATTTTCTCCATAGATTTTAAATACTGTTTGTGCTGAGTAATGTATTTAATTAGCCCCAAACATTCTATGTAATCATTCCAATCTGTGCTTCTCCCTCAGCTTTTGCCTGTAAGGCTGACAAATGGCAGGAGGGGGAAAGGGCACTTTCCTGTCAGTGGCTGTGAAGCCTTTGGTCCTTGGGTTGTCAGACCAGTTGCTCCTTCTGAAAGGGCTGTGAAAGAACAATGAAAATACTATTTAGCTTCATTTAAGAAGTCAAAACAAGTATCAGTTGTAGCAGAAAGCTTCCTTATCTTATGAAACAGGACATTTTTATCGTTCCTTTATGTTTCCTACCTTTTTATTGTAATAATATCAACTTACTTGTGAAATCCCGGATTGTATCGGCCAGAATTAAGTTTAGCTTTCTGTCTCTATTCTTGCAGGCTTTAAGAGGAAAGATAAATTAGCTAAGAATTACAAGTGTTTTCTATGTTGTTTAGAGAAAATATTAACTGAATCCTCTTCACTATTTTAGGGCATTGACATCTTTGGCTCTTGTATTGGTTATATACCAATTCTGAGGTCAGGCATATTGATGCCAAATTGCAGCTGTATTGGTCTGGTGAAGGACAGTGTAAACTGTACTGCTTAATTTTTCAGGTATTTTTTTTTACTCATTCTCATTTTTTCTGTCTGATAATAAAATGAAGGAAGGTGTTTATATTTTTAACCCAGCTCATAGAGGTAATATATGGTCAAATGGCAGCTGAAGCATTTGTTTGCTAGGCAACTCCTCTAGATCACAATTAGGAAAAATTAAGTCAGTTAAGGAGAAGAGTGAGAAGCCTTCTCAAATAGGACAACATGCCTTTTGGAAGCTGGGTGCTTACATGCAGTATTATGGATAAAGCAGGAAGAGACACCAGTCTTCTCAATCTGTAGTGAAATATATCACTATTCATGTATTTAACATTAGCTTAGCATGGGAAAATTCTTATTTCAGGACTCCTTTAAAAATAAGACAGTGAAATCATACGCTTTAAGGCTGCAAATGGAAATTATTTCAAGCAGGAGAGGCTGTGCTGTGATTACTGGGGACATTCACTTGTGGAGTGTACCTACTTGAAACCAATCCCTGGTGTCTGCAGGATGGAGTTGCGAAAAAGAGTAAAAAGGACTAGGAAAATGGTTTCCAGAGATTTTAGAAAACAGGAAAATCATGTGATGAAAATATCCCTATAATGTTTTTGCCTGTTGCTGAGCATGGCAAAATTGAGGAGGATATTATTGTCCCTTTGTGGGAGCTGAAGGGAAGAAGCTGTCATTCTTTACTGCCAACCATCCTGTTTAAACTCCTTCAGAAAAAGATCGTGGAAATTTAACAGCTTGCATAAATTGTAAGTTCCCAGTCAGGTCCTCATCCCTCTTTTAACTGTGTAGGAGGACACAGTCAAACAGATATGAGTGACTTCAGACTGGACATGAGGAAAAGGCTCTTCCCTGACAGGGCTGTCAGTCGCTGGCACGGGCTGGATGCAGGGATGATGCCGTGGTAACTCCAGAGCTGTGTGAATGCTCGGAAGAGGCCAGGAGAGTTTGCTCATGGAGGTTTACTAACTTGGGGAAGTTTTTGGTGCTGGTGAAAGTTGCTCTGTTAAATATGTGCTGTTAAAATAATTTGGTGGTGAAGTACTGATACGGAGTGAATTGAAAATAAGTTGTTAAACCAAACCTTTTCTGCCTGTAACTTTGAACAGCAGACAAACCTCTAAGATGTATAAACACAATTTAATGGAGTATTTCAGAACAGATATGACCTTATATGCATAAATTAATGCATGTGAAAAAGCAGAATCCCTAATATTTGTGCCCGTTTGAAAACATTCAGCAATGCAAAAGGAAGCTTTCAAAATCTCTCCAGTGAATCTTAGGGAATAAAGGCAGTCATTTTTCTGAGTTTTAATATATGTTGTGTATTACAGATGCATGCGAGCTTCCAAGCTATCAAAGTTAGAGGTATTTTTGGGGTCACAGACTCACTATTAGCAGCTGGTCTCTGTTAATTAGAAGCAAAACCAAAAGATCACAACTCACTTTAGTAGGTTTTTTTTATACATGACTCTTCATAGAATACAAACAAAATTCATGGAGATTTTCTTTTATTCCAGAAACAGGGAAATGGTAATGTATACTGTGAATTAATGATGTCATTATGAGCTAGTTGCATATTTAAAAGGTAACATCTGATTAGTGTCTCTTAATTACCTGGGTATTTTCTTTACTAACAAACATTAATTTTTCCTTTCAAACATCAGGTTATTAAAACTGTAGAATGACAAACCTGCTTTAGGAACAAGGACAGGTACTTCAATTGGCCCATTATCAGCAAGTCAGTTGTATTTATGCCCTTGTAAAATTTCTAGGTGTTCTTGCACTGTGAAGGAAATGATAAGTATTTGGCCACTGTTTGGGAGAGGAATGAGCTCAAACCATTCTGTAACTCTTGAATTGGTGTTGATATATGTAAAAGTACTTCAGATAAGATAAGCAGTGACATTTATGGTTGGACTCGCGGATCCTAAAGGTCTTTTACCCACCTAAATGATTCTATGATTGTAAAGATTTTGGGAAGCTGTCTAAATAAAAAATTTCTGCTTCACATTCTAGTGTAATAATGGAGTAGTTAATTAAAGAGCAAATACAATGAGGCTCTGGTCCTCCTTTCCTCCTTCCCTCTCTGCTCTTGTGCCTTTTGTTCAACACATGAAATTTCTTTTCCTTGCAACACAAACTTTAATTGCTCGTTCTCCAGCAGCCTTCATCATCATCCTTCTGGACCTGTTGTTCTGTCTTCTTTTGCTCTTTTGCTTCTAGCCTCTATGATAATTTTCCAGCCTTGTCTTTAGTCCTCTGCAGCTGACTGAAGCTGCGCTTGCTGAGGACTTCAGTAATGCTTTTATGGTTATACTATTATATATATATAAATGAATCTCAGTTTCTCTGCTGCTTATGAGACTGTTGCTCTTACCCTAAAACTTCTAACTTCTGCTGCCATAAAAATCCCATCCCACTTCCATGGAAAGGCTTGAGCTTGTGCGTTTGTTACATCAAAGAGGAGTAATGATCCTTATTTTAGAAGATACGTAAATTATTAGGGGATCCAGCATTATTTTTAGTCATGTGTATCATGTAATCTCATTCTTCTGGGGCCTCTCATAAGATGAAAAGGAAAACTGTGGTTGAAGATTGTGTAGTGGGTTGCAATACTTCTGCTTTATCTTGGAAGTGGACCTAATACATAAAAGTGTAATTTTCCTTGTAAACCTGTACTGTTGAATATTTTGCTATCAGTGGGCGGCAGTTCATAAGAGCGTTTGCATGTTGCTTCTTGAAATAAGGTAGTAAATATATAACCACTTATGTGCCATCAGTGGTCGTTTTTCCAGATAGCATTATATTTTTGCCTGAGTATCATACAAGAATTGGAAGGTCTGTATTATTTTGTAATGATTTAAACCTTCTTTCAGAATATCACTAATCAGTAAAAAATGTTCTTTGCCCACAGGGTGGAGTTCATTTCTTTTGTTCCTGAGAACTGAATAGGAGAAAGGGACATTTCAGTTTTTCTTGATAAAGGTAAGACAGCATCTGTTGATAAGGATAAGACACTGTTCATTATTATGAGCTCATAGAAAGTTTGTTGATGGAGGGTTTGTTTATTTTGGGCTGTTTTTCTCAACTTCTCTGCTTTGTAGCAAGTGCAATATGTGATAATGTAACTTGTATTGGGAATGGAATGTGTAACTCTACCGCAGGTATCAGTACGGGCTCTGAAGATAAGCAGGTACCTGTAGATCAGCATGACAAAGTGGATAGCAATTTGTTCTACTGCTGGTACTTGTGATATTTTCCATGTGCCATTGAACTGGCCTGCCTAAGTTCACTCCATCATGCTTCCACAAACTCAGCAAGGGCTCTTAAAACCAGTGGAGTTTTCTCCATGCCACTTGTCAAAAAAATGTCTAGGCTTGCCTGCTGCTACCTTCACTGCTCTGTTTTGTCACATGAGAGTGCAGAGGTTGATATGAGGAGAGAAGGACCTTGAGATCTATTTTAATTGAGGTAACACCTTCAAAATTAAGCAGCATTGTGCTTGTTAGAAGTAGGAGACAGAAATGGGGATAAAACTCTGGAAGTCTTCTTAGGGACATGCCATCCTCAATGACTCTTCTTTCATGTTGTGCTAAAAGGTCTGAGTTTTTGTACATTTGTGTGTTGAATTAAAGCCTGCAAGAAACATTTAGAAGTACAGCATGCAGCTTAGTGTTGAGTCCTTGTGTTCTGCAAAACCCTTCCAATGTACCGTGGTGCTCCTGTCCTCCTTCCCCCTTGAGGCTTGTGGAGCCATTGCCCATGATTTCAAATGCTCACATTTTGTGATTTTTAAATTTACTCAGCATGTATAATCTCAAAGGTTAAACTGTTGTTGGAAGAATTCTCAATCAATCATGAAAGGAGAAAGATATTTTCCTGCTGAAGTAATATATTTAGTGAAGGACTTGAAGACTCCTAGTGATGGAATGTATTAAATTGCTGAAGATTCAGGGTGAAAAATTGCTATGCTAACATACATGTGAATGTATTAATAATAATTTAATGGTAAATTAATATGGCCTGAGCTTAATCTCATTCTGGCAAAACCCATGTTGAAGGAAATGAGAATATACTGTATTAGGATCTAATTGAGTATAATTTCTTTTTTCCTATCTTTTTTTTCCCCCCTTCTTTCTTGCACTGGAGAACTCATGTAAAGTAATAAATAAATTTTAAAAGTAAAATAAACTTAAGTATTTAAGAGTACCCACAGTGTTAACTTGCTGGTTACAGTCAAATACTTTTCTTCCCATCCTTGTGAGAATCAGTTGCCTGTATAAAGCACAGTTCTCTGGTGAAACAGTGTACTCCTGTATTTTCTGAACCCTCAGCAGAAGTTATTCCTTCTTAGAGGTTGCTCAATGCTTCTTGTACATCCATTAAGCCTAGCTCAGTGATACGCATATATATAGGCTGGATTTGACTTGCTGTTTTTCTTTCTCTATTTAGAAAAAAACCAGTACATCTGGAGTCTCTGTGGTGTGTTCTTCCCACGGTTGCACAAACAAAGCAGCAGCACTTGCTTGCTTTTTGTTACTTCATGGCAGTGGAAGAGCTCAGAGTTCACACTTAAATTTACCAGTATCCAGCAGGATTTAAGGATTGTATTTAATGACAGAAATTCCCAAACATAATGAGCTGCAGGTTCAGTTTCTGGCTGTGGGAGTTGGTGATCGTGTGTAACTATGGGAGGAACTTGAGCTACACAGGCAGGCTCAGCTAACAGTGCCACTGAAAGTTAGTTGTAGTTGTTAAGTTCTGGTGCTTCCCCATATCATAATTACTACTTCAGCTTAAATACTTCTTCAGTGGCTGCAGGCTTCATGAAGAAAAATAAGTTGGCTGTTCCCTGCTCCTACCTGCAGTCTGCTCCAAAAACAATGCCCTTAAGTATTAATTTTGCTTTATTTTTAACATGAACTTCTGTATTATACACAGAAAGTTTAGGTCTGTAAATTGGGTGTGAGTGTAGGATGAATGCTTTAAAAACATGCTTAAAAACGTGCCAGTGGGCTGCCAGCTCAGGCTGGGAAAACTCAGATCCTTGGAAGTGGAAGGCCAGAAAATGCCCTTCAACTTTTCCTACATCTTCTCTCCCAGTTATGATGAGCAGTATAATTTTTTTTCACCACAACGTAGTTCAACAGTCCTCCCCATGTGTTTCTTAATTCTTTCTTCCTTGGCCCTTAAATCAAGAACCCCATGGGGCAGTAGCACTCTTCATGCCTGTCTGGTTTATGACCAAGCATGTGCGTGTTCTGTTCAGTCTTCTCCCTGAACAGAGAGCTGTGTCAGAAAGCAAATGCTGTCCCCAGAAATAATATTTGCCTCAAAGGAGCTTGACCTGCTTTGTGATGTTTTTGGAAATAAAATGCAGGAATAAGCGTTATATTGTAAACGAAGCGAGGAAAATAGGGTTGCTGTTTTCCTAAAATAAGAACAGAGCTTTAATACTGCTGAAATGTTTGGTTTGCTGGGGGAGGTTAACTTTCCAGGAAGTTGGATGTTGTCTTGACTTGTTTATTTTGGATATTTTCACTAATTGATTGTAATCTAATTATCCACATACAAAGCCAGGCCTCTGAAACAGCCAGTAACTACAGTTGGAAAGATTTATTGTTATTCTTCTATGGAAGGGGGAGAATTGAGTGATATTTATGTTTTCAGTAGTGTATAAAGCTGGAAATGGAGTCAGAGCCGGTGAAGTGTGTGATGTTTTGTGTCTGGGAACTATCTTTCAATAACTGTTCTTATGACTCAGTTTATAGGTGAATGTTATAATTTTGAACATATGTCAACAGGACAAGGCTGACTTGTATATAAAATTTTGCAAGGGGACATTTTGTTACCTTTCCTGTTTCTTATTCTAGCAAAATAGTTCATTCTAGATTACTGGTAAGCCATTTTCAGCTTGGGTAGGTGACTACTCTAAAACATTAATTCTGGGGAATGCACCTCTTTTTCGCATAGTGGCTCATATTCTTTTGTATCTAAAAGGTGATCAGTACAGAAGAGAGAGGTTGGGGGATGTTGCTGAATGGAGTGGAACGAGTTACTCATTCTTAAGAATAGCCAGAAGGTAAACTTGAGTGCACTTGAAAAGCCACACTAGTAAAATACCCCATGTGTAGTTCAGGCTGTTAAATACAATGTTTACTATTGACTTTTTTATTGGATTAGAGAAAGAATTGACCCCTGAGAATGCACTGGGAAAAATGTGCCATGGAGGATGTTGAAAAGTGGCAGTGTAGCCTGTAGTGCTTTGCACCCTGCACAGCCACCTAAATGTGTGTGGTGTGTCTATTCTACATAGAGAATATACAAACATATGGCCATGTTCAACAGACACATACACATATATAAATATTATCTAAATAAGTATACATGTATACATTTAAATGTATATATGCACACACCTGTATAAGCAGACATATATATGTGTTAATACGCGTGTGTATAATAAGGACAAGTGCAGGTATTCTCAAACTGGGGATGCAGCAAGTATCATGGAAGGCAAGAAAATGTGCAGGAAGCTTTTTTTGTTTTTAGTAGGAGAGGAAAAGGGAGTGAAGGGGTTCATAGTATGATGCACTACTATATCTGGCAGGACTGAAGTTTGGGTCAGACTGGGAGTGGGATTCTGTTGAGATACATATTTATATGGCAGAGGGAGAAGAGGTAGAAAAAAACTATTAAAAAGTCTCTAACATAGAGGAAGGAGAATTTACAGTGCTTGAGAAATGTGGAACAAGTCTGTGAGAGCACAGACTATTCACGGAAAACTTGCTGGTTAAAGTATTCGTTTTGATGTAATTAAAAAAAGACTGGTTCAGGTATTTATAAAAAGATGAAAATAAGGTAAAACAGGTTGTGGTGGTTAGACTAGGGTAATGTAACCTTTGCAGCCTTGAGGAATGAACAGCAGGATGTAAACACAGAAACTAAACCCACCTTATCTTGGTACAAAAAGTACAATTTGCATCTCCCCTGTCCTTGGATAAACAGACAAACTGTGGGATGCCTAACAGAAGTTGTTCTAGCCACTGATAGTGGGAAAAAAACCCCTATGTCATTAAATGAAATTAATAATTTTCATCACAAATGTACATCTTGTGGATACATGGAGCTGTAAATCCACGGTTGAAAAGGTGTTGTTTGACAAGTCCAGAGTAAAAGAGGAGGAAGCTGAATAAGATTTTAATTTGCCAGAGTTGCCAGCTGCTGACTGAGACTATTTCAAGTGAATCCTGGCATATTAGTGTGAAAATACTGACTACATCAACCAGTGCTGTCTACTAGAATAGCAGAAAACACTTTGGAAATAAGTTGGTTGTTGTAGTAGAAATTATTATCTGCTGTTGTGACTACCTAATTCACAAAAGTGTAATCTGTTGTGCCAGGGTAGTACAATAGAAGCATTGTGATAATGTGATAATTTCTCTTCCTGGAAAGACATAATTTAGATCACTGAAATCAGTGGGACTGAGGGACACAGCTAAAATAGATCACGTGTTGCTCTCCTGAGTAGTGTTAATTGGACCTTAAATACATTCCTAGGTAATGTGGTTGGAACTGTAGCACATCTGTCCATCATATTTGGTACACTGAGACAGTCAGCAACCGAATTTCTTTTATGTGTTATGGATGAACAACATATTGCAAACCACTGAAACCATGTGTGGAGATAGTACATTTTGAAAATCACAGCTCTTTGCCTGGAATTGAATTACTTGTGTTATGTATTGCACAACCTATTGGCACGCTGAATTAATGTCTCTGGAGACCTACAAAAGGAATACTTATTTGGAGAATTAGAAGTCAAAACTAAAAGAGTAAGCCTGCTGTAGAGATCAGACTGCTGCACTGAGAAAATCAAAGTCCCTGTGTGTGATTTAAACCATGTTTGACATGCCAGGCTTTGGTTTCACCAGGAGACCCACTATGCTATTTGGCTATGTTTTTAAAACCCGCAAGTGTAAATTAGAACGAGCTAATTTTATAATTATTCCCAACAGACACACAAGTAATTTAGTCTCAAACATGTTTATTTTATAAAGACACAATCATTCAAAAAAGAAGTGCTGAGAAACCACAAGTGGTTTGAGCAATAGAGGCTCAGAGCTTTGGCAAACACGCACATGTTTAAAATGTGGTAGCATTTGTTTAAAAGCCATTGAGTGTTCTGTCTCTTTCTTTGCAGCTTTATGACTGTCCTTAAAGAGTAATACCAAAGAGCTGGCGGGTGGAAGAGTTGTTTTGTTTATGGTGGTATTAGTCATTCATTTAGTTTAAATTCCAGGAAAAACCTCAGTTGTTCAGCCTTGAGGAATGAAGAACAAAATCATGCTTGTTTCTTATGCTTCTAGAGGAGGGACTGATCCTGAGACTGAATAGAGAAGGGGATTTAAAAGACTGTCTTTAATCCTAGAACTCAATGGATTGTTCATTCTGAAGAGACAGGGATACCCCTTCAGTAGCTTAAAGAAGCAACTGCTCACAGGGTATAAACGTGCCATGGGGAAAGGGCACAATATACAAATGCGTTAAAATCCAGATTGTAATATTAGCTTGTATAAAAGTCCTTTAAAAAGTGGCTAGAAATAGTGAAGCTCTCAGCAGTTAATGAGCAAGTTCACTTATGTCATGACTCTCACCAGGTCTCTGATATTTTTTTTTTTGGTGCAACCCAGAAGGAAAAAACATTTGACAGTGAGAGAAGTGCCCCACAGTCTTTGGGCCTTACACAATGCATTATATGATGTTATAATTTTTTGTAAAATAGTGTGAATAATAACAATACAATTTAGGGGTAGCAAACTGCGCTCAGAAACACTGGACTTCCTGAAAGCAGGAAGCTTTATTGCAGTAAGCTCACAAAGACTGGTTAGTCTTTTTGCTTCTTTTACTAGAAAGATTAAACAAACAACTTTAGAATGGCTGCAATGTGCTGTCAAAGGTGGGTTGTAGCCTGCTTTGCTTCTTTAAGGTGTTGTTTAAGTAAATTTGTATTTGCCTCTTTCTAAGCAGTACTTTGTTTTTGACACAAGTATCAACTTTGAGGGGGGAAAAGGGAGACATTTATTTTATACAGTGAAGATGTAAAGATTTTTCTCAACTTTTTGCAAGATTTTTAAATATAGCTAGGTAGCAACCAGACTTTTTACGTTTCCCATCCTAAATTGTTAGGATCGCAAATCTAATCTTTCATCAGGCAATGTATCATGGTTTAGGTTCAGGTTGTCTTGCTTCTGCAAAAAGTTGTTTAGCTGCATCTGAAGCATAATGCTGCCAGAGTTAACATATGTGTCTCTCTGGATTTTCAAAACGTCTTCAAAATTCAAGCACCAATTTTTCAATAAGGGTAATAGGACTTAGGACTATAAATTCATATAAACTTTTAGAATTTCAAGGCCTCTGCAAAGTAGGATGGTATGTTTGGGAAGTCAAAGTGATGCGAATTAGAGAAAGAATTGTAGTAAATGATTCTTTTAGATGCCAGACCTTTCTGGGAATTTCTGTAAAATTTCTAGTATAAAGTAGATGTGAGTATTTTGTTAAGGAATAAGAAGCTAGAATATTTTAGTCTTTCAGTCTGGAGAAGTCACATAGATTTAAGGAGTTTTTAGGCTTTATGGAATATCCTAAAATGCAGTTAGAATTTTTCATTGAATTCTAGATAACTTTTTAAACATCACATGGTTATTGATTTTATTAAATATACCATACTTGTAGCTTCAGTGAAAAATTAGATTTTTAATTTGAGTGAAAAAATATTGCCTTGATGAGAAGTGATGTTAGTGGCTTGAGGAAAAGAATTGTTACTAGTATTAGTCAGATTTCTGCATGAACTCACTTGGCACTTATCTTCTGCAATGTTTTAATACTGGTCATCAAGTTTCCAGCACAGTCTAAAGCTATAATTCCAAGCCTTTCTCTGTGGCCAATATACAAGGCATTGCTCTCACTGCTTTCTGCTCTAATAGGTATGCCTTCATATTTACATTTCCCATCAGAAAATGTGTGTTTTCCATTGTGGAGTGCAGGTTTCAAGATTTGCCTCTAAAGCTGGAGAACTCTGTGCAGCAAGGGGTTACGTGTGGTATGTCCTCATTTACGTCCAGCCAAGGCCAGCAGAAAAGGCACTGATTGATGGCAGTGGGTGGCTGAGCACCACTGGTTGCATTCCTCCCCTCATATATTACTGTATGGTTTTTCTGTTAGTTTACATAGTTGTGTGCTAGAAATGTGTTTTTGTAGTTTTAGTCATTAAAAAGTTCTGCCTTTCAGTTTTCACGGCAATGTGTTTGACACACTGTTCTTCTGCAGAGTTTTTAATGTAGATGCACTTCCATCTAACAAACTTTTTTTTATACTCAGACATCAAAATCCTCAAATACCTTCAAATTGATATTTGATTTTAAATAAAGTTGAGTACTTCATGTTTGCTTTCTTTAATTTTTAATGCTGAAATACTTTACTTATTTATTTTTCTGTACATTATTTGCAGTGTGTGTTTTCCTATTTAATTTTGATTTCCTTTTTTTATGCCTCTAAGACATATAGCAATTTTTGAGGTTGGATGTTGGGCTTCTCTTTTGGGAATATTGGTTTAGAGAATGGGAATGAATGTTCAATATGGTCTTTGTATCCCTTTGTTATGAAAAGCAGATGTAATGGGTGATTCCTACTTTTTTTACTCTAATGGCTTTCAGCTGCATTTAGCTGGTTATGTTTGTTATAAATATCGTTCACCAGAAGAAAAAAGCTAAGCAATTAATATTGCAAAACTGCAACGACAGAAAGTGTCACTTATTTTCTCAAAGTTGAAAGAAACCGATTTCAGTCTCAAGGTTTCTGCAGCAATGTTATATTTTATTTTAAAGTATACATATCTAAAACACCAATAAACACATGAAACCTTTGAATACTGTTATTCCACATACATCTCTGGCATTTATACACATGTGAAGAATTGCACTGAACTCTAGTGTGACAAAAGACAAGAAAGGACCTTAGCAATGTGGTACTATGTGGAAAGAGCCTCAGGGCAGGAAGTAGACATTCCTTTTTTTGTTTCATATTGATGTGAATTGTGAGAATTCCACTTTCCTTTTTTGTATGCCTTTTTTGCATCCTTCTGTGCTTTTAAAACATTTTCACAGATGTAAATATTGTCAGTGAGGCTGTGCATATAAAGACCAGCTAGAGAACCCCTTTTATGAGGATCACAGTATTGACTTGAAAATAAGAAATTTTTGATGCCTGAAAGCAAAATAAGTAAATAAAAATATGATGTAGACCTTTGACATTTTCTAGCTCTGGGCATATAAACATATATATGCACACACACTGTGGGAATTTTTGAAAGAATGCAAAGAAACCTAAGCAAAAAGAGGTGGTAGATACGGAGATCTATGAAATTTTTTGTATAACTCTATGAATTACGAAATTACATTCTGGTTTTAAATGCTTATATTCTCCAGATGAAATTTTAAAAAATCCTCTGGCATCCAGAAAGTTTAATTTAGAGGTGCTTTTTTCCCTAGCTGCATTTAATTATATTTATAGGTATCACATTAATATAAAGTTTATCAATGTAAACCAAATTCACAGTAAAGGCCCTCCATCTGAATGTACACTCAAAGAACTTTATACCCAGTTTTCTTCCATTAGCGTACGTGTAGTTAAAAGCTACAATTAAAATGTCATCTGAGATAGGTGAGCAATGAATTTGTTTGAGACTGATCTGAGTCCAACAGATTAAAAAAAAAAGAAGAAAAAAGGATCCTACAATACTTCAAACATGATGTCTGCTCCTCTTTGACTGCCAAAATTACCCTTGAAGACCTCATTTAAAATGATAGAGATTTACAGCACTTACGTGCATAGTCAACGAAGGGAAATGAAAATGTAATTGCAAGCAGTCATCAAAAGCTCAGTCTTTCAGTTAAAAAAAACCAGTTTATTACGATGTGACATGGTAAAGTTGGCAGGATTTTGTCAAGTCTAAGCTAGAGCTGAATCAGCTGCAGGTAGGAGATAAAAGGCCCAATCCATACCCCACTGAAGTGAATTGAAAGCTTCCCAACAGATCTAAGACTTCAAAACTTGCCAAAAGATTTTTATTGTGTATGATAAGATTTTTTAAAAATTTTCAATCATTATTAGAAACATTATTCATTTACATATGTTTAAATAAGAAAAAATATATTGTGGAAGTCACTGTGTTGATCCCAGACACCAGTGCCTGAGTCCTGGGAGTTTTGGAGAGTCCTGCTTGTGAGGCTGTGCTCATCAATACTTGTCACTACATCAGCGCCCTGCAGCCCAGCCAAGCCCTGTGGATTTGAACCAGGTCAGATGTGAGAACTTGCTCATGTATTTGTCAGCCTGGCAGAGCACACAATGATGTATTTATAGCTGCCTTGTACCAGCTGCAGGAAGAAGGATGATACCTGATCTGGCATAAAATCTACCAAGATAAAATTACTTTAAAAAAAAAAAAAAAAAAATTATTTATGTCAGCAGAATGGTTTGATACCTGCTCTGGGTTTGCTTTTTTTTTTGGCATGAGCTTTCACTGCTTTTTTAGGTACTGAGCATCCAGAAGCTGCAGTTACCCTCTCATTGAACCACATATTACAATTATTAATACTGCATATTAATCATTTAATAATATTAAATATTTGATTTTGATGAGTAAATTAGCTGTTTTCTGAAAGCTAGTAGTTGTCAGGGTATAATTTGTGGAGATTTATTTCCCTCTCTTACTGAGGGAGAATTTTCCATGACAGAATGTTTTCTCCTCTCCCCTCCCCCAATCTGCCCTCCCACACAAAATTTGTGGTTTTCCTTGCTGTGATGTAAACATTTTTTGTACACAGGATTCATACTATTAAGATAGAATTATGTAACAGGAATTTATTCAGGCATGATATTTCTCTGTTTTATTAGCATAACTGATAAAAACGGATGGTTTTATCAGCCATGGTGAACCTGACTTGGGAATATGAGCAAGGTAAGTGACAGAAATGCCATAAAACTTGCTACTGGACAGGGAGTCATGGCCTTATTGGAGTAAATGCTTGTGGAACTGCACCATCAGAGCAGATGATGGTGCACTGGTATTTCACATGGGGAAAATCTTATCAACAAAGGGTTAAAAATTGTGTCCTTCTAGGTATTTGTTAATATTTGCAAAGTTTGATCAACATGTGGGCTTTTGGTAGACATGAAGTTGTTAAAAGTTTGTTAAGGAGGAATGCAGGATAAGAGAAATGTACACTTCAGTTCCACGAAATGGGACGATCACCTGGGAAATATGTTGGGAAAGGTAATTTGGGGGGGGGAAGAAAATTGTGAGAGGAGATTGTTTCAATTGCAAGTGCATGTGCACGCATGCTGCTCTTCCATGTATAATCACATTACAGTCCAGGATAAAGAGAATAGAAAAGCCTATGCAGATTTCTGTAAGTGATCCCTGCAACACGAGATGTGGGATGTGAAGAGCTCTGGTGAATGCCAGTCGGGTTTTTCTGGGTTAAAGAAATGGCATTTTCACTTCTCGATTTTATAACACACTATCTACTCTGTTTATGTTGATAAATACAGTGAAAATAACCTGTTAGCTGATATTTGCATACAGCTGCAGAAGTGTCAGGAATTTCAGGATACCATCTTGTTCTGCCTCTCAACTTGCAGCTCTGAGTCAGGGAACACATCGCTTGTATGTACAAATTTGGCAGCACCCAACAGCCACTGATGACAATTTTCATCAAAGAAATACAGGGCAAGCGTGCAGATTTAAAACAATTTATAGAGCATATCTGTCTTGTGGGACTATTTCAATCATGTAGTAATTGCCCAAGAAGGGTTTTGCACATCTGCTTTCTTACAGTTTTACTGACTGCTGTCCATGAGCAGGAGTCGGGTTACGGGAGAGGTTCTTGCAGGGTCTGTTGACAGTACGGCCACAAGTAGGCAATATCAGTGCTCGGGCAGGAGAATTTGATGTAGGAGATAAACCCCTTATAAACTAACAAGCCTATCCCTTGGCTCTATGAAAGAAGATGATGGCGTTAAGGTCACGTTAAAGCCCTGAATTGTTTAGGAAAGCTTATGTCTTCCAGCTGGGAAACATCACACAGACAGTTCAGAATACACCAAAGTTTTGGCTTAACAGAAACACTGAAAGTCAACTTAGGTAATTTTATCTGCTGTGTTCCCTTGGGCCAGGGCTTTGGAAAGGAGAGTAAGAAGTGTCATTAGTCATCGTTGCCTCTTGTGAGCTATTAATTTATTATGCTCTTTTATGTCTGCATGTATTTTTGTAAATAGTGCTTAGATTAAAGTTAAGTGTATGTATTTGTAAAAACAGATGGATTGGACTTTTTTTCCTCTGAGTAGGGCTGGTACCATTTGTACTCATGTTAAACATCTACACTTCTCTGCTGTCTGTGAAAGGTTTGGTAAACTTAAAAGCAAGACTAATGGTTGGTGAGAAGAGCAAGTTGCATAAACTCTGATTGCAGGTTGTCTCACTTTTATTAAAAAAGTAACAGCCCATGTGTGCTGGATAGCTTTAGAAACTTGGTAGAACTTCATACACCCACCTCTGTATTGCAGAGGGCTTTTGGGGATGCTTAAGTGCTCCTCCATCCCAGGGCTATGTGTACACAGTTATGAAAGGGTCGTGAGAGAGCTTTGTAAGAACTCCTGAAGGATCTTTCAAGGTAAAGTGTAAATTTAGCATTGCTGTTTTATTAAATAATCTTTCAGCTATTCCAGCTTTTGATCCTGTTACAGCAGTGCTTTGTGTTGAGGTAAATAGGAACCTTGGAAACACGGTGTGATGCTGCACCATCAGCTTCTCCAAAATCCGTGAATGAAACTGTGCCCTCATTGGAGGGACCAGAGCTGGGATGCACACACAGGCACTGCTTGAGCAGAAGGTGAGCTCAGTTCTTACAAATAACATTAAGCACAAGCTACATAATTGTAAAAGTCTCAGGCAAGTTTGACTTGTCTTTAGATGAATCAAATACATTGTGTGGCTGATACAGTTTGATGATGGGTATTTTCTGACTTCATTATGCCATAGGCAGTTGCTGTACTATTTTTAGAGTATTGGATTCAGTAAAAAATGAATTAAGAAGAAAAAGAACTGTGAGGGTATCTCACTGTGGATTTTGGTATTCAGCAGCTCCAGGCAAGCAGGCCAATGACATAAAATTAGGATGCATGTTTAGTTTAGTGCTTTGGCAAGGTAAAAGGTAAATTAACAAGGAAACGATAGGATTAGATAAAGTCCTGATATAATTTCTCTTTTAGTTTCTCATTAGGTTTTGCCACTGGGTATAGTTAGCTGTGGCATGACTTTATGCTTTATGTTAAAAGCAGGTGTTGTAATTTGTATTCAGGCTTTGGAGTGAACAGACTCCTGGCAGAGGGAGAGTTCTCTGGAGGGGATGGATCCTGAAAGGAGGGACCTCGGGAGAAATCAGACCTGCAGAAAACCTGGCCTGTTACTACAACATGACCTTTTCCATGCTGTGTGTTGGTTCCTGACTGTAACCCTTGAGATGCAGCTTTTTTTGGAGCTTACTTTATGCCCTTTAAATGTCATTTTGTCCATCTTTTGCCTGTCGGAAGTGTGCAATGGAGGTTTTGCAGCTTAGCAGTGTCCCACTTATTCCTGTGGCAGTTCCTTAAGTGAAAGGACAAGAGTTGCTGAGAAAGAAATGAAGCTTTGAGAATGTGTCTCTGGAGATGAAAGGAAGGTGGAAAAACAGACAGGGTTGCTTTGGCACTGCTGGAAGTTTTCATATGGGTTACCTGAGTCAAAGTATGTACTGGTGTAACAGTTTGGGTGCCCTTCTATGAAAGATAAGTCAGTTCTGAGTTAACAGAGGTTTTTCACCCTTTCGTAGTTAAAAGAAAAGCTCATTTCAGGCCTAGTTATAACAGTGCTACTAAGCATGATGAAGCTTCTTTATCCAGCACTCTGCTTTCTTCTGAGTGGGTTTTTGGCTAAATGAATTTATCCCAGTGTTGCCAGCAAGCTTGTTCCACAGTGCAGTGAAGGGAGGAATGCAGTATGTGTACGATGGAGATAACTGTTTCCCCACTCATACTCCCTGTGGCATGCCTGCTTCCATGGTCTCTCTCCCAGCTCCCTCTGTGTCGTTGTACCTGGCTGAATGTTGGAAGTGTGAGGGTTTTCCATTTGCATTGTCCATGAACAGATGGTCCAGATGCCAGTGGTTGCTCTTGCTGCTGTTCCGTTCTTCTCAGGTGCCTCTCAGAGAACATTCCCAGCTGAGAGCCAGCCTTACGTGCTGCTGTGAGAGTAGTGCTCCAAAGCTGGAGAAACCTGAGAAGGAGACACAGCCTTCCTGCAAGTAACAGATGGTTACTGTTTTAAATACAGGCAAGGCAAAAAAAAAAAAAAAAAAAAGGATTCCTATCTACCATGCAGTGCTGGGAGAGAAGGGAGGGTTTTCCTGGAGGGGGGGAAGGTGTGTGTGTTGTCTGAAGGGAAAAGAGGTGAAAAGAGAGATGAAAAAGAGAAAAATGGTTTGGAGCTTTCTCATATCCTACTTAATCACAGTCATATGTCAGGCTGTTTGAGAAGAGGAGGGAGGGGATGGCTTGTTGAAAAGTGTAGCGTGCTGGAATTCTGCGAGTGAGTTGTGTGGTGAGTCCTGTGGCTTACTGCTGCCCTGATGAATAGAGCCTTTCCAGAGCTGCCAAGCCCGAAGCAAATGTGGTCAGGGATTTATTATGAAATGTACCAAACCTTGGCATGGGGCTAATTGCATATAACAAGAGGCGTGCTGGAAACTCAGACCTGAAAGGTGACAAATGCAGAAAGTATTCTATATCTGATGCTGCTGAAAGAGGTTTTGTGCAAGGGAATGTCTGTATGTCTGTGCTTTTTGCTAATGAGCTCCCAAACATAGTTGCATGTTTTTGTGTTATTAGTTTGGTTAACATAGATGTACATTTCTTTTTTTGGTTATTTCTTTCACAGTCAGAAAAAAA
>VZRO01000192.1:705262-762754 GCA_013397915.1 Daphoenositta chrysoptera | reverse complement strand
AAAAAAAAAAAAAAATTGCTATATGGCTGTAATAGCTGAAGTTCTAAAAGGGAGTGCCTGTGTGCTGTCTACAAAGTATCTGATGCACACATTGAAAGAATAGAGTAGAAAGGTATGAGCTTGGATACTAACAAAATACTGAAGCTCAGAGTTTGAAACTTGCTTATCAAAGTTTCAAGAGACAGCAAAAAAGATAAACTGTAGGCCTTGAAGGAAATGCTCTGTTTAGTATTTTCAGTGGTCGAGTAACAAATTTGTACAAATTTGGAGTCTTCAAGTTTGAAAGTGTCTTAGACCTGCTGAATCTGTGTCCTTGTATGTGTAATGTTCATTATCATATTATACAGCACAGGCCTACACCACAGTGACACGTAATCGAATAAAAAGCTCTTGCTTCCTTTCAGTGCTTCTTCCTGTTCTTCATGTATATCCATAGCTGCACATTGAAATCTTGTATTGGTCTTTAACGTCAGCCATAGTTAACCTTTTTCTGTGGCCATGCCGAGACAGAGACCACTGCTTCTGTCTTTGAAAGCCATCCAACTGTCCAAATAAGTATAACTAAAAATCAGAGGTACTTCAAGGAAAGGCAGGAGAAGAAAAACTGGGGAAAAACCCACAAGCAATCAAGGAAACTACAAACAAAAAACCCCATGGGATGGATTCAGAACTTGATTGACTTGATGTTAACTGATTTGGAAGCTAAGCAGTAGTGAAACATGTAAGAAAAAGAAACAAATGCTACAAGATTTTATGCTAATCCTCTCTTTTGTCAAATTGTAAAATTTCTTTAAAATTTTTCTTTTCGGTTTGTGTTTTTTGGTTTTTTTTTTTTTTATTTTTTGTGGGTTTTGTTGTGGGGTTTTTTGTGTTTTTACGGATAACAATTTTTAGGTTGATGTTTTAGCCAGAAAACAAACATAAATCCATTCTGTCACTTTTCTTCATAGGACATCTGCTTCTCAGCGTTTTAAAAACTTCCTCATCTAATTATAGGGTCTGAAAAAAACCCTACTGTCTCACTTAATTTTGTCCCTGGATGTGCAAGATTTGCTGTACAGTGAGGTATTGGGGAGAGACAGGCATGCAAAGCCCAAGATAACTTGTATAGCTTCTTTAAAGCCTGTACAGCCTTCATGTCACTTTCCTGTTACGTTGATGGTCAGGAAATTAGAACTTTACAAATGAAGCAAAAAAGCTTTACAAAAGCAATCACAAGCAGACAGAAAGCAAGCACTCTGCACACATTCACTCTTGTTCCAACCAAAGCTTTGATATGGTGCACACAGTCTAAGGGACTTGGTTCAGTGAGTGTGTTAGCCCATAGTAACTTACTGTGCAAATACTAATGCAGGCTTGATAGGGTGTGCAGAATAAAATGTTATAAAACTGTCCCAGTGTAGAGATTTTCTTGAGTATGTGAGGGTTATAAGACCTATCAAAGTTTTTATTATTTAAAACATATAGTAGGTATCCTGTAACTTTGTTAGATTTGTTTCTCTCAAGAACTATTCTTGCTAGCTTTAGCAGCATCACAGAAACGCCATTTTCACCCAGCTGTTCTTGAACCATTTCCTGAATCTATGAAGCCCAAATAAGACTTGTTTTCTTTGGCATAGAACATATGCGTGTTATATTTTACCTTCGTTTTTCCATGATAAATATCCAAGCTTTTGTAGAAAGCTAGAAATAGTTTTGATATAAAGATGCTGGTGTAAGTTTTGTAAAGATGCTACCAGTTAGATTTGAACACATAAAAAGCTGTATTTGAAAGACTTTGACTAAAACAAAAGGAAGGGAAAGGACCACAGAGTCAGAGAATGTCCAGATACTTCCAGAGGGCTTCATCTTCAGAGTAGAAGTTGTTGATGGCTACCATCATACTGCCATCTGTGCGAGTTCAAGTAGCTTTTGTACCCATTGCAACTTCTGTCCATTAATAGCCTGATCATCCTTCTGTTGAAGCTTAGCAGGAAATTGTGCTGGATTCCAGCAGAGCTGAAGTATGCTGTAAATGAGGGATGGTGATGAAGGAAGAAAAACAAATGCAACCATAAATTATCTTCATTTGCATAGACATAATGGTTGTACATCAGACCATAAGTTCTTCTGATCTCTAAAGTGTTCCTTCTAGCAGTTGTTCAGAACAGACATGAGGGGATGCAAAGTCTCTCAGTCCCTCACCTGCTTGCCCTAGAAGAACAGTGGAAATGGGATATCCAGTGGGATATGAATTGATTTTGAAATCAGTTTTTAACTAAATGATAGCCAAGTTCACTCCTCTCTTTCCCTTGCCTTAGCATAAGATTTACACTTAAGAAGGGCTCATAAAAGCTGAGGTTTTTACTCTGAGGACATTCTCTAATTTTGGAGGCTTCTGCTGAGGAAATTATTTTCCTCCCCAGTTCTTGAACCTAATAAGCACTAAAAAGAGAAGCATATACAAGTAATGCTGTGATCCAAGCCAAAAATAATACTGAGCAAGTGTGTTTTCATAGACAAACTGTATCAGAAGAGTAGTTAATACGTTTATAACTTACAGACAGCATAAAATGTGTGAAATTCCTTTTACATTTCATCCAACAACCAACAATGTCATGTGACAAATTAATGCCTATCAGGAACATGTAAAGGTGAACATAAAGACTGTAGTAAAGGTAAACTAGGTGTGTGAAGTAGATGGCTCTTGGGTTTGTGCATGAGGCAAAATCAGGGGATGTTTATGTCCTAGCACTAGCTCTGTTCCCTTGATAAGGCTGGAACTGTTACATCCCTTTCGGGATGATGCTGTTGCTGCAAGTTCATGGGCAATACCAAGCATGTATGTGACAGTTCGCACCAAAACCAGATAAACTGGCCCAAAACTTTTAGCAAGGGCAGGTTAGAAGGAAAGTGTAGCGACTTAGGCAGTTTTGTGTGCGAGAATTCTGGATTTTCCCAAGTATAGCTATTATTGCTTCATAGCTTAATAATCTTAAACATTAATTTCAGGTGAAAAGTTAATAGCTTTTAAATTAAGCAACACAAGATTGTTCCTTGGCTCTATGTTAATGGTCTAGAAGAATAAAAATAAACCTACTGTGAAGTTAAAAGCCCTGGAAAGGTGATTTCTGTTACAAATACCTCCTAAAACCATGTTTTAATCTAAGAGCAAATTACCAGTGCGTGAATACTTAACATATTCAGTAATAGACCATGGTTAAGTAGGCCCACAGGCTGGGCTTGGATAATGGTCAGGAATTGCTTATGTCTGTAGAATCTACCTGTAAAATGTGATGCTCATGAGAAATTTTCTACCTGTGCAGCCAGGCCTCCAGCGAGTTTGACATGAGCTGCTCAGGGACAAGAGGCAGCCAGCTTTCTAAGTGCTGCTGGGGAAAGTTAAATAAAAACAGCCTTGTGGATTTCATCTTATTTAACTGTGTGGATGGGAAAAAAAGCGTTTTAGAAAACAAGTGAACGAACCAAAAACCACAGTGCCAAACCCCACAAGATTGCTGTTTTAGGACATGGAAGTGCATTTGTTTTCTGAATTTTGGGTTAGAAAATCAGGTGTTTATTTTCATGAGTTTAAATTTCTTTCAAGTGCATTCCTAATGATTTCTGCCACTTTAATAATGCATAAAATAGACAAAACCAAGCTACAAATGTCAAGGCACATAGAACATGGCATTTTCCTTTACTTCTGCCAGACGTGGAGGTGCTGTGCATTTCTCACCTGAGGGGTCAAGGGCCACATGCAGTGGCCTTAAGACACATGGTGAAATTCCCTTGGGCTTCAGTGAGGCACACAAACAGTGCTTAAAACATCAGAATCATGTGCCTTATTATTCAGCATGTTGTCATGAGTACATAGAAATGTAAAGTACATTGTTGTTAAGTGGTACTTGAAACAGCTTCCTTGCTCTGTGGGGCATGTGCTGAGCAATGAGCAGAAGCCTCAGCAGCTCTCGTCAGCTGGCTGAAGTCTTTTTGTGTTGATTAAATCTGCACTTCTAGCTCTCCTGGCTGAGCAAGCAGAATTGTGACAGGGCATGTGAAAACAGGGATTGCTTTGCTTTTTCTTATTGTTGATCGTTGGTGCTGATGCGCTGCCTAGAGCAGCTGTCCAAGGACCTCCTTGCTGCACTGTTTGGGATTATCTACAATACCAAGTGAAACCATGGACTCTGCCCTGAAGAGGTCCTAGGAATCACACTTCTTTGCTCTCTCTGTAGGGCTGTGAGGGATGTGCAAGTATGCAACTAACCGCAGACTGCCAGGTTGTACTTCTCTTTGTTTTGTGAGGAAAAGCTGGGTGAAGTTCAGTGACTTATGTTCGAATCAGTCAGATAAATACTGGCTAATTCACAACAAATATAACTTCAGCTAAGAATGGGGGTTGTTGTCTGGTTTTGCCTAGATGCCAAGTGATGATGCTGTAGAGAAAACTGCCGTGCTAGTAGAGTTGAATTTAGATGCAGTTAACCATTTCTGCCTTCCTTCTCCAGCTAGGATAAATAGTTAGGGCTTGAAGCGTGTGGCAATGGCAGTTTACAGCCAGATGTTTAACCACTGCTGCTGAGGAGAATGGCAGGTTGTTACCATGGGGGCTGGCTGGAGAGGGGCTCATGGGGGTGGGAAGGAGGCCAGGGGTTAGAAATAACCTGCTGGTGGGGATCATTAGAGCCTTTATGTAAACACGGCTGGAATGAAAACAAGGTGGGTTGTTTTTTTTTTCCTTTGGAGACCTGTATGGCATCCAAGCACAACATTGCAGGCTGAGCTGCACGCTCCCTTTCAGAAAGGCACCACAGTGCAGGAGATCGGGTCCATGAGTCTGATTCAGTGCTGGCTTTGTGCATGGTGGCCACTCTCTACATCAGTTGTATTTTTGCAGTGCTGCTATAAAGGGTGGAAAAAAAATAGAAAAAGGATAGTGATCATGGAGGAGGGGGAAATACCTGGTATGATAGCAGTGAACTAGAGTGACAGTATTTATTTTTAATTGAAATGATAGGGCGTTAGGTGTACTGGAAAGTAATAATAAATATGCTTAAGGTCTTCTGTGCTTTTCGATTTTTAAAAAAAATCCTCTTAAAATAGAACCATCGTCTCTTCTATATCTGAAAAGAAATTAAATCAATATTATTAGCCTGCTTTTGTTTTAGCAAGAGTCATATTTACTCATCTCCATATTGAGCAGGAGTTTACATGCTTATATGTCTTGTTAGAAAACTGTATAGCAGCATGTCATTTGAACAAATTTAAAGTTAAATGCAGTTCTTGCATGAAATATAAATGCTGTCATATACTTTTTTGTTTGACGATGTTCATTTCATCTTCATGAGCCAGCACCTTCATAAACGTGTGCCACATGTAGGAGGGTTGTTGCAGAAGGGCTGTGTGGTGCCAGCACACAGTTGTTTCCAGGAAACCCTGCCCAGAAAGGCAGAAGCTCCTGCACTTCACTGTACAAGATGTCAATTCCCAGCACAGTGCAGGGGCAGACTGTACAGTCCTTTTACCACTTGTTGTGCCATGTTGTTTAAGGTCATGGCAATCCTGGCCAGAGGTTCTCTCTCTCTCACCTATTCATTTTTGAGTTGGGGGAGTTCTCTGATGGCCCCGGTACACAGCGTTTTAACATGTTCATGTCTGTGCATCTTGCACTGATCCTGCCATTGTTTCAGATGGATATGACTCCTTATACAAGTCTTCCACTAACCTGGGAAGACTCAGTGTAAGTTAGAGGTCTGCACACAAGGATCAACTTATAGATCAGCCCTCATTTCATTGTCTTCATCTTTATGGGGTTATTTTTTGTTTTTTGTTGTTGTTGTTTTTGTTTGTTTGTGGGTTTGTTTTTTGTTTTTGTTTTTTTTTTTTTTTTGTGGGGGTGAAGGTAGGTAGAAGAAAAAGCAGAGGTTTCAGCAGCCTGAGAATCTAAGTCCTTTCACAGATAGTGGGGCAGGGGATGGATGCCACACCTTGCTTTGCCTCACTGAAAGAGGAAGTCCAAAGAGATTAAAACATGGTGGGCTTTGACCAGTTCCCTCATCCCTCCCTCCAGCATTAAAACGTGAGGGGCACATGGCATGTTACACCTGCTGCTCAACCAAGAGACACTGGAGGGCTTTTCCCCACTGGAGATCTGGGAACTGAAACAACATTCAAAGTAGGGAAATGTGTTTTTAAAGGGAAGAACAAAACTCAAAAGCGTGAGGGGCCTTTGGTTTGAGCACAGTATTTTCCTAGGCTGAGGGTAGACAGTGAATGAGGACCACAGTGGTGGTCCATGCAGAAGAAGCTGAAAGGAAAAAAAAGCTCTGCTTAATAAAGAGCCTGAACTGGGGAGCCAGGGGTATCCGAAGGGACCAAAGCCGCTTGTGTTTTTGCCTGTGTATACAGCTGAATTATTAGGGTAGCTTCCTGAAGCATCTGCTCTAATACCTGTTCTAATGTTGCAACAAATACAATAAGCTTTAGTGTATTTTACAGAAGGTTAAACAGATTAGTGAAAAAAGAAGAAAATCTTTCTTCTCTTTTTCCCCACCAATGAATCTAAGCGAATTATAACAATCAATGTCAATTAGAAATAGACCTTATTCCATTTAGTGGTTAAATACTAAATGGAGAATATCACACAGCATTGTGATGTAATAAACACATAGGGAAATTACTTGGTAAATGAGATGTGATATACGGTCTGTATGTCAAAATACATGGGTTCACAAAATGCCGCTGGTGACACTGCCATACACTTGAACAGCTTTATTGAGGATTAAGAAACATTGACCAATTGAAAAAGGTGAAAAGCCCCATTTTTGGTTACCGTCTTTTCTGAGTAGTTATTAACATACTCTTTTTGCTCATGTTTGAAGGAAACAAAATTTCAGCTGCTGTAACCACATTAGGTCAGTAGCCAGTTTCTCAGGACTGCTGCTATTGGCATGTGCTCTTGAAAGCTTATTAAGAGAGAAGAGAGCTTGATGTAATTAAGTTAATTTAATTAATTTAATTAAATTAATTAATTAATGTAATTATATCATGAACAAAATCTTCCTGGGCTTTTGTGCAAACAGTAGATTGTTGAGAACTGTAAGAAATCTGTGAGAGATGTGAGAAACAGGTCGTATGGCCTAAAATCACAGCCACTCTTACAGAATTAGTTTGCTTTTCCTCCAGAGATTAACACTTAGCAATTCTGGGCTGGAATTCAAGAAGAGTGAACTCTAACCTGTGCATTTTCCCTTCACTTGTTTTTCTTAACCTGAAAACAGCTTTAAGAGTGTTTGCAATAAAATGCCAGGAAAAATAAAATGAAATTAAATAATCCATTTCCAAGCTTTGGGAACTACTCTTTTCAGTTTATAAAGAAAGCTAAAAATACCTACTACACTCAACAGGCATTTGAAGGCTTGCTCAAGTTGAGCTTATTCTTTATCAGATGTGCCCAGGTATTTTCTGCTTCAGGTGCATGCTCCTGTAGAGCTGCCCTTGCCCTCCCTGATGAGTTTGTGCATGTGCAGCACTTGTGGAACCTGCTCTGGGTTAGCAAACATGCCTTTGTTTACTGTATAGGACAAGACAGCTCCAGGTCTCTGCTCTTCTCTCCTTCCATCTCCATCCAGGAAGAAGACTTGGTCCCAGTGCAAGTGTGATTAGTATTTATCTCCCAAAGGGTTATTTTTTTTCTTCTCAGATATGGAGTGTAAAACTTACACCACAAAGACTATTACAGTAATAGCTACATGAGCAGAAAGTAAGGAAAGCCTCAGGAAGTGTACCTCGAGATGGTGCATTGTCAAAATTTGGACATACTCGGACTCTCATTGAGCTGAAGGCTAGTGGTATGGTAGCTGGATGTAGTTTTGTAATGAGATATGTATGTGCATTTTAATATGAATATTGTTGGCTTATGCTTTTAAAACTACACAAGTCACTCCTAGGCCTGAGGTCATGAAAGGCTGGACCAGAAGTCAACCCTAGGTCCGGAGACATCCAGGCTTGGATACTCAGGTGGTCGGGGGCTTTACATGTGCTTCAGCACACTTTTGCTACAGCTTTGATGCAGTTTTTGGTTATTTTTTGGTAAAATTAGCAACAAAGTGATTTAAAAGCTGTCTGTTGGCCATACATTTTAAACAGTTGTTCTTGGTTCCCCATCCTTCTGTCTCTTGGCTGTTGTTGAGGCAGCGCATGCAATTTGTATCTGATATCAAGTGTTTTGAGATGCTTCATGTGCTGAGAAAAGGCATGTATCTTAACATACTGCTGCTGCTCAAGGGCTAGGAAATACAGTAAACATAGACATGCAGGTTTTCAAATGGCTCATTTGAGTTTTTACTTGCGGAGAGATTCCTGTGCCTCTAAAGATTTACAGCTTCCTCTTCATTTGTGTTGTCTTCTCTTGGCAATGCCAAGCCTGTTGTTTTTTTTATTAAGGTGTGATTTTGTTCTTTAATCAGCCTAAAGCGTTTGTTTATTTTTCTACAATGCAGAATCTTGTAGTGCATAGGAACTTGAAAATTAAATTGGGTAGAAGATCATCATATAAGCTATCTTGAGGTTCGTTTTTCTGCTTTTTATTACCCTCTCTGAGAGGACTCTGATTCTGCCATCCTGGACATACTGGACAGATAAGCAAGGATTAAAATTACTTTAGATCTTTCCATTTATGTAGGTAGCTTTCTTTTAGTTGACCTGAAATTTGAATATAAAATTGATGCTTTATTTTTGTAAGTTTCAAGATCAGTGAGCTCCCAAAAATAAAATACGTGTAAAGGAAACCTCTACAGAACAAACTGATGTCCATATCCACACTTTCTGAATACCTTTATCTTGGTCTTCTGTCTCTTGGGCTCAAAACTGGAATTCAGCTCCTAGCTTGGACTTGCCTGCCTCTTAGGTAACTTTCTTTTGACTGAAATCCCACAACTGCAGGAGTTATTGTCTGATTCAGCAGGTTTGTGAATACCAGCATAACATTTTAAAATAACAGTGCAATAATGTAAGTTATACTGCTCATTTAGATTTTACATTTGAAAAAGTAAAAATTTTGACTGAAATTTGCATTTGCAGAATTTTTTTCCCTACTGAGGCATTAACTATTGAAATAGCTGGATATGCAGATATTCATCATCAAGATGAAGATTCTTAAGGAACTGAAAGAATGAAAAATATAATTTGCTGAAGTTTTCAGGGGACTCTGGAATTGAAAGCTTTCTAAGTTTTAATTTATCTGAATTGATTTTCTTAGATTTAGAGTTAATTTTTAAATCCAGAGGAAGTCTAAATAAACGCAAGGGAAGTTAACAATACTTGTCTGAAATGTGACCTAATCTCATCTACTTTAGTTGGAAAGCATTTGTGTGGCTCATTTGCCTTTATATCAGTAATCCTACCTGCATGTTAGCTGGATTTGGTAGCATTTTTCCTTTGGGCAATGAGTCAAAAGAAATGTTTAATAAAACTATAAGCAACTGAAAAAAGTTGAATTGGATTGGAAGGTAGCATGTCTTCAACTAGAAGAATCTGTTTGCTTTTTCTTTTTCTCTGTCTTAAAACATACAATTCTTTTTAACCTTTATTATTAGTATGAATCATGGTGCACTCCATAGAAAATCCCGTTTGCTTCTTGTTAATAACTTGTTGCAGCATGAAAAATATCTTTAGACCATTAGGAAAACAGGGTTCCATGCCCAACAGCAGTTTGGATACTGAGGATACCACTCCTGGGTACTGGTCCACAGCCACTTTTTGGTGACAAAGATCAGTTTCTGCCTCATTTCCTCCAAGTGTGGGTGCTCATTCTTACTACTGAGCTGCTGGAGCAATGGAGGCAGCTCTGCTGGGGACATCACCCAAGGGTTGGGTGGTGGGCAGGAGGTGGGATGGGGCAGGATGCTCCTCAGTTCCATTTTCTCACTTCAAACCTATGAAGTATCTGAAATGTTGTCAGTATGGATTGCTCACAGACGTATCTGAAAGTATTTTAGTGCACTTTTACTTTAAAAGATAGCAATTCTTCTGAATTGGAAAATGCAGCATTTTGAAAGTGAGGAAAGCTTCTGTCTGAAATTTGCCTCCACCACGGAATGGCAACTCAAAATCTCCCAGGTGTCATGCTCTCATTTTCCAGTGTTTTGAGTTAGTGACTTGTGGTGTAGCAGACTTCAAACACTTCAGGCACTTTTCTTTCTGCCTTGCTGTGTTATCTGATCGTATGGATACAAACCAGGTATGAGACTTCTCATCTGGAAAGGTCTGTGAGGAAGGTGTGTAGGGACAATATTTGCAAGTGGTTTAGTTAACACGTCTGGCACTGCACCAGCTTTGCTTAACCAGGTCTTGGGTGGGAGAGAGCTGTTTTTAACATAGGACAATTAGGATACAGTTCTAGCATTTTTACCAATTACATCTACTCTCCCCCACTCCCAAATTTTGATTAAAAAGTGGAATTTATGTTAGAATTTAACCTCTGACTGACCTCTTCTCTTTTAAAACTGTTTAATTGGTTATGTACAGGCAAAAATTTGCTTGGAATCTTCTTCTTTTTTAAACAATTACTTCATTGGGACGTGTGGTGCTTGTAGGAGCACTTCATGTGAGGTGACATGCTAAATGCAGTGTCTCTGAGACCCCTCTGTTCCAAAGAGTTTTTTTGGTTTTCAAGGAGGAGCAGTTTTTTAACAGATTTTGTAGTAAGAGCAAAACTTCTTCAGCATTGTGGGCTGTCTTGTTTGAGAAGGGTACTCATTTAATGAAGGAATAATTTCATGGATAGCTGCATCAATGGGCAGATGTTGCACAATTCTAAAAGATAATCTGTACATGCTTAGCACATCACAATTAATGTTGCAGGACTTGAGACTATTATTGTCTCCCTAGAGGTAGTATTAATTAAGAGGTTAAACCCAAGAACAAAATCAGACATTATTTCCACTTGGAGAACTTGTTAGAATAAATTAATTTTTTGTTAGAATTTGTCTTTTATTCATGTGTCTTGGTAAGCATATTAAGTCAAAAGTGGCTTGTGAACAGCAAAGCATCTAAATCTTTTTTCCTATGTTTTTTTGTGAGCAATTGGTTGTCTTTGAAGAACTTACTAAACACTTGGACTGCAGTAAAATTAAATATAAAAGGACAGCCAGTTGTATTCTGTGTATTATTAGCAAGGTCAACTAGTGCTGGTATTTCTGTTATTACAAGAACTGTTTTGCCACTTTAGTGTTACTTCTTCCCTCTGCTTTCATTTCCCTGGGCTTCACTGGTATTCATTCAGTGTATTTGCTTAAGGGAAGGTAATTTTAGGAGCATGGCTTTCACCTGCCCTTGTCTTACAGCCCAGTTTTGGCCTTTGAAACCTAAATCAAATGGATTGTGTTCCCTTAAATGATATAATTTCTGCTACCTTCTGAAGGATTCAATAGATAAATAAATTCAAAGGCATTAGTAGAATACAGTTCTGCTAAATGTTGAGCACCTTTTAGGAGGAACTTTGTGCCTTCAAATCTCTTGACATCTAGAACAATTAAATTGGTTGTCTTTGCTGAACAGCAAGCCAGAAGAATATATTTGTAATATATGTAGAAAGGGTACAGATTTCACTACTTGCAGATAAGCAGAAAACGTGGCTTCTTTTTGTTTATAGTGCTTTCCACTTGTAGCTAATTTTAAAAATAAGGAAAATAAATCTTGACTTTTTCTCTCAGAAATTAACAATTAATTGTATTTTCTTCAGGTTTTTCTGGATCATGTAGTCTTTACAGAATTAAGATGCAAAAAATTTAGTAATAGCAGGAAGGCTTGTCCACAGAAACAGACTTTGCAGACTTCTTGCTTTTTGCTTGTGGTTTCTGTAATTTTTTCATTCTTTTCAGAGTTCCATAATATTTTGTTTTCCTATAGAAACATCTGTCCCCATATTTCATAAGTGTGGCAGCTTTTGCACTGGGAACCATTTATTTTGATGCAAACATCATAACCTCAGCATTTAAAATGATGAATTTTGTTAAAACATTATTTAGGAAACAGTTGCTCAGAGCAGGAGGTCCTCTTTAAAATGTAAATTATAAACTGAGAGGCCTCTTTTCTGCTCCAGTTTTCTTCTCAAACATATTTAATCCACAAGATTAGAAGGTGAAAATGAATTCATTGTACATTGCTGAAAATTGAGAGCACTATCAAGGAGTGCGATTATCCAGGGTTTTGTCAGTACCATGAATTCAATAATATTCTATAATACAAAAATACTTTTTGTAAAGCATTTCTACAGTACCCTCTTCATCTTTAGTGTTTCCTCACAAGAGATTTCGGATTTGGATGTGTATTGTTTCCTATGATTTACGCCAAAGCGCAAAAACACAGCTTGAAGTTTCGGAGCAGGGAAATCCCGTAGTGCTGCTAAGCTGAAAGTCATTTTCCCTGTGTGCTCATCTGATGGAGGAACATTCACAGAGTGGACAAGACGACTTTTGTAAGGCTCAGTTTGTGTGAGCTGCAGTGACAGGGAGTGAGCAAACCTCAGGTGGACACAGAGCACACGGAGACAACCAGTGAATGAGTTTCTAGGCTGGAGCCTTTTTCATGAGATGATACAGGACAAGCACAGCTGCCTTTCAGGTGTGTAATCCTTGGGCCATCTTAGAGCTGATTGAGATCTTATTTGGAGGAGTGTAACCATAAATCAGAACTTTTTTTTGAGATCTTCAGTGCCAGTTTCATGTATGTTCTGAATTTATCATCAGTGCACACCATTGATATTTGCATTGATTTTTTTCCTTTGGTTTTCCTTAGGTTGATTATCTTCCAGCATGACATTGTCCTGCAGCCAGTCCTGGCCAAAGTACTCTTATATGACACTTTATGCAGACTGTTGACCAAATTCATACAGAAAACTTTGAGTATGTTTATTAAGAAGCATATTGTCTGGGTTCTGTGTGAACCTATGACTGCAAAGTAGTCTGTGTAAAAAGAAAAAAAGCAGGTTATTACTGAATTCAGGAAGTGAAAAGAAATATTCCATCTGCTAAAAAGGCTAGTGTATGTATAAAGATGGTATTTTCAAAAGTGCACTAATTCCGTTCTTCAGTGAATCAGGCCAGATGCTGATAGTAATTACAAGCTCCTCATATATAGTGAACTGTCAAATACAGAGGTAAAAGTGGACCATGAAGAAATGGCTATATATTGCTTGCTCAGTAAAGGTTATGGCATGAAGGATTGAAGTGACGTAGTCATAGGCCACCCAAGTTACTCAAAATCAAAACCATTTTTCAAGATACCTGCGCAGGCAATGTTTTCTTCCGGTACTGAGATACCATGTGATGCCAGCTCATCTGTCTTTATTTGGTTTTCAGAAGTAGTTTTCTCATTCTTCATGTATTTATTCCTTATAGACTGTCTTCATTACTAGCTGTATCAGAGTAGTAGTAGATTGTCTGCATCACACCAGCTGGAAGAGATTTGGCATTTTACTTTGTGCAGGGCAAAGGTCCCACATTCAAGTGCGGCTTCATTGACACTGCAGCTTTTCTGTATTTTTTGGCAGTAGATATTTGTTTCAGTGGTTAGTGATGAGGATGTTAATCTTGTCCTAGAAGATTAAATTTTTCTGGAATTTCTGAGAGCATTTCCAGCACCCGATGCAGGCAGTGCTGTTGAACAAACAGAAGCACTGCAAGATTTGTTTTATTGAGACACTTGCCTGGCAAGCTGTTTATCTTGTATGTGATCCAACAGGCATTGTAGAAACTTTGACAAGCCCTGTGTGGTTTTGATGGAAGGGAAAGCAGTGAAGCACCATAGCAATTCTGCTCTGACCTTCCTCCTTAATCTGGTTGAACAATTTGTTCCCACAGCTAAACTTCTCAAGCCATGTAGTATTTTATTTCTGATCTTTTTCTATCCAGCCTTTCTACCAGTTTACACTGCCACTTGTCTTCCTGTCTGGTTTTAAGGTCTTCCCCTGCTGTGGTTTTTTTCTTATCAATACTGCTCCTTTCCAAGCTGTATTTCCAGTCTGTGAGTATGTAAAGGAATTGAGTAAACTCTCATTTCAATGCTTGCTCATTTGCAAAGGTAATCCACTTTGCCTGAGACTTGCTTGCTTTTGCTGAGCATATGATTAAATTTGACTTGGATATCTTCTCAGAGATCAATTGCTCATTTTAGCTGTTGTTTTTTCCCTAAATGTCTTGGGGATTTTCGTTGTTGCTGACTTTTTTTCCCCTTCCCCTGGCTTCATATCACTCATGTGCTACCAAAGCAAACTTGACATTCAAGTAGGATAATGTTATCAGTTTCATGTTGTACTGTACTGGGCACATCTACTTCATTCTCCTTCTATCAGCAACAGCAAGTCAAGCAGTTGATAAGTATTCGAGACATTGCTGTAAATGAAAGAGAAGAATGGTGTGCATTTTTCTACTTTATTAGTATAAGTAAAACCTTTTCACTGTTGAGGCAACATTAATGTTAGCTTTCTTCTGTAAAGAATAAAAATACAGCTGTTGCCTAAAGTTCTTACCTTTTAACTTCAAGACCATTGGGGTTTTTTTCTTTTTCTTTTTTTCTTTTGTGTCATTTGTACAATCAAAGCAAGTAAGACAGTTTGTTGAAAAAGTTGTTTGATCCTCCTGCATGTCACAGACCATCACACTTCTTGCACTTACCCTGTATTAAGGCAATAAATTGTATTTGATTATTGCAAATTTGTACTTTGCCACTATATGTATTCTGGCAAGGTTTTTAATACTTTATCTCTTGATATCAAGAACTGAAGAATTCAACATTCCTGGCCTTGGTAATTTAGACCACTGAGTAATCTTCCTTTCTGGAACATCTGTACATAGCTGAGGGGTTTTTTGATACCTTCATCAGCTGAAATAAGATTGGTGTTTTCTTCCAAAGGAGGAACTTGGGAAACTGCAATAAAATTTGTTTCTAGAACTTCTCTAAGTTAAATAAATTGGACTTTTAGTTGCTTACTATAAATTTTGGTTGTTTCTCTCTGACTTCAAGGTGTCATTCAAAGGTGGAACACAAATTTCTGATTTGATTTTGATGGTGGTGCTGTGCAGAGGCCCGCTTGATACCGATGTTAGTGGTAGAGCCTAGATCTACATTGATGATGAGTCTCAAATCAACCAGTCTTTTTAATAAGTGCTTATTGGGTCTTTTTAGCATCAACTTTTTTGATCAGAATTTTGGATAGTACAAAGTGAAATGGCACAGAAATATTGGTGTTCTCAATTTGTAAACTCTTATTTAATCTGATAGATTTGCTTTGCTCGTCAGAGGATGAAACCAGCTTTGTTTCCCTAGATCTATTTCACATAAATCCATGATCTGTGGCATTAATGTAAGAACTGTTCATTGTTTCTGTATCAGTTGAATCCCCTGAAAATATTTCCTGGATCAGTGTTATGCCTTGTGCTGTCAGTACCTCGTTATTCCCAGTGAGAAGTGACTAAATGGTGCCTCATTTTCCTGTGCTAGCGATGTATTCTCTTGATTTTCTGGTACAGTGGATGAGACTATCACTGTGTGATGAGAATGGCCACTTCTGTCTCTATCTAACCTACGAGTTAGAAACTTAATGCCTTAATGTTGTTGTTAGATCATGTCCATCTTGTAATACCGATAAGCACTGTGCCCAATACCCTTGAAAAAGACTGTAGCATTACTAAACATGTTCTTTTTCTTATCTTTAGCTTCACTGTTTTTAGCTGTAACTTGTAACTAGCCCCACACAGAAATCAAGAGAATCAAGAGTGTTTGGTGTCCCTGCCCTGGATGTCTAATACTTGTCCCAGTGTTTTCTGCACGGGAATGAAATCAGGCCCCTGCATCCCGGCCCGTGTGTCCTCCTGGTCATCTGCATCTTGATCAGCTGGGGGAAGGAAGAAGCTGTAACATAAAACACCCTTCCTCCCTTCCACAGCCAACTAAACTTCTCTCCAGTGTGCACACTCCTTTTCCCCAAACGTTCTAACTTTCCACACCTGTAGCAATCCCACAGAAGTTGGTGTAGTTAGTGAAGTTGATTCTCTCATTTTATTCTGTTCACTTTTAAAATCCTCTTTCATGTGACCTTCTGACAGTCCTAGCAGCTGACCCAAGCCTTCTGCCAGTAAACCATGTTGCCACAGGACCTTTTCTCTGTAAGGCTTCAGCTGTGTCTCTCTTTTGCCAGGTGCCAGAAGATCAAATTCCTGATTTGCAAGCACCCGGTAACACAGAGTAATTTAGAAGGGGTAGCAGTGGCTGTCAGGGAGTATCTTAGGAAACAGAAATTTTTACCAGGTCGTGTGGGAACAAAGTTCACGTGGGTACAAGTTTTGCAATTACAGAAAATGGCAATAGTCTATTTCAAGAAAAATAAAGGTTTTTCATATCTGAACACTTCTCAGTGTGTTTTCCTTTTGACAGCATGACAGTTTGTCAGTCCCCTTTTCTTCAGTGCTAAAATTCTAGGCATAGAAATTTTTCCTTCTGATGTAGCTTAAGGAAATCTTTGAAGTAAGGTACATTAGCATATAAACTTTGGAACTCTTTGGTTGTTCTTGGGTCGGGATAATAAATGTTTGTTCAGGTGCCCAGAACTAGGAAGTGAGTGTTTTCTGCCTTGTCACAATACATTAACTATGGTGCTGTATTTTCATTAAAACACTTGTATTTTTCAAACCTGGGCTTATTTCTAATTTCTGTTCCTCCAAATTATAAATTTTGAATGTTCATTTGATCTTGCCTGCTTCAAGTCAGAATGAAAGTGTTCCTTGCATGTATATGAATGTCTCCCTCCCTTGGCGGATTCCCCCCTGCTTGACAGAGAACATGGAACTGGATCAATCATCTGTCACTTAACAGTGTTAAAGATTCCATGGCCTTTATCTCTTACCAATTCTGATAAAATGCTTGTTCCAGTTGCATGGCAAGCATCCATGTTTGATAGCTGGTGTCCAACAAGTCACGTTTTTGTAGGGCTGGCCATATGCCTTGTACCTGGGCAGTGAATGTGAAGCGCTCTGAATATTGTGAATTTACTTTCTGTTGATGCCATCTGTGTAGTGATTGCACATTAAATAAAGTGCAAGAGCTGTTCTCCAGGACAAATGGATATTTTATGTTGGAAGGAAAAAAAAGGGCTTTGAAAAATGAGAACACTTAAAGTAGCTGGAATATATGATAACCTTGAATTTTGTTAGCAGAAAGGGTTTGAACAGAATGATACTGTATGCCAGTAGAAGTTTTAAAAGGACATTTTCTTAGAGAATTTGCTAGGGAGAGATGATATTTCCTACATATTTTATGTGTGGTTTTATATAGGATTTACTTTTGGGTTTTAGTAAGATTTAATAGCGCTGGGAAAAATCAGCGTAAGAATGGTCCACATAAGGAAGTCTGCAGGATGTGTGCACAGGCCAGAGGGACTCATCATTTGCTTTTTTTTGGTTCTTCTGCATTTAGGTGCTCATTTGCAATATTGCATTAATGTAGAAGTTTGAAGTAAATTATAAAAGGAGTAGATAACAGCTTTGGCTGTAAAGCTGCACTCTCATTTTTTTGGCAGTAGGTAAAAGGGCTGATTAGGAGAATGTATTTCCTTTATTTTCAAATATAAACCAGATAGTCAGTCATGAAAAAGTCATTCATTGTTTTCCAAAGACTGGTTTGGTTTTTTTTTGCCAGTGTGAAATTGAAGTTTGGGTGTGCAAAACTGGGAAATGTGTTAGTCCTTTTGCACAAAATGAGCATCAAGAAAAGGTGATTGTACTATTTTTTTCCCCCTCCTTTACTCCCTGCCTGGATTCTGATTGTTTTTGGCTTTAAACAGATGAGATCCCCTAATGACCATATTAGTGCTTTCAGTCCTTCAAAGCAGGGGTGAAGGTGCAATTACTGTACATGAATATCAAAAATACATCAGTTCAAGCAGTATTTTTGATGGTCCAGATTTCACATAAGTTTTAGAAATGAAGATATAATGTACAGCTGTGGGTGGTCCATATTCTGATTGTTGATGCTTGCAATTTTTAAGGTCTTCCTTTTGAATACCTAAATTGTTGTTCCTATTTAGATGTGAAAGATCAGGGGTTTTCCAGATCCAGTGTGTAAGGACTTATTTCTGGCGGCATTCTTCTCTTGACCCACTTAGAGCCACTGCTGTGTTTTCCTCTGGTGGCTGTGGTGACTTTGAGTAGTTTGGAGAAGAACTTTGGTAAACAGGCAACATATACATTCTGGGGATAATCCCATTCTGCCAGTTATGTTGTGCTGATGAGTTTTATAAGGGAGTTTTTGATGATGTGGTAGGTAAAGTGTCATAATCAGAGGCCTATATATCCAGGGAATCTCTGTTTCCTAATGAGGCTCCTTGAAGCAGAAGTGCCTTGATGTTCCCTGTGGTCCTGAAGCCTCTTTTCCAGGCTGGTATTCTGATGATCCAGTGTAGCTGGCCAGCACATCCCTGTACAGCAGAGCAGCTGCACCCCACATCCCTGGGGTCCAGGAGCACAGGAGAAAAGAGAGAGTCTGGAGAAAAGTCAGAGTCCGAGGCGCTCGGTAACCACAGGCAGAGCTGCTGGATTCATCCCCATTCACACCTCTGTCATGCCCTTCAGAATGGGGGTCCTGCCTTCCCCTCTCTTTGGGAATGGCAAATACTCTGCACCGCAGGTGACATTGGCAGAAGTCTGCAAAGATTTTGCTTAAAGAGAAGGGTCATTACATTTGTATGTAATGGAAGAAGAGGTAGAGAAAGACCCTCAGTGTTATGCACCTCCTCGAGACAGCCTCGGACTGCCTTCCACCTAGAGAGAGTTGAAACTGATAGTGCTTTATCTAAGAATAACTCATCCCAGGGACATTAAATGGTACTGTCCCAGCAGCAGGCAGGGTCCCTGTTAGATTCATGTTGCACATGTAGCACAGGCAGCTTGCTCGACAGGCCTGTCTTCCTGCTAGGCTTTTAGCTGGCCTCTGATGATTTAACACACAAAAGAAGCAGAGAAAAAATGTGTTCTGTCATCATCATAGCAACGTTTTCTCTATGAACTGTGACTCGGTGATGCAAACTTTCTTGTGGAAAACAACCTCCCAAAAGTCCATAGTGAGGACTGGGGCTATGGGAGCCTGTGCACTTGGGCCCTGGTGTTTTCTGGGAGCTGAAATCTTTATACTGGTGTACACGGCTCCTTGAAACATTTTCCAACACAAGCCTGCTGTTTCCCTTAAAGGATTTTATGGGGCTCCCTGCACATCATATCTTGCAGAGCTTACCATATTGGCTCTTAAAAGTGGCTTTGAGTACAATGCCAAGGCCCCCCAGGAGCAGCTTTACAGGCTGCTGGCGAGCTGGGAAGCCGCAGTTGGCTGTCCCTGTGCTAGCGGAGCTCCCTCGCTGGCTTTTCCAGCTAAAGAGATGAAGCATCTGTTCTGTCTAGTTTAATTAGACATTACTTCCTTCCTGAATAAAGCAGGGAGCTCTGCAAAGTGCTACAAGCTCTTGTTCCAGAGGTGCCTCTTTTAAAGGAAAACTGGGTTCTTATCTGATGCCAATGTCTAATCCCCCTCTGTACCTTCTCAGTGCCTGTGCAAAGGACTTCCATGTGGGCCCTAAAAATGAAAACAAAAGGTTCATCATCAAGGTAGTTTCTGTTTCTTTCAGGAACCCTGGCATAAAATTATTTTTTCTTGCTTTCAGTTTTGCAAAGCTGATAAAAAGCCATGAATCTAAATATTTTTGTAGGGAAAGCTGACACTCATTGTCTATACATCGGCTTCTATATGAGTGCTGCTGAAGGGATCTCCTAAACTCATTAGTGCTCCTGGATCATTAGATCTGGAATAACATGCTCAGAACCTTTTTGCTGTTATTTTAAAGACCCAGGTAAATGCTGAAGCCCGTAGCAGGTGATGGCAGCTCAGAGGCAGGGTGCTCGAAGGCAGCAGCCTTAATTCCACTGTGCCTGCCTGCAGGGACAATCTATGTCCCAAGTTTTGTCCCAGACACTTGCAGGATGCTGCTGAAGTGCAGAGTGACCTCTGGTAGCCTTAGGACAAATCCAGCTCCTTTTAAGGTGAATATAAGGCCAAGGGTGTCCTGCTCAAACATTGCCACTTAGAAGAAACCTTTTCAGAGGCACATATGGACACATAATGCAGCTTGGCCTGTTTTTCTGTGTAAGTTATTTCAGTGCATGGGGAAAACAAGTGTGCGAAACCTCAGCATCATATTGCATAGTAATTTTAAAAGTGATGAAAGGATATACCAACAACTGAGGAATCAGGCACTTAAAGCACAGCATAGCGTGGGGTTTTCTAGCAGTGGTGGGGACTGAATAATACGTATTTTTGTTCTGGAGGCTAAATGCTAAAATAGGAAAATAAAACTGAATGACATACACATTATTTTTTTTCCCCTCAAGAAACACAGAGCTAAAATTCATCTCCTTAGTAAACCCCATTTAAAGATTAGAGCACTGAAGAAACAAACACTGGGTAAGTTTTTATTATAACAACAACATTGTCTGGCTTTTTTTAAAGGAAGAAAGATACCTTAGAGATTCTATGCAAGTAAGAAACATATGAGAGAAACTTCCTAAACGAGAAGTTTGGTGGTCTCTTTAACTTAGGTCTGAAGATGAAAAGCTTCAAGGAGACAGGAGAAGTTGAGTAGAAACAATTCTAGATCTAAACAGGCTTCATCATTAAAAAATATTTGAAAATTAATAGTAGAGTTTTGAAGACTCTGCCAAGGTAAATTCTTTTCAGTGTAATTAGTGAAGAAGGAAGGAAGTGTTCAGTTGTTTGATGCTCACAATCTGCCAGTGTTGTACTTCTATTTTATAAGAATTTTCTACTTCACATTGCTGTGGTAAATACTTGGAGGAAGGAAAATACAGAACATAAAACTTGGCATTGAATGGGAAGGGGTGAACTTAAGAACAGGGCGGGAATTCATGTGGATCCTTTCAAACGGAAAAAAGTAGGAAATGCCAGGCAGGACTCGGTGGTTGGATTTAGACCCAATGCTGTGTTTTGAGTAGTTTGCCTGTCACAAACTGGTCCATAATGGTCTCGGCTTCTGGTTACTGCTTGTTCTCTAGACCAGAAGAGCATGTCATAGCAAACTTCCAGATGTGACTTCCCAGGCTCAAAACACTTCAGTGAGTCATAAAGCAGGGTGTCAGTAGCCATGTTTTTCAAGATTGTTATGTTCAGGCAAGAGCCCGGAGAGGAGGGTGTGAAAGGCTGCTCCATGGATGGATTGCAAAACCGTTGGCTCCAGGTTCTCGTGAAGTCTGTGTATGAATATGGCTGGAGCCTGAAATCTTGCAGCTCTGTCATGTCTACGTGTTTTCCAACTTCTTTTTTACACAAAGACTACAGGGAACACCAGCCAACACGTGGCTTGTGTTATTTTTGAATTATTATTGTTAGGGTTTTGAATGTTGACTAATGTGCTATTGCTGTGGTGTATCACAGAAATAAAATTCGGCCTTATTTTGACAGGGAAATGTATGTTACAATTTCCTTGTGATACATTGCACTGCCTTGTTAGTTTGATATTTTCCATTAATTTGAAAGAGCAGAGCAGAGTGGAAAAAGGGAGCAGAAGAGATGTTCATCTGCCATGAATTTTCCCTCTCCTTGAAAGGCTCTCATGTCCTCTACCAATTAGTGACCTTCCCTGTACTGCATGATGTGCTGCCCACTCAGAGTTTAGCTGGCAGTTCACAGGCAGTTTGTTCCCCTGCAAAATCCCTGCAAGCAGAGCAGCTCCACCAGTCTTCCCAGGCTGCCCTGTGGGTCTCTTGGTTGCCAGGCTTGAGAAACTGGAGTGTGTTCTTCTGGATTTAGCCAGAATATAAAGATTCAGGCATTTTCAAGTAAGTGTGATCCTGCCTGTTTTCAGATTAAGAAATTTATTTGAAACAGTTTACATAGGTTGCTTTAGATTGTTTTGGGTTTTTTTTGTCATGATTTTTGGTGTGTAAGCTGAAGTTTAATGATGCAGGTAATTTATGGGCTTTACTAGAGATGGAGATTTATGGAAGCAAAAGTTTATGCAATTAGATACATTAGTGTATTTCTATTTAACTTTTAGAGTAATTAACTTTAGAAGTTATTTGAACAGTTGGTTAAAGTTTTATGATAATGTGGCTGTATTATGATTTTTCAGTCAGTTTCACTTTCACTGCATTGTTTTGCTTGCTTGGGTGTTCACTTACTGTTCTGATTTTATTCAGTAGGAGCAGCAATGGTTATAGACATTAATTTCCTATAAAGAGCTTATGTTACTCTGTTAAAAACAAAACCTAACTCTTCAAAAATAGTCTTGTGAAAATTCCTCTTTGAATAGGAAGTTTCAACAGCTGATCTTGATAGGTCATAGAGAGCAAATGTATTACTTAGGGGACAGGGTGCCAACCTTTTGCTTCTACATCAGAGCAGTGTCTCAAGCGGAGTAATCCTCAAGATGTGACCGAGACTGCTCATGTTGTAGCATTAAACGAGAAGCACACACCATTGCCACTCTGAGGCTGAGGTTTTAGATGGTATTTGGAGTTGTATTTCAGGGGACAGGTGGAAGTAATGATGACAATTAGAATGCCTTTGATGCCGCATTTAGCAAGTGCTCTTTTACTAAAGTGGGCAGATCAAACAACAGGAAGCAGTTCCCTCACTTGTAATACGAAGCTTGGCTTTGCAGCCAGTGCTCTATCCGAAAATCTGCCTCTCTTTTGCAGGGAGCAACTAAACTGTTGCATTCCCTGCTGCCCTATTTCCCCTGGTTTCCCTGTTGGGTTTGCTCCTCTATGCAAGTTTAATGCAGGAGACACACACGGAACCAAGACAGTTTTTTGTCACCTGAGGAACATTCCTACTATACATCTGGAAGGGCCTGAAAGCCTCCTGCCCCTCCTTGGAAGCTTATACCATGGCTCTGCTCAGAGCAAGCAAAGTGACTTGCCAAATTAGGGAATTCTGGCTATGAACTGGGGGCTATTGCATTTTTGTCCCCATGAGTGTTTTGCTCCAAAACCCTGATGGTTCCCACTATAAATGTAACCAGATGGCCTTGAACTGCAGAATTTTGCCAAGCACATCTGTCAGAGACAGCCGAAGTGTAACATATGTTCACACTGGTCTTTCAGTGGTGGCTTTCATTGTCTCAGCTGACATTTAACAAAGACCATTCTAATCATCCTCCATTTAGTTTGGTGGCTAATAAGCACATCAACTTCACAAAAACAGTATGCTTGTAGTCAGCCTTCTCTGAGACACTGAAAAGTAAGGACATGCTGCTGGTCCAAGTGGTTGCCTGTTGTCTAGTTAAGAACTACACTCCTGCAGTCATCAAATGCAGTATATCTGTGCTATAGACCTGAGTCCCTCAGTTATATGTCCTTTAAAGCAGGGACCCACATGAGAGGTGGCTCTTGCTTCTGCTGACTTGTCATTTGCTGTCTTTTGCCACACTGTGCTGTAAATCTAACTTAGAAAAAGAGAGATGAGAAATTCTGTAAACTGATTCTGTAGACTGAATGGAAAGATTGGTTCCATATGTAATACTTCTATTTCTTTTGTGTTTCTTGTGACTAAGAGAAGGATGGTAGGGGACACAGGAAATGCACCTGAGTTGGGTACATGTGGATGAGCTGATGTTTGTGGTGACTTGGAGTTGTGAACATAAGCTGGTATGTGCTATTCAAGTGTGCATCTAGCAGTTCAGTCTTTTTTTTCATGCTTTTTGTCTTGCATGTGTTTAGCATATCATGTTTTGAGGTTTCATGGTTGAGGTGCAGCTTTGGAGTTCTGCAATGTTACTTGTTATATATTCGGAACAACAAGAGTTGCGTTTTGCTTTTTTTTTTTTTACTGACATGGAAAGGCATCTGCCAATTAGTCTGAAACTTTCAGGGATTCCCTGCTGTTATTTCTCAGCCATGAACACCTTGTTAAAGTTTATTCAAAGTCAGAATACCATGTTGAGTTGCTGAAATACTGAATTGTTCTTTCCACTGGGACTTGCTTGATTTGAGTGAAGAGAGCACAGCTCCCTGCCAGCGTACCCAGGATACCAGTGACTTGTGGTTATAAGTGTGAGGGAATGGTACAGGGGCTACCAGCAAGCAGTGACTTGGCACGTCACACTATTCATGCATTTTCTAGTGGCTGCTTTTTAAAATCCTTCTGTCATCCAGGACGATGTACACAGGCATCTCACAAATAATAACATGTATAAACCCACCGAAGAGATTATTAGGCAGTGCATATTCATGTGACTGCTATAAAGCTTTTAATGCAGGGGGGTTGGACTAAGTGACCTTTAAGAGGTCCCTTCTTACATAAACTGTTCTATGATTCTATAGTGGGAGGTGCACATATTTGTAATATTTGAATAGTAGAAAATATATTCTCTGCATTTGAATAGCTTATTAGCTATTAAAATTCTCTGGTATTTTATATAGTATATTTTATATACTATGGGTATATTTGTTCTGTTTTCCATAGGCGTGTGGGTAAACATACTGCATGGGTGTTCCTCTGGAAAGAGCAAATATAAAGAAATTCCTCTTTCACTTATGTAGATAAATCACTGTTTTCACATTAGTGGGTGGAAGGGAAAAGGCTAAAAATATTTTTTTGCCTGTAAATTTTATTTCAGTTAGCTCAAACACTATTGCGTGTGATCCCTTAATTTATGTGTGTGGCAAACTCAAAGGTGAGATGACCCAGATCTGATTGCAATCTTGTATCAGTGTAAAGCAGATGGACAGCGGCAGCTCCCCAGGCAGCCTCAGTGCTCTTGTCGGTGGAAGTCATCCTGAGATCAGAATCTGAAATATTTACATATTCTAGATAAGAAGGCGAAACTTTATATTTCGTGTGGCTAGTTTTGAAGGAACTGTAAAAGAAACCACATCTCAGCTGGGTTTCTATTTGTTTTATTTTCTACTATTTCTTTTTCTTCTACTGTGAAGTACCGGTTAGAACTAAGCTAAGACATTATTGTGCAATAAAAAGCTGTCTGGTACCTAGGAACAGGAAAGGGAACCTACTCTGCACAGTCTATCTATTACTAGTGGGATGCACAGCTGGATCTCTGCAAGAAGTTACTGCAGGGTACCTCAGCTACTCGCTGAGCAAGAAAAAATTCTGAACTGAGCTGGCAACAGTGGTTTTTATGGTGGAGAGTTCTCCTCTCTGTTTGGGATAGACAATAAGTAAACTAATGTGATGAAATGTTGTCCTTTTTGCCCTTTTCAGGATCCTGGTTTATTGCAGTGGAGCACTGGCATTAACTTGTGCCACACAGGCATTTTTTCAGATGTTGCTGAATAAAAATAGCTTCAGATTGCCAAGTGGCTGCTGGGATATGAACATGAGTTTCATAAATCTTTTTGTTTAAGGTTAAATAAAAGCAAAACCAAGAGAAAAGCTACCAAGGTCTTCGTTAAAATGAACAACAAACAAAATCACACAAAAAAGTGTGTTGTGAATGTTAGGCTGTTTAAAAAAAAAGAAAGAGCCTTTGCTTGGCTCTGGTGGGTATCTTCCACCTGAAGTCCAGAATAACTAGATTTTCTTTCCGAACAGAACGTGCCTTCTGAATGTGGATGAGGAATCAGACAAATCAATTAGCCAGAATAAATAATATAATGTTGCTTGGAGGCATTAGGCAAGGCTTCAGTCCAACAGTACTTTAAAGTTATGCAAACTTTAAAAGGAAGATAAGCTGATACAAAAGTATTGCAGCTGATTTAGAAACCAGATTATAATTCTTGTATGGTTGCAAGCAAATAACTGAAGCTCTAGGCTTCTATTTCCCATACATGAACACAATGAGATAGTGTTTCTTACTTTCAGGAGAGAAGTGAACATTGTTTCTCAAAAATGTCTTGTGTGTCATTTATTCCTATTGTATGGGGTTTTTTGGGCGTTGGGTGGGGGGTTAAGCTATGTCGTTTATAAGCATCTTTGTGGAATTGTTTTCCACGCCATAGAAACAAAGGTCTTCACTTGAGTCTCAAGTTGGAATTCTTGCTTTGCACATTTGAGCAGCTTTATCTGTCATTTAGTTTAATGGAAAGTTTGCATGGAAAATTTTAGTTATTTTATAGAGGATACTGAAGAATTTTTTTTTTGTCATATAGGTTATTTCTACATTTAACTTCTGGCACTCCATTGCTGTGGATGTTATTAATGTCGTGTTACATGAATTTGTGAAATTTCCATATAAACTATATATTCTTTTATTGCAAATGGTTAGGGTTTGGTTTTGTATTGATGGACTGTATGAAAACTTCCAAATGTGGGAATATATGTTTGTAAAGTATTACTGAACAAATTATTGTAATCTCCCTGTCTTCTTCCTACAAACATCCTCCAGTTTTACCAGAGGTAACAAAAACATTGCGCTAAAGGAATTTGAGCTAGTTGAGACCACCTCCCATTTCTAGGTTTGTGCTTGATTTTGGTCTCGTTGAATTAGAAGCAGGAACTCTCTCAGTGAAGGAATGCAGTGCAGGAGCCTGGGCCCAGATGTTATCCTTTCCTCCCATACCAACCCAGGCCTCTGAGACAGAGATCCCCCTCTCCGAAAAGGACTCGGACAAAGTGCAAACTCCTCATTTCCTGAAATCTCATTGTTTAGGCCAACAAACAGGCAGGTCAACGTGCAGGTTGCAGAACTGAAACTGAATACCACCTCAGTTTCCCTGGATCAATGAAGTGTAATTTGAGGCTTGTGGTTGCGTGTCCAGCTTGGAGAACCAGCACAGAGAACAAAGGCTCAACCCTGGGGCCTTCAGATATTTGAGCAGTGAAATAGTGTTTCTGCTGTTCTCTTCTGCTGGCTTTTGGCTCAGGGCTGTGCTCTTTAGGTAGGCTAGGCACAATTTTTTTGTGATGGTTATGCCAGCAAATTCTCCTAGAACACAGGCAGCTTATGCTGGCCCTAGGGTAGGTTAGTTGAAGAGCAAAAACAAAACAAGAGCAAAACAAAACCCCAAACCAGGAAAGAAAAAATTATCTGAGTTCTGCAGATGTTCACTTAGACTGTTTCTTACAACAAAACTTCTTGGTCTGACTCTGTCAGTCTCTCTGTAAAATCAAGTCAGCAAAGAGCCCTCGGTGAACAATAAATGAAAAACTTGGCCGAGGTCTGGCACTAGATGCTGATTAAAGAACAGTAGATGTAACTGGCTGTGATACCTAGTGGTATTTTCAGCAACTTGTATGAAAGGTTAGAGCCCATAGCTTCTGCCCTCAGTGGGAGATAGCACACACAAATGTGGGCTGTCTTGACTGGAATGTTTTTGCAATGTGGCTGCTGCTTTTTGGACAGGGAGCCTTTTTTGCTCACTAGAAACTCAGGCTCATAGTGTTTTGTTTAGCTGCAGTTCAGGGTGTTAATTTATAATTAGGCTTCACTTAGTGTTCACTGGGATGTAATCAGATCCATACTTTTAGGGAGTATGGTTTTTTGGTGTGTTTTTTACTGAAGAGCTCGTTAGAAGTTGGTGGGAGTTGAGTGCATCTCGGCTCAGTCATGTACCTCTTCCTAAAGCACCTAATTCAATTGACTGGGGTGTTTAGTGACAAGAAATACAGTGTCAGCAGGACTTTAATTATTTAACCTATCTAACCACAGCATGAGTGTTATGAGTAATGCATGGAGGTAGATAAAAACTCTTACATATCCATGTCTGAGCAGAAACACTGGGAAAGGAAAAAGGTAGTTTTTTATTAGTATGTATGTGCAATATTGTACAATTGCTGCCTGATATGCCACATAAAATATGTGCCACACAATGAAAAAAGTTAGAATTTTATCTGTCAGTTTGCTCAAGTGTGACTGAACTCTAATACTCATGTTAAATGTACAATATCATATGTAATTGATACATTTTTCTGCTCTGTTGCAGATTATACCATCTTACTTAAACTGTGAGACAAGAATACTTCTTCAAAATTAAAAGTTCTACAGGTAAGAACTGAGTGAAGTAATTTACGTTTTATAAAGAGAATTGTTGTTAAAAAGCACTTTCATAAAGTAAACACAGAAGTGTTCACTCTTCATGAACTACACTTTGAAAAGCTGAAGAAAAATCACTTGAGATGCTCACATTGATACAAGCTGTAGTAGGCAGCTTATGCTGGCCCTAGTTTCTCAAGAGTTTCTCTTCTTGAGAAAGTCTTTCTCAAGTTTGAATGATGTTACTATTTTGAATGCTTAGTACCTAGGATGTCTGTCAATAAGGGATTTGTAAAGAACTGTCTTCTGACAGAAAAATGGGAGCCAGTTGAGAAAGTTGGCTGGAGATATTGGGCACACTGACACCAGGTGCTGGCAGCATGACTCTGGTGCAGGTTGCTTGTCTTTGTCTGTCTCTTATTTTCAGATAAGCATTGGGAGACTGAAACTCCTGTTCAGGAAATGTCCCTAGTCCCCTTGGGGTTATTGCTAAACAACAGTGTGCCCAGCAAGTTAAGTTGTCATTCTTTGACTGATGTGTCCCCTGGGGTAAACAAGAAGTAGATCTGCAGAGCAAAAAATCAGCAGCTCTTTGGTTAAACAATCTGTTAAAACTCCTGGCTTGTGCTTAAGAAAAAAGGATTTGAGTCTTTTCAGGAGGATTGTTGAAAGATTAAATAATTACTCTGTTCATAATGGGGAAACTCCCACTTTGCTGGAGATGGTGTTGTAAAGCCTTATAGTCAGAGCTGACATAAAACCAAAATGTGAGCAGTTTTACCTTATCACATAATGGGGGGGTGGGAGGGTTGTGCATTTTTTTGCTTCTAATGCAGACTGATACAATGCAAGTAAGCTGTTCACTTGACCCCAAGTAAAGGAGAGAGAAATATTTGATAGATGTTTACAAAACATATGAGGATGTCCTTTAAGTTATGAACAGTCAATCCACTTTTCCCGGCCACTGAAAACTTCGTGAGGTGTTTAATCTACAGAGCCCTTGCCATTCTTTCAGTTTCTTCCTTTTGTATACATCAATTTCATCTTAGAGCTTATAAACACAATACAGGAAGTTGTTGAAACTGGAGAGTTAAACATTTTTCCATATGCAGATAGCACTTCCTGACTGAACCATATTGTCTTACCTTGCCTCAGAATCATAAAGAGCCAGAAGTTGAGAAATCATGTTGAGGTTCCTTTGGGTTTACATTCTTGGAACTTTTCCTAGAGCAATTTCACGACTTAATTTGCATTTGGTGTTAGAAAATTTATAAGGCTCTGGTGCTTTGTTACTTATACCTAGATTTTGAAAGGAAAAAGAATGAATGCCTGTTAAGTTTAAAATAAAGTTGTAGCCTTTTCTTATAAAAATGGATGTGCTAACATTGAAATGCCAGTAAGTTGCAAGGAGGTATTGAAAAACTAAAAAGCTATATTATCTTCCAAACATTATAAACGAAATAAAGGAATTAAGTATAATCTTTTCTATGTTAATCTTTATTTATATAGGACGATGGTATATAAGAATTCTTAAGACTGTTAAAATGCTATTAATTTTCTATGTTCTGTCTCAAATCTTTGTCTTCCTATTCTTGTAGAAAACCAATCTCTTATTATTAGCTGTTCAAGCATGTTTTAAGCTGAGTTTAGAAATATTTCCTTTAACAAAGAATTTTTTTTAATGTTGTTTTTTTTAAACATTGTAAGGTTAGTAATCTATTTACCATATTTACCTACATGATAGCAAATGCTGTTCCTGCTTCTACAGTATTCTAGTTAATTGTTTATCTGAATACGAAATGAGTACAAAGATAATAATAGAACCAATGTAATTGTGTGGATGTATACATCACTTCTGGTTGTACATCTGCATAAATGTAAATGGCTTTCTTGCTTCACACTAAAGACCTTTTGAAGGGTTTTGGATTACTCTGTGCTTAAAATGCCTCCCTGGAGGAAGGGTATACCTTGGACATCTTATATGACGTTCCTAGTCAGTTCAATCATTTTGGGGGAAAAAAATTGTCTTAGTAAATTAAACACAGAAAAACTTCACGAGTGGGTCCATGCTTTCTCCATGTAATTCTCGTATTATTCCTTGGTTTTGGAATTATACTTGTGTAATACAAAACATTTGAGCTGGCATATGCTGCACTATAGGCATCTGGCTGTAAAATACTACAGAAGATTGTCCACTCTTTTAGCAGTAATTTTTTGACACTTGACCAATTCAAATCGAGCTTTGAAGTTTTAGGGACTATGTAAATTGTGAATGGCCTTCCTTACGTCATGGTCGAAGTAGCTCCACTGGGTGGTACTGGTTGTTTCTGCCACTGCTTTACCATTATAAGAAATTGTTGCAATTCGAAGGCTGTATAGAAATATTTAATTTGTATACCTGCACTACCATTTATTACTGGGAAAAAATCAGTAATAAATGATAGAAAAAAGCAATAATAATTCTGGTGCTTCCTGCATTGCATACCTGAAAAAACCCATTTCAGCTTGGTTTTGCTTTGAGAAGGACTTAAACTTAGTTATTGTTATTCCACGGATATTTTTTCTGTGGAAAGAAATAATAATAATAATAATAAGCCATAACATCAAACTTTATAACTTATCTGAAATAATTTTTTGTTAATATTTCCCATGGAACTAATACACCTGAGAAAATGATATAGCAATATTCATAAAACTGTTTGCTCTATACCCTGGGATTGAAACCATTCAGATTATTGAGCTAGCTCTTACTTGGGCCCATAGTGAGTTGTCCTAGGGAGCACAACCACCTGAAACCTGTTTCTTTTGGGAAGCAGGGACCAGGGAGATAGAAGACCAAGGTAGCTCTCAAGTGGTTTAGCTGTGTAAGCTGGTGTCACAGACAGGGTCATGAGAAAGGCAGTGATAGTCCAATGGAAATAGGAGGGGAAGAGTGGGGTGGGCAGAGGAGAGCAGAGCTCTGCCTTCACTGGCAACCTACTGTCCTCTGATCTCAGCTGTCTCATAAGACTTCTCTTTGTGACTTGGTGAGGAATTCTCTGGTCTAATGAGCGTGGCAGAATAAAGGGGTGGGTGTCTTACTAGTGAGAGGCCTCATGAAACATCTCCATCCTACTAGCTCCTAAGGAAAATACGCCCCAAGCCTTCCTCCAGCTCAGATCTCTTTTAAGACTTCTGTTCTTCCTCCCTCTGAATCCTTTTGGCAGATTCAATTTACGTCAGGCTCTGGGGATTTGATTAATTTCCTATTATTGGCCGAGTCTTGCAGACCCCTGCACTCACGGTTGGCAAGTGTGTTGTTAAATCTTGGTATAGATGAGTTCTGCTCCTGCACTTTCAACCCACGGCATCTTTACTGTCTGGGACCATCCACCCAAACTGTGTTTGTTTGATGAATAAGTGGCACCAGAATGTGAAATCTATCCTGTTAGCAGAGTGGATAAATTTACTCAGTATAGAACTTTTAAGCAGTTTTTACCATATGCCTTAGGATCATAATTTAAATTAAATTTTCTCAAAATGGAAATCTAGATTCAAGCTGACATCATAACATATGACCTCCACTAGCAATGAAAATTGAAAACATGAGACAAGGACATTAATCACTGAATAGTTTATAAGCTGCCCTGAATGTTCATCTGAAATGTTAACGCTATTTTATTATATCCAGTAACAGCTTAAAGTAAAAATTTATGAACACTGTGGCGTGCCTTAGATAAGGCATTCAGACTCATTTTATCGTACCCTGGCTCAAATCTTTTGAGCCTGTAGTGAAGTGCACAGAGCCACTTGCGTGCCTAACCTATTGCTTTTAGTGCATGCATAACCTCCCCCTTTTACTGGGACTGGAAATGTGAGCAGGATAGTGGGGATCAGGTTTGGCAGCGGGGCTTGTGTGAACTCAAATTTGTTCATACATACCCATTTGCAGGAGGAGGTGTTTAATGGCTTCAGCAAGGAAGTGTCTGTGAAGTTTGGGTCATTGTTTTCTGGGGTTTTTAATTCTGCTTAGCAGTTTGAATTTTGGATTGGAGTTCTGATAGTAAATTTTTTCTTTAAAGATAGCTGTAGCAGTAATGTCGAATATAGTGGAATATGGAGTATACTGAGAGCAGTATAGCTTACTTATGCAAAACTGACCAGGGCTGTCATCAAACAGATCTCTTCAGATGACCTGATGGAATTACCACTTTAAACCAATTTGTAGTTACATTAATTTTTTGAGTCTTGATGTATTTTCATTGATTTTGGGTTTTTGTACCTGGTATTTTATAATTAGCAGGTACAAAATCTATTTGATGGTTTGAAAAGGAAGAAATTTAAGAATGTCTCAGATTTATAATGCTTAGTCTGTAATATTCCCTTTACATGTGAACTCATCAGAGTAACCCAGAATATTCAAAATTTTGTGTCATATGTAGTTGACTTAGTGGAGTCTGGAAAAACACAAGGTAGGTTGGATCATTAGTTTCCAAACTATCCACTGCTGCTCTTTTGCTGGGAGAGCTTCTTTGTTCCTATGTAGCTTGAGCCAGTGATTTAAAAATATATTTAAATGCTTTTATAGGTGAAAGTGAGCTTAATTGACAGTGAGCTGCTTGTAGCTTTTGTGTTTTGCTTTATTGGGTAGTTCTAGTAGTAAACTGAATTTATTGAAGTAAATCTATGAAATTACCTTAATTGCCTGATCTCAATAATATTTTTAAGGAACTCCACTATTTGCCTGTTTTTATTTTAATGTAAGGTACATAGTGCAGCTTGTATATGCATATTGTTTGAAGGCTTTGAATGGCCTGCCTGTCTGATCCATTTTAATAGATTCCAGCCTTTTTCCATGACATCATTACTGTAACAGGCTTCCTAGAAAATATGAACAGCTGCTGTGTTTTTCCTGTGTTTGATATTAAAACTGTAGCAGCTATTCTGTTCTTTACAAATGACAGCAATAGGCTTGTCTGATGTAAAACAAACTGAAAAAAAGTCAAAGTAAGGAGCTGTGATACTGTTAACAGGCCAGTAATGTAACAGGTCCCCATGTATGAATCATTTCATAATGCAATAAGGGATTACTTATGCTGCTGTCATACTGGTCAAAGGTTGGTCCCATTTCCTTCCCCCCTCCTCCTGAACTAAACTGTGCATCATTAAAGATGATGAAAACAGTATTGTGCTCAGCTTCCTGGCCCAGATGGCAATTTGCATGAAGAATTTTATTGTATTTTTTTTCCCTAATATTCTTATGCAGACTGTACATAGAGGTTTTAAAGTTATTTCCAGTTCAGGTCAAGCAGATTTCTTCCTTGTTTCTCTGTGCATCTTGTCATTCAGGGATGGCTTAGAGGCCACTTAACATGGAGCCTGGAGTCTTAAAATAGAACTAGGAATTCATCAATCTTGCTGTTACACATTATTTTCTATCTTTCTCCATCTGTAAATACTGTAAATAGCTGAAAGGTGTCAAAGAGGGGTGTGGGCTTTGAGATCATTATATTGTGTGCCATCTGGAATACCTTGGTTGGAGTTTTATTATCTTTTAGACAACTTGTGCAAACCAACCATGACGTCTGGTATGTTTTATGCAGCATTTGACACAACAAAAACGGCAGGTATAAAGAAAACCCATCCTTTCCATGGCTCTGAATAGAAACACACAACACTGTGTGGCTGACTAGAGACCAGACAAGTCTTAGAGTGTAATGTGGCCATGAGACAACTCATCATCCATTAATGCTGTTATCTCAGTCCTGTGTCTCTTGGAGTGCCTTCTTCCTCCATTTGAAAATAAGTCACCCGTGTATTTTCTCCTGTGTGGGGGAAAAAAAAGCAGCAACTAAGTACCTTTCTTCTTTGTGAAGCAGGGAGATGGTCTATGCACCAGGTGTGTGGCTGTGAGCTAATTGAAAAGTGCTCAAGGAAAATCAATACTAACCTTGCCATGAGAAGTTAGATGAGGATGGGCTACGTTGCTCCTGTCTGGGGTGTTCATCAAATGGTGCCTGTTCTGCAGAGCATGTACAGAAATAACTTCATGAACAAAATAACTAATACCTTTTGGCAGTTATCAGCTACAGCCCCTTCTTCATCTACAGCCCCTTCTTCATCTGCTAAGGATTTCACAAGAGACTGCTTGACCTGTTCTCCATTCATGTCCTAAAGCGGTCTTGAAAGCACATAATACATAAATAATATTAATTCTAAATACAATATTACAATAATAATATTTTAAAAATATTGTTAGCCTAGATGTGATAGAACACATGAGAATTACCTTCTGTTTCATAACCATGGAAGGTCTAAACCAATACTGAGTGTATAATGAGTGATGCCTACAGAAAAAATCTAAGGTCATTCCTTCGAATATTTCATGCACCATGGTACTGAGCAACTAATGGTTGATGTCTGTGGCTTCTGGGCTGTACCACACCCTGGATGGGAAGACAGTTTCAAACCACACAAGCCCTTTTGAAGGTCAGCTCATTCCAGGGTGGTATGGTTAACAAAAAGGCAGTCTTATTCCAAATTTAGACAATTTCTGAAGCTCATTTTTTTGGACATCTCCTTCTTGTTTTCATTGAAATGAGTGTAAAAGTCTGCTATTCAGTGGAACAAAATGTGTGTCTCATTTTCACTTACTTTTTGCAGGTAATTATAAAACAAAGTGAAGAAACAGCATGTTATGTAAAAAGTATTTTGAGACTGTAGTCCTTGTCATACCACTTCTGCTTTGAGGAAAAAGTCTTTCTCATTACCCTAAAATTCCCCAGTATGGAGAAAGCTGTAGGGATTTACTTGTACTGATTTTAGCTTACTGTTTTTCTTTTCTAAAGGAGAAATTAATTTCTTCCTTCCCCTTCTCTCAACTCCCATATTGTTTTCAAAATTGTAGTCCTCTGGTATTGCATTTCTGGTCAGTCTGGCTTATTTCAGGTGTACAGTCAGGCTGTGGATTGTTTTATAGTTCATTTCTGTAAATAAACTTCTTTTGAAAATCGTTTTTCCACTTCCTGCCCCCAAAAGAAGGTTCAAGAGAGTAATTGATATTTGCATAAATATATATTAATAGGTCTTAAATATATGTCAGAGATAAATATTTGCCAGATCAGCTTATAAAAATACTGCTTACAAAATAAATCTATTTTGCAGCAGTTATTGTTATTTTAAAAATGTGAAACATCAACCATCCTGTAGAGATGAAACACTTTGTGGTGAAAAACAATTTTGCGGTCATTGATACGTATGAACTACAATATATAAAATCTCAAGGAATTTTACAGTAATTACCACATCCATTCCGATTTGTTTGGCAGAGCAAAACTGTGGAGAAATTCCACTGAAATTAATGTGTTTAATCTATAGTTACACCAGTGAGTCAAATAGTAATATGGATCATTCATTTGTAATTTGAATGCAAACAAATCTGTAAAATAAATTTCTACCATTCTTCAGACGTGTTCATGGATAATGTTTTACATTTTGCTTCATAGACATCTGAAATAAAATTTGGAATATGTCTTAGTAATAGCATATGTCCAAAAAATGTAATTAACTGAAAAATTACTTAACTGTGGCTTTCTTATTGACACCCTTCTTACGGTGAATCTGCTCACCTGCGAGAGAGCAGAGAGAGCAGGGAAAGGTAATTAAATATGGCCTGTTTTATAATAAATAACAGTGTATTTTAAATTGAGGGCGAGAACTGATTTTTCTCATTTGCAGTAAAAATGCTCTTCAATTAGATTTGTGCTAAATTCAGTGGTAGACTATGGAAAGAAAAGTATGTCTTAATAAGCTGAACATGGTCTTTCAGGTATTTTTGCATCTCCTGGCAGCAGTGCCTGCCCGTGCATCAGGTCAGTCAGCTGCTTCACCTCTTCCACCAGCAGTACTCGGAACATCGAAGTGCTTAAGACACAAAGACCTTCCTTGAGGCCCACAGTGCTTGGAAGGCTTTACTGGTTTCTGTGTTTTTCTCTCTTCTATGCAAATGTGTATCCTCATGATAAACCCTTTGGGGTGTAGTTCACATGTGAAAGACGATTGGTAATAATAGGACTTGGAATGATTTTTGGAGTAGGGATTTTTTTGGCCTTCATCACCATCAGCTTTACACTGGCCCATGTTGGCAGTGAGTATAATCTATAATAAGCTATTGCCTTTAAAAATGGTAGCCTTTTATCTGTGAAATCAGTTGATGCTGGTTAGACCAAATGCAGAAGTCTGTACTGCAAACCATCAGTACTAATGTAATTGTAATAGTATTGCTGTTTCAACCACGATATTCAAAGACTGATGAGGGGGGCAGAGTTTGCACAGCGAGGTAATATCTTTCATTAGATGAGCCAATATAGTTGGAAAAAATAGATGCTTCAGACAAACAAATCCTCCTTCAGGACAGTGCAGGAAAGGCTTTCTGTGCCCAGAAGCTTGTCTGTTTTTTCTGACTGTATCAGTTGGTCTAATAAAAGATATTGCCTCTCCCTGTAAACTCTGCCCAACTGCAACATGAGCATTTCTGTCAGCAGTTTAACAGAAAAGCCTGCAGCAGCATGGGCACGGTGCTTTGCTGGATTTCATATGTCATACTTCTACTCCTGCTTTACCTGCCCTGCACTTCTCAGACATGGGGCAGAAAGGGAGAATATGTTCAATTAAAAAGATGGCTTCTTAGGCACTGACTGACTAAGCTTCTCAGAGTAGTTGTTTTATTCCTTTTCTTAGCTTTAGCTTTATTTTTTTAATGGAAAGGAAATCTTGCCCTTTTGGGAGTCTGTTTCCTTCTCCCACTCTAGAGATGTGGGTTCTGTAGCTCCTGTTGATGCTGAGCTTCCAGGTGTGGTCAGCCTGTGTGTTGGATCAGTTAGAGAAGGGAAAATTGTTCCCTGGCCATTGCTCTGGTTTTTTTGATGAGTCTGATTTTGTAATGTGCTTAGATCTGTAGTGATAATACTCACCCAATAGCTGGTCATAAGTCTCTTGCTTAGATTTCGAAAGGACTCTAGGGCTCTCCTTGCAGAAAATAGAAGACAGAAATACTCGGTGGTTTGACGGGAAGTGTCTCTAAAGGAATCTGCTGTAATGTAAAAACAAAAGGAGCAGTGTTTTCCAGCTTGAGCACCAAACATCTTGGAGTCCACTGTGGAAAATGTTTATAGTGTTGTATAGTTTTATTAGCACAGATTGAAGGAAAACAGCTTACTGAATGGCTTTTGGGGACTTGATCTTGTACCAGTAGACTATCCAATATTGGTCAAAGAAAACCCCTCTCTGCTGTGGGATGGGAGCAGGGACTCTGTAAGGAGTACTCACCTTTTTTGTACAATATACAAGAACAAATGCTGCTTTCAGACTCATTGAGGGTTCTAAATTTCCTGAGGGGAGTTGGGTTGCAATGCCAGGAGGCTGTGTGGGTGCCCTTGGGCATGCAGATTATCAGGCTCAAGGTACTCCCAAGTCCTTCCACAGGGACACTGTGAAATCAGTGGGGCTGTTGCCTTTCCATTCCTCAACTCCCAAGATGCCTCATATAAAACCTGTTTACTTGGGCTGCTTTTTAGCTGACATTCTCTTAGTTGTGTTTTGCTCAGCATCTCCTCGGTGTGGTGGGCAGTCATGTCTTCAGATCAGTCTCTTGTCTCTGCACCGAACCATGTGTGATAACTGTAGTGCCTTTACCCCTCTTGGAAGGATTTACCTCTTCTCGAGCAATAAATACTATTAAAACACCAAACTTCAGTAGCAAGACCATCAATTTGTTTAATTTTCTTAGGCGTCTTTGCTGCTTTTATCGTGCTGTACCAATGCCAGCTGTTGCTGAAGGCTGTAGCTGCAGGGAGAGCCTCGGGCTGCCCTGGAGTCCCAAGACAGTTTGGCTTTTAAGCCCCTGCAGCAAGAGAACAAATAGTTCTCTCTGCACATTGCAGAATGAGGTGTGAGTGAGCTGTCGTGTCGTCTCAAGGAACTGGACCAGAGAGTGAGGCTGAAGCCAGGGCTTGAAAAATGAAGCCTGTGCCTAAGTGCCAGAGCGAAAAATAGTTGGGCTGGAATTCTTCCTATTGTGTTTGGAGGCAGTGACTGATGAGGACTTGGATTTGAACATGAAAAAAAGAGATGCATCTGTGTCAAATCTACATGTAGACCAAAAATGAGCGAGGAAAGAAAGGTGTGAGGGAGAAAAAGAGAGAAGTGTGTTTTGTCAGATGCTGCCTTCATGCCATGTGTTGTGTCCCTTACTCTTCTGCCTCCAGAAGAAAGGCATATGCCTTGTTTGGTGTGAGCTGATCCACTTCCTCTTGTAGAGTAAGTAACACAGAGCCTTTAGCCTCAACACCTTTCACCTCTGTCCCTCCAACAGACTGATTTTCTGAGTCCTTCTCAAGTTATGCGTGCTGAATTTCTCCCTTCACACCAGCAAGTTCTAGGATTTTTCTGGCTGCGCTGCCACGGGACTACAATGAGTGCAATGAGTGTCAGGGCGGGATTATCCTTGATATCAGCATTCTGATAGGATGTGACAAATTGGCCTGAAAAGAGCCTAAACCCTAGTGCTCTGTAGCAAAGAGGAGGAAGCCATCCTTCTGCTTTGAATTCAGCACTTTTCATTGCTGCTCCTTCCTTGCAGGCAGCTGTTTCTTGATGCTCTTGATGCATCTTGCGTGGTTCTTATGAGCAGCCATGAGCTCCTGCAGCTTTGCACACATCTCTGCAGCTGAAGAGTTATCCAAAAAATTGTTTACTTGCTTGCAAACATGAGAAGCCAGCTATGATGTTTACTCCCCTTTCGGGTTGGAAGATCATTTTGCAGCCAAAAGAAAGCTAAAAATCCGGAGACACTTTGGCATTTGGCTAGCTGAGTGGGTGCACAAGGGTGGAGAAGCAAAACAACGTAATTATAGTGTGAAGCATTGCTTAGGAGGTGAAATACTGATAAATACGGTGACATGCCAAAATATGAGGTAAAAGTCTGATATAAGCAAATGAATGGCAACTTTGGCCAAGAAAAATCAAGGAGAGAAACAAAAGACATGACCTGAATCAGCAGACCAGAGACACTAACACAGGCAGTTATGTATAAGGTCTGTGTATGTGGGACAAATCAGTGTCATCCAAATCTCTCTTTAAAAAGTAATGAAACACACAGCTACCACCATGAAAGCTTAATGTGCAAGGTCTGCTGTAAATTACACTGCAGTGTATCGTGTACAGGGACTCTGAATGCTGGTACTGCTGCCCCCCTGACATAATTTGAGGCACGTGTGGTAGCAATTCAAAGATATAATTTCTAATATATGTAACTTGTAGTGTAGTCTTGTTAACTTTTGCCAAATCTAGGCTAATAATAATAAAAAATATTTAATATTTTTGGCGATGTCATAGCTTGGAAGCCAACCTGTTGAATCTGAATGGCTTTATGATGATAAAGTACCAGCATCAAAAATTAAGGGACCGGTGAGGTTGACATGGAATCTGCTTGGTTTGCAACTACACACGAGTTTTCATGTAATGACTTTGAAGGTTGTGAAGACTGAAATAAAATCCACTGGATTTGTTTCCTTTGAAAAATGAAAGGAAAATATAGCTTAGAATATTTTAACTTTTTCCAATAAGAGTCTTGCAAAATTTATCTCTTGTCCTTATCCATATCCCCTTGACAAATGTTTCATTTCTAGGTTTTAGCAAGCTTCATTTCTCTACTTTAGTGAAATTCCTTTCTTTTTTCTTTTCCACATAAGTTAGTATATGGGACTTGCCTCTAGTTGCTGTAAAATGTGAATTTTTGCACATGTACATTAATCCTATTTCTAATATTTGCCTCTTGCTAACTCTTCAACGATTTTTTTTCTCCAGATAACTTTTAAAATGTTTTGTCTTCTTCTTGACAATTGTTAATCGTGTATCCTCACATCACTTTGTACTGTAGACACAGGAGCCTCACTCTTTTCCACAGCTGTGCACACCTTGTGCTTTAAAATATTTACCCATTCTTTATGCATGCTTCCCTTTTCCTGGCTGGGAATTAAATGCTTTAAACCTCTCTTTTCCCATGTTAATTCTGCCTAAGTTGATTGATGTTACTATTTTCCCTTAGTAAATCCATTAATTCCAAATTCTTCAGCTGCCTCTGAAGAATCTTAGAGCCTCTTCTTCTGGGCAGTTTGCTTCTCTTCCATCATGGGTGACTAAATCTTCCCCTTCTTTTTCTGGTGATAATTCAGGAGCTGCCTTCTCTCTGTTCTTCTCTTAACTCTTTGTTTATTTTAGAGGAGATAGAAGTGCTTTTGTCTAATGACAGTTCAGTTAGGCACTTGTTATCTAATCAGTGACATTTTCTGGAGATTTGAAACCTTCTGGTTCCAGTTGTTTTAAGTATCTGACATTTTTCCTTTGGGCTCCATATCTTTCTCTCATTGGAAGGGGACATAATAACCCCAAACACCTTTCTATCACAAGATATTATGACTAAAATTATTTTTCCTGTCTCAGCTTGTGGTTGCAGAAAAATGGAGTTGTAAGTTTAAGAAATGCTATCTTATTTTAAAAACACATGACTCCTTATGTACTGCATTTTTTCAAAATATTTTTCCAGAAAAAATAGTTGAACTATATGTCATTACCAGTATGTTTCCATTCAGAATTCCGCTAATTTGTAGCTAATCTTTGAGCCGCTTTATTTTTAGTTTAATCATGAAAGCATTTTCCCTCAAGAAAAAGTAGTTTATAGTCAGCAAATAAACTATCATGGTCACCCAGAAGTTAAACAGCCAGCCCGATGCTGACTTTTTCATTCTCTATTCTTCTGTTTTGCAGTGGGTAAAATACCAGCTGAGTGTCAGGCTTTGTTAACTGTCTTAATGCTTTTAAAACACTCATGACTGCTGAGCAAAGTGTTCATTCTTAGAACAAAGAGTAAAAAGGGAAAATATTTCATACTCTTGAAAGATTTTATTTTTATTCCTCCAATTTTTTTCTGTTAAAAGATGCCGCCTCTCTTCCTCTCAGCTGGATATTTTTGTGCTGACACCCTCTTGTCCACTTGGACCAAAGTTGCACACTGGACATCTGGCTGAGCCATGTGTGTTTGCTGCAGGAGAGATGAGACACCCAGGTTTTTGTCAGAGGTTCTGTGAAGCTCATATATGGCACAACAGATTAGGCGATTTTTTTGTTTTGTTTTGTTTTATGGGCCCTCACTTTTGAGTTCCCAATTCCTTTTGACTCCTACAACCTGAACATTTCTCAAGTGCTACGTGAGGTATTAATACAATATTCCTCTGATTTTGTGGCCACTATGAACATCTGTAAGTCCATCCAATACTAATATGTTCAGTTGCTATTGACCAATTCCAGCCCAGCTCCTGTGATGTTTGGAAGTACAAAGACAGTAAGTCTGCAAGAAAGCTAGAAACTGTGTGAAAAAGAGATACAGAGGGTCAAAGTAGTATGCCCCTTCAAGTTTTGATATGTTTGTATATGTATATATAAGGATATGTATATAAATGCTATATCAAGATTCTGAATTCTCTTTACAGTTACTAGTTGGGGCTTTTTAAGATGCAAGAAAGCTACACAAACATACTTTCCTATGCTGCTGGCTTCCCAGATACCTGGACAAAATTTGCTTGCTTTTGTTAATAAGCAAATACATACAGGTAATCAGCTTTTAATCAGTTACATAATTACAGGGAGGGAGAGATATTTGATGGCTTCATTTGTTAACCCCATGGGCCATAATTGGCTTTCTTGCCACATGTTGTTCACCCTTGCTGTGCAGTCATAAAATCAGTTTGCAGCTACATGAAATGGGACTCAGAATAGTTTTCCCTCTTTTTTTTGGCATTCTTTTGGCATTCTTTTCAGTTACTAACCAGTCAGTAAAAGTTTGGAAGTAATATAGGCATAATGCAGGGAAATTGTAAACAAACATTTGTTTTTTAAAGGAAATAGCCAATGACTTCTCAAACTTAACAGTCTCATTTTTAATAATTTAACAGAACACATGGATTTGTGTTCATTATATTTTATCCCTTTGCAAAAACATGTTGAGAAGAGTGATCATGAATGAGTCCAAGACTGTGAATAATTGTGGAAATATCCATACCTTACTGAATAAATTATGATCTTTGGTCAACCAAAAAATTGTGGTACACAGTGAAAATTTTTCCTTTCATTTCCTGTTTCTTCTGTCTCTTTGTCTAATCCACCATTTAGATCAGATGCATTTTCAGCGTCTTTATATAACTTATTTTGGAAGATTTTTTTGTTATCAATCCACCTGCCCCTTCCCATAGTTTTTTTCTTTTTTTAAGAAAACACCAACCTTAAGATAAAAAGATTCTGTTAATGTTTGACTAATGAGAGGAATTTTCACTGGTATGAGGTAACTCTCAAATTAATAAAATCCATATAACCAGCACTGAAGAATAAGCGACATTCACGGAGCAGTAACTCAGAGAATATAAAAGGTTGAGGAAGCAACATAAGTGTGAGCCATCAATGAGCCCTGGTGGCAAGGAGAGCCAACAGCTTCCTGGGCTGCACTGAGTAGTGTGCTGCCAGCAGGTTGAGGAGGGGATCCTTCTCTGCTGCACTTCTGTCCAGCCACATCTGGAGTTCCTGGGCCAGTGCTGGGCTCCCTAGTACAGGAGAGACATGAACACCGTGGAGCCAGTCCAGGGAAGGCACTACCAAGATGTTCAGGGGACTGGAGCATCTGTCCTAGGAGGAGGATGGAGAGCTGCTAGTGTTCAGCCTGGGGAAGAGGAGGCTCAAGGGGACCTCACTGATGTGTACAAATATCTGAAAGGAGGGTGCAAGGAGGATGTAGTCAGGCTCTTTTCAGTGCCCAGCAATGGGAATGGGAGACAACGGGCACAAGTTGAAATACAGGAAATTCTGTTTAGACATAAAGAGTGAGGGGTGAGTTTTTACTGTGAGGATGCTCGAACTCTGGCAAAAGTTGCCCAGAGAGGGTGTGGAGTCGTCATACCTGGAAATGTTCAAGATCCAACCAAAGCCCTCAGAAACCTGTTCCAGGTGGCCCTGCTCTGAGTAGGATGGCTGCATTAGATTTTCTCCAAGGTGCCTTAAAACCTCAGCTATTGTGTGGTTATACGAAATAATAAATACAATTTGGAGTTTTGTCTTAAAGATAGCTATCTAATTTCTCATCAGAAGTGACCAAAAAATTTATTGGGCTGATCTGAAAATACTGTAAGTAATTATCCTTTTCCATGGTAAAGAAATATTTTACCATTTTCAGACTTGAACCACAATGATGCAAAGCATGGAAACTTAGTTTAAAAAAAGTAAGAGCAACCTTTCATTAATTAACACATTGTTTCTGCATTCCTAGATAAAGATAATGTGAATACTTAAGAGTATTTGAGATGGCACTAAAATTACTATTGTTGTTGCCAATGCAGCTTTTGGAATGTTTCATCAGTTGCTTTCTCACATTGTGTAACTTTTTAAATCACTTTGCGTTAATATAAATGGAAGTCATCTTTTGGTTTGAAGTCATTCTTCTCGTGGGAGGGTTTGAGAATGTAAAACAAGGAGAAGCAGTGTAATACAAAGCTGATTTGAAGCCTATTTCAAAATGGAGGTGGTACTTAATCTCTAATTTCCATGTGATCTCTGTAAGTGGATCAATAACTAACTGTAGAGTGGGTCAAACAGTCTCAGGTCTCATTCAGATTTAGTGTCAAGGATAGACCCAGTGTGCCCCATGTTCATCCTGCATTTGGAATCTTGGCTTTTCAGAGGAAGGAAGCTTGAAAGGATCAAAACTTGCAGTGAAGACTCAGTGCTGTTGACATGATTTATCACAAGGCTATAGAAAAAGTTGCTGTTAGATTAGTATAAACTCTGTGTGGTTCTATAGCTGTCATCAACAGCAGACTCAGTGTGGGTTTTTTTTCTGGATAACATAACCAAGGATAACATCTGTCCCAGTAGCAATAAATCTAAAATCAGGGGACTCTGATACATTGGAATATCTTGCAATGATGTTTACATTACCACATTCATAGTGTGAAGAAAAGGAAGGTAGCTGGGGAAATGAGGACATCCCATCACTATGATCAGATCATCAAAGCTTCCACAATACTTGAGGCATGCCAGACTGCAGTTACTACCTCTACTAGAAAATTAATTCTATTAGAACTGCAAGAAAGGAATCAATTGCATTTGTCTGAGAAACACTCAGGTAGTTAGTTTGCCTTTCCCATGCATTTGGAGTAATTCTTATTCTTTTATGTTGTATTTCTCCTCCAGTGAACTCATCTTCCGACTGTCGCACATACGCCTGCAATATGTATTATAGAAAGATTTGACTCTAATCCAAATATTTAGTCTGATTCAGACAAGCCCAATTCACTGCATATCATTACCTCTGCTTTCCTTCTGCTATGAGTAGTGTAGCTGTCCAGCAGCTTGCATCCAGCTGTGAGGGCAGGCACACAGCTGTTCAGCGAAGTCCAACATCAGAAATAAAACGAGGCACCTACGAGAGATGTGTTTCTAGATAAGTGGCATAATTTACTCTCACAGTAAACGAAAACAAACCATCAGCACCTTTGAGTCAGCGAGCTGCCCAATGGTGAAGTTCAAGAACAGCTGCATATGTTAAGTAATGCAGGCTGAAAAGGATGCGGCTTCTTGGCTTGTTTGCTGTTTGTTACAGTTGTGTGGTTTTTTAACCAGAGTGATAGAATGAAGACATGATGGACTGCAGAACCCAAGTAAACTCATTGTTGGTAATGTTCAGTTCATTTGTACTCATTTGTGCTATAGTGACACTGTCATACAATGCCATGAGGAAACAGGCACTATTAGATATGTTTTCCCTTCATTATTTGTACAGGTGTTGTTTTACTGTGTTTGAGTACAAGCTCAGCACATGATTCTTTTCAGAAGCGTTTTAGAAACTGTTGGATATCCTGTTGTTCCAGGATTTTTTAATACTGAAATAGAAGATTACATATACATGATGTAGTTGCTTTTGTTATAGGAATGGATCACTTAAGTATTAGCTCTGATTCATGTCAATCTTTCAAATTAACTATCACTAACTCCTGAGTATGGTTGGTGCTTTTTAAAATTTAACTCTACAGTCATAAGTTTTGAATATTTCTCTTTCTGTCTCTTCCTTCTCATTTAATCTCTTCCTCCTGTGCAATATGTTTCTAATCCACTTCTTAATTGTGTGGAATCCTTTTAAGCAATTTAAATTGTGATTGTTTTCTTTCTTGTAGCCATTAAGAGACAGTTATCTAGCACATAGTTTATTAAGTGTGGTCTTAAAAGCAGTGATTAATTAACAATGATTTAGGGTGTAGCTGAAAATATTTATACAGACTGACTTAAGGCAAAAGAACTTTAAATGTGAATATTTTCTTGTTCTAAATGAGATTAGTCTTGTTTTAAGAACAAAAAGGGGGGAAGAGGGGATGCTCAGTTGTATGGCCTTTGTGCTGGCAACTTGCTGGTGGTTTGCAGCAAAGTGGGCTCTTCACCTCGTTTGTTGTCTTGAGCTTCAGGGCAATATTTATTCACTGGGAGAGCCAAGGCTGCTGTTTTTGCACAAAGAGGATGGAAATTATTACACTGTGTTGTTATAAAGCTACAGAAATGTAGTTATAATTCACCTCAATGCCTTGTTTCTTGAAAACTTCATTTTTAAGGGGTATGAGTAGCTTGCCCTACACAAAAATTTTTATGGAAGCAGCAGAAATTTTGATGCAGCATTTGTTGATTGTGTTGCAATGAACAGAAAACTGAAACCACATTCTGCAAATTACCTGGTGTGTGATGTCTTTATATTTTTAATGGTCTTCTCTTCAAAAGTCCTCTTACAGTATTGCTTCAGTTGAAAAGAACAAATAGGCTATTTATTAAGTGTGCAGTCAGCGGCATTTCAGCTAATAATGAATAAGTGCTTACAATAATCTATCAACAGTAAAGGATTTTTTGGAGTCATGTATGATCTTCCTGTCTGCTCCCTGGAGTCCGAAATATTTATTACTTGGAAACAAAGACCCTTAGAGTCAAAGGTAAGCAATGGCATGCTGAAAGAGCGAGAGCATGCCTGTAAACAGGAATATGGTGGAGAGTTAATAATGGACCTCTAGAAGGGCCCACTGTACATTCAGTGTTCTTTTCCCACCCCATCCCTTCTAAGCTAAGAGGCATTTCCCTCTGGCCACTCTCATAAACAGTGAGTTCATGCACCATCATATATTCTACACACATTCATTAATCTGCAAGGGGTGCAATGCTCTTGCATATTTGTTTTCACCAAATAAATAGCATTTGGCTCTGCAGTTCAAGCATATTGTTAATTACTCAGGGTAGATTCAATGTTCTGTGAGGTTGGACCCTTAAATGGTGTTTGGGTGAAAATTGTTCTTAAAGATGTGAAGCCCTTATGACAGCATGGCCCACCCGTGTGGTAGAGCAGTAGTTGTTGAGAGAGTGACCTTCTTCATGTTGTAATTCCTCAGATGTGACAGACACCATGGATGGGCGTATTTAAGATAACAACATAAATTAAAAATTAAATTGGTCTGTTTTCCATCAACATCATGAGCATGTAATGGTTTAGGAGTGGTATTCTCCTACTTCAGTAATCCCACTAAAACCATGATGCCGCTTGCTCCCCCTTCTCCTCCAATTGAATGCACAAAAGGCAAAAATCGTGGGTTGAGGTAAGAACAATTTACTGGAAGCAGCAATGAGATGTGAAAACGAACAGTAACAGCAACAATATTATTTACAAAAGGTATGATAAAAGGAAATGATTTACATGTAGAATAAAACAATAATGGACCATTTTCCCATCATGCTTTCTCCTGCCAGAAGGAACACCCCTCTCTCTGGAAGTGAGAATCCCTTACTCCTGCCCCTGGCAATGAGGTGAGGTGGTATCAAATAACATCCCAGCCTTAGCCATACTCTGCTCCCAGCTACTGGAAATAATTAACCCTGTCTTGGCCAAAACTAGGACAGAGCAAAAGCTGACAATTGTAACAGAGCAGGATTCATGAAACTGCAGCCAACTTGAAAAATTCAAATTTTGTTTTACTTTGAGTTACCTACAGAAAAATTCTTTAAAGCTGAATAGAATTCACTTTGCTGAGTGAAGATTATTAGAATGGCTCATAATACAAGGATGAAAGAAATATGATAGAGTTTCATTGTGATGTTTGGCACTTGTGCAGAGTTTCAAAGAGGCATTCTGAAGGAGGAGAAAGAAAATTGGTTGTTTTGTGGTTTTTTAAAATTTTATTCCTTCTGGTATTTGCAATACTAATTTTTTTGAGGTATGTTTTATTAAAACAATTTCACAGTCACCACTGCCAACACTGTAAGATTATCAGCGTTAAACACCTAAATAAAAGTGAAATCAGTGTTGCTGTTAAAAACGTAGCTTGTGCTTGTCAAACCTGAGAAGGAGGAGATGGCATGGTAGCTGAAGAGATCAGAGTGTATAATCAAGAACAGAATAATAACTTAGGTGTCGAGGGAGAAGAAACTAGAAACCCAGAATCACAGGAACTTGAAGTTCAGATTTCACAAAACTTGATTTAGGTTTTCATTTTCCAGAAACAAAACAATGTGTGCAGCCGTGTGCGATTTACTGTCTGCAGTCTATTTTCCTCCAAATTATTTTGCTGGAATCGTAAAACTTTGTTACTTGAAGGAATGTGGAGAATCCTGTGGTCTTCTTTATAAATGAAGGGATCTTTTGTGTTTTTAGTATTTCCTCTTCACTTTTGCAAGCCAGTTTTCTTCAGTGATAGTAATTCGGTTTTTCTGTGTTTAATCAATATCTGAGGTTCTTGTAAAGGATGCTATAAACTCTGGAAGTAACTGGTGATATTTTAGTTATGACTGAAGTCATATTTTTGAGCTTGGGAGGAAAATTTAAGGAAACATTTTTTTAAGGAAAATTACACTTTCATTACAATTTGTAATTTAGGTAAAATGAAAACTTTTAAACATACGCTGCACTGAATTTCTAAAAAGGAGTTTGCCTTTATAGAGTTCTATCCATATTCTAACCAAATTTCTTACATAGATTTGCATTAGGTATACAGATGATTTCACAGATGTGTGTATGTATGTATCTAAACAATTACAAGGGCAATTGCCTGCTTTCTTTTGCTGGTTTAGGGGAAGATGTGCAAGAACCAAGGACCTGCTCCAGAGTTCCCTTCCATGGCAGCAACTCCTTTTCTTCTGTTAGCATACATTCCTAAAGTAATATATACAAAGGAATACATGTATTCCTAAAGGAATACATGGGGGACTGTGTCATCTAAATTTAGAGTGTTGAAAATTATCTCTGCTAATTAATGATTTCGCACATTTGCTTTCCCACTGAAGGTCTGCAACAACTCTTTCTGCCCTTCTGCCTTTTCTCCTCCAGTTTCAGCATTTTTCCAGGTGTTCGTTCATATGGACAGCTTTTAAACCTGCGTGAAACATTAGGAAACAGTGACATCTCTGAAAAATAAAAATGAAATCATTAACGTGATCAGTTTGCCTTCACTGCTCAGTCCTATAAATGACAGCATTATGGACTAGATTTGTTGAGTGCAAAAGAAAAGCCACTTGATTTATTTTCACTATAAGAACTCATCATCCTCTGCTTTTTTGTGAAACTAGCTCTTTGTGATAACAGATCTTCTAATTTTACCAGACAGTCAAAGATGATGTAATGCAGAGAAGTATCAAAGTGGCAAGGTACTGCTAACAGCTTTTTTAACTCTACAATAAATGTCACACTGATGCTTAGACTATATGGTTCAAGTTGTGTACTGACTTTTTATATGAAATAATTCAACAAGAAGGTGTTCCAAACAAGTCATCCATAGCTGTGTCTCCTTTGCCTTAGCTGTCTTTGGCTGTAGCTGTGTCTTCTGTTGCTTATGGCATTTCTGAATAGGGAAGCACAGTGATACAGCTGAAAGATTACTCTTGATTTACACTCTGATTAAAGAACTAAATTATTTTTAGATTTTAGAAATGAATACTACATATTTTGACTAACTTTGTTTTTAAAGATTGGTGTCTCAAATGAGTGTCAGCTGAGTGAGGAAATGAGAAACATTCTTATTCCAAGCAATCACTAGGGCATTGGCCTGCTGTTCATCAGTTTTAGGAGATGAAGACGGAATTTTTGTCAAGTGTAAAGAGTTACCCTGCTATAAAGGGTGCTTAAAACTATACCGTATGCTTGACCTCAGACCATAAAAGCTCAGGTATGCACCAGCATCTTTTCCCACAGTTCACTAAAAAGGTCTTTGACTAGACCTGCAAACATCCTGTCTTCTTTACTGAGAATCCTCCTCCTCTGACTCCAGCCTTCCAAGACTTGCAAGTTGGTTTTAGTGACCCAAGTGTTGTCTCAACCCTGCTTTCCCTATTCATCAGTGAACACCAACATCCAATCCATCACAGCATTTGCATGCATGTAAGAATAACTCAATGTCTTTAAATTGTGAGAGTAACTCAATGTCTTTAAATGCTTTGGATTTCGTGAAAGCCCGCTGAAGCCATCTTCATTAGCTCTGCACAGCTGACAGATTTTCCTGCTGTGCAGAGCAGGCCGTGATGAAGACTGAAGACAAACTCAGAATGACCACAATTTCATATACATTGCATTTGAAATGTGCCAGCCTAGATGACAGATGTTGCTATTCTTGTGTGGTTAATGTAGGTTTGTCTAAGCTTTAGCTACATTATGAAAACTCTCATAGGCGCTTATTTTCTTATTTTTCTTGGCTGGATGAAAGGTAACACTACAGAATGTTACAGAGTTTGGTCTTGCTACTTCAGTCATCTGCTCAGCTCACTCAAAGTTTCATTTATTAAGAAGAGAAGACAAGAAAATTTTCTGAGGATTTCTGTCTCACCTTTCCAGTTAAAGGGAAAGCCATCTTTTACAGGGTGTGACACACAATAGCTAATTCCAATATGTACATCTTCCTTCTTTAAACCAGGAAATGTAAGTACTGCCTATACAGATAAAACTTACTTCTGTGATGTTTTTATAGGACACCTTAAACTTCTAATTTTGGGTGAACTTCAGAAGTTAAGGAGAAAAAAAAATTCAGAGTCAGAAAGTAGAAATAAACTCAAAATAATTCAAATTATCTGTCTATTACTGATTAATTTACATACAACATGAGGATGTTGGATGCTGGCAGTATGTTTCTGTAATGCAACAGGAACCTTCAGATGAGTATTGACCATTGAAAAATCAGAAGAAAATTGTGGTCATGGTGTACCATATTAGTCCTCTACTTTACACTTCCTTGCCAGAGAGACTAAACTCTGAAACAAACCTTTCTTAAACAACACTGAAGTCAAATTATTTAAGCTATTTGTGACTAATACAGGAGGTATCCTATGTGAAAATGGTCAGTAGAGAAGTAGAAAAACAAGTCTACTGTTGGTAGAACTTTGGACAGCTTTAGGTTTGCAAGCCCCACGGGTTTCTTGAACTTATGGGATGAACTCATAGTCTACATTTGGCTTTTAGCCCCGACTTTTTTCCCTATGTGGCAGGAATAGCCAGGGAAGAAGTCTTAATTTAATTGAGGATAAAATTCACTCATTTATTATATGGCATAAAACCACAGTGTGTGTGAAGACACAGATGGAGATTTTCATATAGTAATGAAATTTTATATAAGGTGTTTGAGTGTTTGTTGAGGCACAATACGTTAAGGTAGTTTTCAAAAGATTTAAAAGTAATCTTGCAGACCTTTAAAGCTATTTTGTGGTTTCAGAACTTTTGGCTTGATTTACTGAACCATAACTGATGTAATGAAAGAAAACAGAATAAGATGCTTTTAAAAATATACAGAATATTTGGAATATTTTTCAGTATTTAAACTGGTTTATAGTTGCAGAAGTCCAGGCTTCTGGGCACAATTTGGATTTTAGTGTCTGCTGCAATCTTTCAGTTTTATAGAATTACTGGAAATAATTTTTCCTTACTGCTGGATGCATTCCTTTCTTTCCAAATAACTTGAATCTTTCACACTACTGGTTTTCCTTTTTTCAAGGTACTCATTCAGCAGGTTTTTCCTTTCTTTAAGTAAGACTGGGTGACTATGACACTTATATATTATTCATCTTGCTAAAAGGTCATTTTGGAACTGTATTGGTCCATACTGTTCAATTACTGTTCTGTGTCCCATGGGGATTATCTTATATAACTACAACAGCCATGTGAAATTTATGATAGTGTTGGCATATTTCAAGTAAGCCTGTTAAGTAAGCCTGTTACCTCTGATTAATATTCATTTTAGTTCTAGATTCAGGGCTAGCCAGATTGCATTTTCAAGACTTTGAGCTTAAGTGATGTAGTAACAACTGTCTCATTATCAAATTGCAGTTGCTGGCTATGCAAAATGCAAGCAAAAAAGCAGCAGTAATAATGCAGTAATAAATTCACATTTTTCTTGAGCTATTCTTTTACAAACTGCAGGCCGTGATTGAGCTAAACCTTGCACATGTTTAATTTTGGATGTCATGGTTGGTGCCATTGACTTCAGTGATCAAAGTAGGAAAGGCACTGCTAGTTTCCTAGTACGAAAGGACCTAAAAATGCACAGTTGGCATTTACTCCAAAGCTCTCCTGTTCCTGAAAATTTTGTAGGAGGATTTCAGAAACTTAGAAAATGCTAGGTGGAGCTAAATTAGTGTCTAATTCTTCTGTATTATGCACACTTCAGCTGTGAGATTTTAATGTAAGTTGCTGTTTCTAACACTAGGAGGCTGCCTGTGAATTTTGAGGTTTTGTTGACATTTTGTTAAAAAATTAGGCTTTTTTTCTTCAATGTCTGACCAGCACTTCCTCCTTTACCCTCGTCCAGCAGTCGTCCTCTGAGTGCTGTCAGACTTTTCCAGCACCCTAAGTTCTTATTTTTTGTCAGTCCACTGTCCTTGTATCATTTGATATCAAGTGATGCTGCTCTTCTGTGCTGTCACCTGTGCTGTAACCCCTCTGCATGTACAATGCCAAATAAACACGTGGTTATAACCCCAGCCTTTGCTAATAGCTGTAGTTGTGGTATCCTCCCCTCACTCTTGTTTACATGTCTTTTTTTCCTTCTTTTTGTTTGGCACGGTAGTGGTGGGATATGGTAAACTGATGCTGTATATTTATCTCCAGAAGTACGGGAATGTTCATGTTTCATTAAAATTATGGATTTCTCCTGAAAAATTAAAAAAATCTAAAATAATTCCCTGTTTTACAGATGTAGATGTCTAAGAATAAGTTTTTGACATACTACACATAAAGCTATGATAAATACTTCAATTTCTTGCTCAGTTTTATGAAACCACTCTTGTTTCTGTTTTCTTGCAGGGATTTATTTGTGGCAGCTTAAAAGTTTGATGGAACGATATTATGGAACTGTCATGTACATGATTGAGGATGAGAGCTATATGTAGGAGCTTTATGACTGAGAAACTTGTAATGAGCAAATTAGTTACACTTTGCATCTGGCACTTCACCAAGGCTTAGCAATTACCCATGTCATCCAAATGTATTTTCATTTAAATACAAGAGGTTTCTGTGGCAGCAGTGACAAGCTTCTAAACCAAGATTTTATAAACAGTGTCCATTTAAACAAAGTCAGCTTCAGTAGTGGTGTATTACTAATGATCATCTTAGTTTTTCAAGCTGCACAGTAAAGATAAATAAATCGTATGAAAGAAGAGCCTTAACTACGTGCACAAGGTACTAAAAGCAGTTCCAAGAGCTGTTGTTGATGAAAGCAGTGGAAGTAAAGCAGTAAGACTTAATATATCTTTCAATATAGATGCAGGAGATGAAATTTCTGTTTTGTTCCAAAGTTACTGTTAAAACTTATTCAACTTGACAGAGCTGCAAATGGATGGATAAGCACTGGCCACAGCCTCAGTGGTAGCCTCAAAGGTGTGCAGGGATGCTGGCCACGGGATTATGCTGGACTGTGCATTGTCCAATCACACAAGCTTGATGGTCCTGTAAGCCTTGGAACAGACTGGGATTTATGTATAGATACTGTCCTGACAAGGTGAATTTCATGGTCATAAGCTGCCTTAAAAAGACACTGATTTTAAGATAAACTCCTGTAGCTCTTAGAGTTAATGCAGTTATGATACGGAGCAAACCTCCCAGGTATCCCATCCAATGAATTTATGAAAGGCAGGATATTTATCTGCATTTGTGGTGCTTGCCCACAGTATACGCCGAGGGCATACAGCAAATACGTATTTGTTTGTGCTGATCTTGCCATCTTCTTTTCAATTTCCATTAGTTTTCTGTTTCAAGGTACCAATCTCTTAACGGCCCAGTTTCTCCTTGGGTTTACAGAGGTGTAATTCTGTTTTATATTTTTCTGATTTTCAAACTTTAAAACTTTTATTTATTGCAGGGCAGGATTGTGGTGACAGTGCTTACTGTCATATTGTGCATAAATGTGAATTTGGATACCTAATACCTGACCACTGACAGAAATTTTGAGACACAGCATTAATATTTATTCTTCATCCTTCTGTGAATATCTATACAATTTTAATGCACTTGTGTGAACTCTGTGACAGACACGCATTTTATTCAATTTGAAGAACTTGTTTCATAGAAAACATTTTTGCAGAATTTTTTCACATCCACATTTCCTGGGAATGAAATTCTAAAATCATAGCTGGACGTGCACTGTAAAGGGAGCTGAAACAAAAGTGCTACCTCCTCCTTCTCCCTCCCCCATTTTTCCACCTGTTTGCAAAAAGCTGAGTTGTTTTTTGGGGTTTTTTTTCTTTTTTTTTCTTTTTTTTTCATATGAGCCTCATAATTACCCTTCTGTGCCTGATCTGGGCCTGCAGGAAAGGCTCGCAGCATCTGTAAAGCTGGCAGCAGGATGGTATTTCCAGGCAGGAGGGGTGGGGAGCCGTCCATGGCTTTGTCTGAGCAGCTGAGAACTTCATCTGAGCCATGCCGCGGTGTACATTAACACCGACCTGTGCCGTCGGCGAGGAAAGCACTGAGCAAGTGTTGGGGCCGGTATTTATAGACAACTACGCAGCAGTCCTGGGGAGAGAGACAGAGAGGGAGTGCGAGAAAAATCTTGGCCAAACTGAGGGCAATTTTACTTCAGGTTTCTGTTATTTAAGCAACATTAAATAAAACCCCTGTGCTGAGTTCAATCTCCTCTCTGAATCGTAGCAGTCCTGCTTCGCATTATGACCAGGTGGAAGCAACAGATTTAAAGCAAGACGTTTGAGGGTAAGTAATTGATTTAGCGTCACTTTAACCTCCCAGCCAGCTCACTGCTCTTCAAGAACGCTGCACCAAGAGCTTGGTGTTGTGACTGAGGCATAGCGCTGCCTTTGTGTAAAGATGTTCTGCATGTGGGGAGTCCGTATACAGTTACAGAGGAATGCTGTGTAGTTTCTTCATTTAGCAACATGCTTGAAAAGGTCAGTCAGCAACAGAAAAGAAATACACACAGTCTACTTCCCCTACTGAAAGTAGTGTGGGTCATTTAAAATACTGTCTCATAGTAGTGTCTAGGTTGTGGCTTAAAGCATCTGTTGGTGTATAGCTGGTTGTACTTGCATGGCAAGACTGCTGCCCTATGTGCACTGCTTTTAGCAGAAGAAAATAAGAAAAAAAAGTTTGACTCAAACTTCTATCTTTTGTTGTGTTAGCAATCAGAGACAATGCTCAGTCTTTCTCTGAGGAGCAGGACAGTAGTTAATGGACATTCTTACATACTTCAGTTTAAAAAACGAATTATTTTTAAAAAGGTGGGGAGTTGAGTAGGTTATTAGGAGAGAAGAATTCCCCTTCCTTCGTGAATTGGTCAAGGTGACATAGAACACACACCCCTGCAGGATATTCCCTGATAACAGAGGGGAAATGATTGTTTACAGCAAACTGTTACAACCAAAGTGAAAGAGAGATTCTTCCTCACCTACCTTCACACAGGCAGCTCCCTACAGCTTTTGAAAAATGAACCTTTTTCCATTACTCAAAGTATCTTTTTCAACAGCCTCCTCTATACAGGCTGCTGAGTTCATTAGTCTTCTTTGTTTGCGTATTCTAGGGTGTAATTTTAAAAGCCAGGTTACCTAAAAAGGGGATAATTCTTCTAAAACTCTCTGCTGGCAGCAACATGTGAAATCTGTACAATTCAACATTGATGTTTACTATGGTTAGTTCAGAGAAGATTAATGTGTTGCTTAAAGAACACAGCGTTTCCCTGAATGAAATTTATCAGTTGACAGTCCTGGAATTACTTATTTAAGTTAAGAAAATATAGACTTTGGCACTGGTTGAAGATTTTTGGGGTTGAGTGGGAGGGTGGCTTGCAACTTCAGAGGGTGTTAGACACATACTGAATATGTGTTGAAAACAAAAGTCGGTTGAAATAACTTTAAGCTTGAGGCTCAGACTAACAAATAAAAGGAAATGCAAGACAGAGCTCACATTAGACCCGTAGCTGTACTTGTTAACACCGATGTTTTGCACGCATGGGGTGCATAACATAAGCCACTATCCACCCATTTAAGATTTAGCAAGTAAATGACAAGAAGAGTGGTGTTTTCCAGATAAGAAAAGCAGTCTATACGAGAACCTGTAGAAAACCATGTCTGTGTTTAAAGATCACGATGATCATTATTTCCTATGTGTATCACTTCACATTTTGGTTTGACACTGTTATCATTCTAAACATTAAAAAACTACATTGGAAAATGCAACAGGGGAGACAGAGATGTACATTAAATGGACAATTAACACTAATAAAACTAATCTGCTGGGAAGTTCTCTCATTGCAGAGCTATTCCGGTACACGGACATTGAAAAAAAGAAAAAAGATAAGGAATCAACCGCCTTACAACTAGTGAATTTCATAGAGGACAGCACTGTTACATCTCTTTGAGGTTTATAAATAAATGATAAATGCAAGATGAAACCTCCTATTTTTTACTTGTCCTCACCCAAATTTATCGGTGCTTCTGTTTGAAGGTTACATGGATGTTCTTCGTGCAGTACCTTGGCCAAAATGCAACTAATAAGGAATAAGAGAAAGTAAAGTTATTGAAAAGTGACTTAGCATAGTGTATTTGGACACAGTAGATTACAAGGCATCAGTCCACATCCTCAGAGTTTCAATGTTGTGAGTGTACATTCCTAGATGATCACAGCCTGGACAGGTTTTACTATTATTGTATTTTACTACTACTGTTACTTTTGCTAGTATAGGCATAGAATTGAGGCCCCATTGCTGAACCTGCATGGCGCTTACAGAGCATAAACTGTTCTTCAGTAGCTGAGGTACTCTGTGTGCACATCATTACCCTGGGTGAATGTGTCTTACCTTTTGGCAACAGGTAAAAAAAGGTCTCATTTAAAACCAGGGCCATAAACTACAAGTGTGAATAGTATTGCAGAGCAGCTAATGTAGCACGGTATCCATCTGACCTTACAATGAGATAGGTTGTTTGTTTTCCCACATAATTTAGTAAAATATCTTGGATCTTGCAAATTTAAGGGACATTCAAGGGAAGATGTGGAGAAAGTGCCAGGACTACATATATTGCTGGTCTCGCTCCAGGGAAGGGAATAGCCTCTGAGCTGAATTCGACCTTTTCATGAGGATCTTGATATAACCATGTGTGAGCTCCCTAGGTACTTTTTGTTCTTTCTGATGGAGTTTTCTTGACCCTTCCTAAGCCCCACAGAGAGATGCTTTAATGGCATGTTAACCTACTGATCAGTGAACTCTGTGCTAATGGGTCACGCTGGAGGCAGAGATTTTCTCTCTGATTGCTGGGATTATCCATGGAAAGTCCAATTACCTGCTGGGGCTGGGGTGAGAAAAGTCGCGCTGCCTCTTTAGCATTGTGTCTGCAGGGGTTTGAGCAGCACTGGGTGTTGCAGGAGTTCAATGCTGGGGCTTTCTGACTGTTGTGGACATGCCTGGGAGGGCTGTCAGTGGTTACCTGCTAGGTTGGGAGGAACTCGCAGGGCGAGTGACGCTGTAGTCATCTTCCAGAGGTTTTAAAAGACAGATAACTAGGAAGGCTTCATGGGAAAGGACAGTAGGGTTAACACTTTTTATTATGCCCCTTCCCTCATGTGTAATTGGAGCAGGACCATAGACATAAAAATACAGTAGTGGCCATGGCTGTGTTTCTTTGCAATCAGTTTGTGTTTGGGGTGTGAATGTGGCTTATCTTTGGTTTTTTCAATGTCAAAAGGCAGCCTGTTTCTTTTAAAGTCGTTCTGGAGCTTGAAACTTATTGTACAATTTCAGCTCTAGGAAATGCATTTCCAGGGATGGTATAAAGCGGGATGTTTTCTTTCATGTTGTGCTGTATTGCTATTTGTCTTGCTCTCATGTTCTATTTGAGGAGTCCCCATCAGAACACAGTAATCAGGTTGACACAAAAGCTCTGCTTTCATAGGGGAAATGAGATTATGGCATAGTCAAAAAAAAAAAAAAAAAAAAAAA